>JAFFSR010000309.1:3700000-4115000 GCA_017163975.1 Anastatus disparis
ACGGAAAACACAATCAAACACAACCTTATATTTTCCGTTTCGTACTTTACTTGAAAGATAATGAAAATTTGATATTTTTTCATAAAATAGAATCGTTTGCTCGTCTTTTGCGCTATTGCGCTCACCCCTTAAATTTGTGTATAAATATTTAATTTATTTATTATAACGAAAATTTAGATTAGACAAGACAGAGCGATACGGCCGACTCTTAACAGTTAATTTATTTTCTCATTGTATAAAATTGTGTAAAAATTCTTTCTTAATTTCAAACAAATATTTTATTAAAACTTTATTTTATGAATGCAATTACATTTATATTCAAAAATTTAGATTAGATTTTTTAATTAAAACCTATGTCTTATAATTATTTATATTATTTGTTTAAACAACATAAATATTTAGCACTGTACAACAACATATATTTTTAATTAAATGCTTTATATATTTGGTTTAACAAAACATACGGTCGAATGACCAGTTGCCGTTCCTTTAAGGTTCAGGCAGATACATTTCCTTCAATAAAACAAATCTCAAAGTGTCTCAAGGTCTCAAATCTCAACCTCTCTTGTGGTTTAATGAAAGAAACTTCGAAAATTTGCTTTTTTCCATACCATTTATGCAAATACCATTCATATCATTTTTAGAAAATATTTGATACTATTAATGAAATTTTCAAGGTACCGTGCAATATAGCTTTTTGAAAAATGAATTTTGTTTAACAGTTTCAAAAAAGAATAATTTATTCGCAAACAGTTTTGTATTATTTAATGTAATAGAATAGTCACTGTTTAAAAATTGTTTGAAAAAAGTGATATTTGAAGTTTAAACTTTTAAAGATATACCAATATATCTTTGAAATTTATTCAAAATAATTTTCGTTCATATATTATTTTATTCCATTTTATGAAATAATAATAAAATAATACTCTTAGTTATAACATTAAATCCATAGAACTTGTAGATATGTATATACATACGAAAAATTTCACATCAATTTGCACAGCTAAATAATAAAAATCAATGAGTCTGGGAATATGTTCCATTTGGTTTCCAAAATATAAATAAAAAATTTTGTGGTTAAAAATTCAAAGTAATGGAATATTTTTATTTACTTAAATTTTTTGGTTAAATTAATGTTTTAATAAATTTTCTATTAAAAAGTATCAAACTATTGTAAAAATATAATAGAACTATTTTTGTTGAAAATAGCGTGTACAATATGATTGAATTTTTTTAAATGACAATATTTAGACTTTTTAACTTACCTGTTAGGTGAAAAATCACGATTGAATATACACAAAAACTGCCTAAGTTGATTTGATATTTAACGGCATGTCGGAGCTGCAGCAATCGAGTTTTGCTTTTTTTATTTTATCGATATCTTTTTAAATTCTTAAATTAAACAAATATAATGACTTGTCCGCACTAAAGTTATATTAATACAATAATTTTTGTTAAAATAAAAAATCATTTGGACTTGTTATTTTTTTATGAGCTTGGATTGGAAATTAGATATCAAACTCGACAAACCTAACCTTAAAATACGATATATTGAAAGTTTTTATTATAACTTTGTATGTATAATATTTTGGTGGTTTTCTTGAGTTGTCCGCACTAGAGTTTAATCTTACAAATTTTTTCTTTATAGCAAAAAAACTCAATTAAACGCATCGTTTATTCATAAGTTAAGATTGGAAATATTATTAGAAGGCGGACAGCTTCGTCATGCTCTTAATGACTTGACTTAATATTTTTTTATAAAGAACGAATAAATTTCAGCGATAACGAAGAAAATTTCTAAAAACACCTGAATTTGCGGAAAAGTATTTGAAATAGTCATTTTTAATCAATCATAAGATTTTCTTTCTTCAAACGCACTTAGTTTTGAAGAAAGCGTACAAATACATTTTTATCAGATATCATCCATAAATATGTAGTGACGATATTACCAATAAATCTTAGTTCTACCAGGCTTTGAGTATTTTTTACTTGGAAATATTCATCAATTATTTATTATGCACCTAGGTTAATTAAGAATTTAAAATACCATAAAAATCATCTGTAAATATTTTCCCTTTTACGGCAAGTGAATACAACTTGCGTATGAAATTTTGAACAATATAACTAAGGTAATCTAATGTTTAGTAATAACCTCATAAATGTTATTATCCATGATCACATAAATTGTTTATCAAAAATAATTATTTTCTTTCTCAATTTTTTATTTGTTTTATTTTTAGATTTGTTAATAGATTTATTAGTATAGTTTTTTAACTATTTAACCTTAAATATGTCCTAATAAATCTAAAAATAAAAAAAAATAATCAAAGATATTAAAGCATTAATAACTGTATTTATAAATTATAAATTTTTAAAAATAGTTCAAAATTATGAATTCACATAATTACATGAACATTAAAAAAAAAAATAGAAAAGGAAGTGAAAATTATCATTTTTTCAATGTTATTTATTAATAAAGCAAGTGTGTTCAAAGCGTTGTCGCAATGCTTGAGATCAGCATTCAAAGCGAGCGACCACGCAATAAATCGCTGTATTCGGATTCAGCTTTCTGTGCCGTAGACTACGGAGAGCCGTAGCGAGCGACAAAGCAGTTTAGTCGCTGGGCTTGGATTCAGTTTTCTGTGCCGTAGACTACGGAGAGCCGTAGCGAGCCACAACGCAGCTCAGTCGCAGCTTTCTGTTCCAATCAATGTAATCTTTTATACAGAAAGTTGGAATGACTGGCTGCGATATTGTTACGCACTCTTATATTGCGATTTTCCGTTATTAATAGCTGCGAATGTTGTCTGAATCATTCACAACAATCGACTCCGCAGCGTGTGCAATCGGCTTTTTTTTAGTGTACTGAGAGTTGGATTTACGCCGATAGGGAGTGAATGCAACTCTCTAAGTTTTTCAGTGTACTATATATTTGTTAATTTTTTAAGCATATAAAAAATCATTAATCTTTTACGCTATTTTATTAGCATATTTTAATTACCTGTAATTTTTGAACCACTTAAGCTTTTTTAATGCAACAAATTTTAAATCAAAGCATTTGATTTGCACTTTATTTCATCTTTTAGGTATTTTTTTTAAGAGTCTTAGTTGTTTGGGTATTTAAGTTCTTATAAAGGCTCCTCTTTACTATATTTTCGAAAAAATGTCTATATTCTTGTCTAGGAGGCCTATTCGACGAAAAGAAAAAACTTGGGTTCATTTTTTTTCATCAAAAAATCATATCCTGCGGTTTTAACCGAATCCGTTTTCCGTGGGTGGTTTTCTCCTTTTAAGTATATTTCTAGCTATACATTTAGCTACACTTGTGCGGCCACCTGAACCCCACGGCCGTCACATTATTTTTATTACAGATAGGAAAATTATATAAGTTTAAAAGAGTTCGGATAAATCTTGCAAATTCTAAGTTAAACCATTCAAAATTTGTATAAGTTACCATTATTTGCGAGTTCGTCAATCGAACAATTATATGCTAAAGATGTAAAAATTTCTCTTAACTCGTATAATTTTGTTGATTTAGAAAAAATCAACAAATGACATAAAGATGATATAATAGGTGAATTCCCATACATAAAAATCAATTAAAATTTACATACTTATAATTTTTTTTTGTTTTAATATTTTTAGATGTTGGAATAATACATGATATTTGTGATATAGAAAATATTAATACCGAAACAAATTATAGTTTAACCAAGCGAGATATTATTTCGGATGCACTAAAGCATCAAGTAAGGTGTTTTATTAATAATTTAATTTTTTAATTTTTATCTCATTATATTATTTTACAGATAACACTTGCTTTTTGGAGCGATTGAGCCAAAGACTTTAACGGGATATCGGAGCTGCTGGAAACAATTTTTGCTTTTATTATTTTATTGATATCTTTTTAAATTTGTAATTTAAACAATTGTAATAACTTGTCCGCACTAAAGCTATGTTAATACAATAATTTTTGTTAAAATAAAGATTCATTTGGACTTGTTATTTTTTTACGGGCTTGGAATGGAAATTAAATATCAAGCTCGATAAACCTAACCTCAAAATACTATATACCGAAAAATTGTTTATAACTTTTTATGTACAGTGTTTTGGTAAATTCTGTAAGTTGTCCGCACTCAAGTTTATTATTACAAATTTTCTTACTGTTATGAAAGAACTCGATTCAACGTACCGTTTACTCATAAACTTGGAATTAAAATATTAATGAATTATTTTAGAAGGTAGGGAGCTCCGTCATGCCCTTAAAGGGAAAGTGAATAATATATTAATTTTCAAGACAGGCGGAGTAAATAAATGCCGCAAAAAAAAAAAACGATTTATATAACAGCTCTGACAAGTATTGATTTTGACAACAAATCCATAAACGACGACAAAAAGTATGTACTAAACTTTTTTCAATTTATTATATTATAATCCTATAATATAATTAAATAATTGTTTTCCAGATTGAAAGAATGTTTATCCAATAAATAAAATTAAACTCAGAAAATACGATGTATGAACAAAGATGATCGACGAATTCAAATTAACTGTTCTCCATTGGTCTTTGAATGAAATATATTGAATATAGTCACATGAATTTTTCAACGAGTAATTGGTGTTATAAAGAAAAATTAAATTTTATATAACAAAGAACATAAATACACTGACACACAGACACAGTAATATACATACATAAATACACGTACATAGCGACACACACTAAGTAACACACATTAACTAACATAAACACATATCTTACGATACTTACATTTGCACACACACACACACACACACACACACACACACACACGCACGCACGCACGCACGCACGCACGCACGCACACACACACACACACACACACACACACACACACAAGTAGGTAAACTATGGGGATTCTAACACATGGGGATTCTAACGCATGGGGATTCTAGCGCATGGGGATTCTGGCGCATGGGGATTCTGGCGCAGGGAGATTCTAACGCAGGGGGATTCGCAGTTATTTTTAACGTGATATTATTTCGAGCGCAGAATTTTTTTAAAATTTTTTAACTATATATGTATTATTTCGAGCGCTGGATTTTCATTTAACTATATATGTATAACAAGTATGTACTTGCATATACAACGATGTACTTGCATATATATGGATATACTTCGATATATAACAATATACTTGCGTAAATATATAATTATATACTTGCATATATATAATGATATACTTTGATATATAACGATATACTTTTATATATAACGATATACTTGCATATATATATAATGATATACTTTAATATATATATCGATATACTTTCATATATAACGATATACTTGCATATATATAATGATATACTTTAATATATATATCGATATACTTACGTATATAACGATATACTTGCATATATGACGATATACTTTGATATATAACGATATACTTGCGTATATGTATATATATTAATTTTGAAGCAATAATTTTTACGTTTGAATAATATATAGTCCTAAAAAGGACTGATTAATATTTTTAAAAAATATCAAGAAATTGAAACAATTTGTTTCACGTTTGAAAAATATGTGGCCCTGAAAAGGGCCGATTGATCCATAAATACCAGAGAGCGTATTAACTAAAAATATATTTTAAATTAATCCTTTGTATTCTTCCTTTTCTTTATTGGAGTAGTTAAATCAATGACATCAGGTGCTGGTGACGATGGTTGGTCTTCTTCTTCAATTATTTCTAATGACTCATTATCGGATGCTGCACTTTCTGGTGTTAAATCATTAAAATGCTGCTCTTCAAAAGTCTCTGGCTGAACTCGATCATCAAGTTCCTCAGCTAGAACTTCAAAGTATTGCTGTGTAAATGGATCATACAGCATCACAGTCGATATTTCTCCGTCATCTACTAAAGACTCCATCGACTCCTCTTGAATGTTCGATGGTTCTAATACGGGAGGAGATCGTAGAGAGAGGAAATCTTCTTCCGAACCTATGAAATAATCTTCCACCAGCTCTTCCAATGTTCTGTACTCAGAATCGTCTTCCGAAGAAGACATGCTTTCGACTTGAGTAAGAACGAAAGAATGAAATTAAGTTGCGAATTTTCTTTAATTTATAGCTACTTATCTCGCCGCTGATTGGTCGCCGCTCTCGTAGTGACGGCAAACTTCGTAGTGAGAATTTTGATAAACGAGGAAAAATTTTTAATAAATAAAATTTCAATGATATAAGATGTTTGATGGTATAACATAAAAGTTATACTACGCGTAGTATATTCATATCTCGCGTGCTGTGCTCCGACTAACACAACTGCGCGTGCGCCGCCGCTCTCTCGCCGCCGTTAGGTATATACCTCGGGAGAGACGCGCGCTTCGTCAGTCAGCTCACGCTCGCTGGGCAGACCGGACCTCTCGGGGTCTGGAGCTCTTCAGCCGTGCTGACTATTTTTGGTGCCAATGAGGTTGACCAGGTCTCTGGAAAAACTCGTGGCAGTCGGCTGTTGAGTCGTCGCGCTGAGTGGACCCTCTGAATGAGTCGGAGAGTCCTATTAAGAAGGCGGCTTGACTTCGTCCCGATTGCGGTGCTTAAGCACACGAGTTGTCAACCTCGTGCTACCGTACCCAGGTCTTTCGAGATCTGGATGAAACATCATCGTTCTTTGAGTTTATTTTAGAACTTTGACTTTGAACGCCATCAGCTTAACAGTTGATAGTTAGGTTATTGGAAGAACCCTCTGAATGAGTCGGAGAGTTTGGAAAATGACTTAACATTTTTGAACGTTGTTAAGCTACGTAGATCCTCTGTGTGAGTCGGAGGAACTATTTTTACTTAACTTTGAACGCCATCAGCATAACAGCTGATAGGTCATTGGAAGGACCCTCTGAATGAGTCGGAGAGTTTGGAAAATGACTTAACATATTTGAACGCAGTTAAACCAAGTAGATCCTCTGAGTGAGTCGGAGGAACTATCTTGGCTTAACTTTGAACGCCATCAGCTTAACAGCTGATCGATGTTAGCTCATTGAATGAAGCCTCTGAATGAGTCGGAGGCTTTTGAAGATGGTTTAACATCTTGGTCAAAATCGGTCCTTTTTATTTAGTTGTAAGATTATACCAATTTATGAATAAGTCTAGTTTTGAGAACTTATTAAGATTCGGTCAAAGAAGATTTGCTATAGCACGGAAAAAAATTTTGAATTAGAAGAGCTCAGAACTTTTAGTCTTTAAGAGCTCATATCATTTTAAATCTGCTTAACAACAAGAGTTAAGTTTTATTATTACAGAATTTATTATGTTGCAACTCAAAATAAATTTGAGACACTATGTTCAAACCGCTTACTTTCTGTAAATTCAAATTTGTGCAGACGGCTACCTCTCTGAATGATGGTTTGACCTCTGAGAGCCCAAAAGTCGAAAGTGAGCGATTCAGCACACTCTTGAGTTCTACAGTTGCAAACTTGGAGATTTAGTAATTATTAAAATGAAATCGTATATTTCAATGTATTGCTATTCGAAAATAAAAGAATGTGTTGAGCTCTTTCAATTCAAAAATTTTTTCCATATAGATCCTTTCACTTTGTCTACCTTACTCACTCATCATGTTTAAGTTACACAGGAAGTTTCTATCTTATTTTGTATCTGAGATCTGAAAACCACATTAAAATTTAAACAAATTTCTCGATTGTGAATATTTACAAGAAAAAATACTTCTAATAATCTTAACTAGATTATCTCTTCTTATAGTATTAAAATATAATAGTATTAAATATATACAATAAATACAATAAGAATATAAAATAATCTTAAAAATTTTGGGTAACAACTTATTTAGATTCGATCACAGAAGCATATAACCGTTGAAACTTTGTATACTTTATCATGGTGAATGACTTAGATAATAAAGCGATCATCTAAATCTTTCATCAATCCTGAGACTTTATTATAATATACTATAGTTTCTTCTAATACTTGTTAAATTTTATTCAAGTTAGATTCTTTGTAAGATATATATTAACAGTTATATGTGATGTTATCATTTAAGATGCATGTTCAGAAATATTGTTTCCATCAATTGTATGTCTTTATTGAGTTCAATTTTCAAAGAGAATGATGAGCGTCTAATCATCACTCTCGTGTATAAGACAGAACCAATCACTTTATAATACCTTTCCAATTAGAAATATTCTTTTAAAATCAAATTCTTAAAATTAGTGTAAGCATCCTAAAAATTCACTCAATATAACCAGCTTCTCGTAGTTCGCTAATTATGAGGCTCATCTCCTGTAAGTATACAGATATCTATTAGTTGAAGAGATAAGAATACGAAATCGATCAACTAAAACATTAGGATCATCCCATTCTCCAAATCTATAATCTTCAATCTTATAATTACACATATATTTAGAAGAAGATTCGTTACTACTAGAATGATCTGATGAAGTATCACTGTTGGTATTGATAGGATTCATTTGTGCTTTATTTGATCTAGATACTGGTAAAGTTTTAGCATAAGGTTTTCTTTTACGGCTTTCGGAAAATTTGTTATTCTCTTCAATATTTTCTATCTGATGATGAGAACTGAAGTTACCACCTTCACACAATTCTTCTAATGCATCATTATACTTCGCTTTAGAGAATGATTCATTACTATTAGAATAATCTGATAATGTGTCACTGTCGTTAGGACTTATTTTTGCTTTTTTGCGTCTTGATGAAATGTTGCTATGAGATTTTCTTTTACAGTTTCTGAATGTATTACATTTTCTTTTCTGTTGATATTATTTCATCATCAGAACTGGAATAATCATCTTCAAGTAATTTTGATTTAGAATACTTTCTACCATCGATTGAATCAGCATTATCACTCTTCAGAAGTTTATCATTTGTATGACTCATGTTGAAAACATTATTAGGCTGTTTTGAAATCATAGTCCTTGTTTCATTCTTCTCCTTGATTGGTGTTGAAGTATGATTATGCGCTGTACAACTTACAAGTTTCATATCCTTGGTTATCACACGACTCGAACACTGTTTTGAATGGTAAAGTTGACATTTCCAGTAAATGTTACCATTACTCATAGCCTTCTCCTTATAAAAAAAAAGAATATCATTCAAAAGAAGTATATCTTTTCCTCTAGAACTTTTTATAAGTTGTAAAGATGTGTTAAGCGGAGACTCATCAGTATTATCCAAAGTAACATCAATCTCCGAATCGTTTATGAATGCTGTTTTTTTCTCTTGATTTAACACTTCGCCAATATTAGAATTCAATTGATTTGGAAGTTTAGATTTGATCGCCTCTCTTAATCTCTTCATTTCAAGAAAGTTTGACATGTTGATAGCTTATGCTTATGATGCATACTGTTCCCGAAATGTAAAATCAGCTGTATTTATAGTAAATTAGTGAGTTGTAAAAGACTTTCCTTTCATAAGATGATTTGTAAGATGACAAGATAATTTTGAGATTTCAAGATGTTATAATTTTAATATTAATTTAGCAACTTTAATGGAGAAATTATTAAATTTAACGTATTCGACAAGATTCGACTAAAATTCGACAAGATTCGACAAGATTTGATGAAAATTCGACAAGATTCGACAAGATTCGATAAGATTCGACAAAATTCGACAAGATTCGATAAGATGCGACAAAATTCGACAAGATTCGATAAGATTCGACAAGATTCGATAAGATTCGACAAGATTCGATGAAAATTCGATCAAGTTCGATAAACTTTCGATTAAATTCGACGAAAATTCGACAAGATTCGATGAAAATTCGACAAGATTCGACGAAAATTCGACAAGATTCGATCAAAATTTGACGAAAATTCGACAAGATTCGATGAAAATTCGACGAAAATACGACAAGATTCGATCAAATTTAATATACAACTACCTTCATGTTGAAAATATACACACTCATACTAGGTGTCGCCATCTATTGAGAATATTTTAATAGACAGTTGAAGAGAATCAAGTTGCGTCTCGTCGTCGTTCAGTTCAGTTCAAGTCCGTTGGTTAAAGCCAGAAGTTGCTTTTCATTATTAAAAAGAGATCATTTAATTTAATTGTTTTGTATAGATTAAATAAAGACTTTTTATTTAGTATAAATTGTGCTCTGCATTTATTAATTATTTAACAGGTTATGGGCCCAGAGTGCTTCTAACTGCGCGAATAGTAAAATAAAATTGAAAAAGGGATTTTTATAGTTTGGTGTGTGCGTCGGTTTGTTTGGTGGTTTTGTTTTTTTTGTCTCCTGGTGGAAGCGTCGAAGATGGCGAGTGGAGGAGCAGGAAGACGGGATGAAGGACAGCAGGGAGGAAGAAAGGAGTTGACTCCGGGTAAGAGTTTTACTTTGTTTTAATTCTCTCTCAATGCTATACGGCAGTAATGGCGTCGTATGTGCGCTTGAAAAAGAAAGTTAAAGACAGAGATAGATAGCGTCATGCGCTAGTCTATAGTGAGAGAGAGTGAGAGAGAGATGAAACGAGTCGCCATGTTGGGTGCTATGACGCGAGGTAAAGCCGGAAAGCGACAGGTTCGTGCGTGTTTGTGCGATATTCTTATGTTGTATACATGCATGTATATGTATACGTGTATGTATATGTATATACATAGAAAGAAGAGGACCGTGCACGCACGAAATAATTATGATTATTAAAATAAAAAAAAATGAATGATGATGATGAACGACGGCAAGGAGTCGGAGAAATATTTTAGAGAGAGTGAGAGAGAAATAAAATAAGTCGCTATGTTGGGTTAAATGACACAATGTTTGTCAGTATGACAGATTTATGCGTGCATGAGAAAATTTTGTATGCTTTATGTGTGTGTGTGTGTATGTATATAGAATGAGGAGACCATGCACGCACAAAATAAAATTGATAAACTAAATAAACGACAACACGTAGTGAAAAAGGTTTTTTACGTATGAACGTATTATGTGTGTATATATATATATATATATATATGTGTGTGTGTATATATATAGATGTGTGTATATATATGTATGTATAGTGGATGCACGCGAGTGATCTGAATATATTTATGACAGTATAGACAGAAATAAATAAGAACCGGTTAAAAACTAATATTTGCAAAAAGTGCCGCTCGGATTTGGTTAAATTTCGCTATAATTAAAAATAAATGTAAAAACGGACGCGTTTTTATGTTGAAATACTAAGTATGATTGCTGAAGGAAGAAAGGCATTGGTCTGACTTCTAAAAATTGAAAGATAATAATGCACATGGCGGCCATAGGCCCAAGTCGAGTTGATGAAAAGACATCGACGTCGTGTACAATAAAAGGACCGTGAAGACGTGCGCGCGCAATTAGAAAAAGACAGAAAGGCGGTGACTGCTAAAAGGCAAGAATAAACTCGCAGGTATATATGTATACATATGTACGTATAACATGGTTATAGCATAATGAAAAGAGACAGTATATAAGTGTGATCGTAAATGTATAGAAGCGTGCGCGTCGTTGCAATAAAATTGACAGATTAAGAAAGAGACAGAATTAGTGAAGCGAAACAAACTATCTCAAAGCGGACAAAAATAAAGTTTATGTAAATGTATACAAAAGACCGATTAAAAAAAAAAAAAAGACAGAAAAGAACGACTTTAAGAAAAATATATTTAAAATATTTTTTAATAAATATATCCATGGTTTTAAAAATAATATTGATCGATCATAGTTGCTGCTTTCACATACATAATAATACTTGTGTTCAGTATATTGTGTATGGAAATAATAGCACATATGTATTATTATAAACATAAAAATATACATAAATAACTGGCAAATTTGATTGATTTAACAATGCTTGTGTTCGGCATGTTAGATTGATTCTCTTGAATTGTCATAAATATGAATGACCTAATATTGCTTGTATTCGGCATATTAGGATGATTCACTTTATTTTATAGTTATATTGAGCTTGAAGGGCTTGTGTTCGGTCTATTAAGCTCATATATATATATATATATAACTAACTCTAACGTAAACTTTCTAGTTTTGCTTGTGTTTGGCAAAATTACATGAATTTTATTTATATTGGTTTACTATTCCTATATAGTTGACAAGTACGTTATGAGTGAAGAATTTGACCTGGTGATAAGGACAGTCACAGAGATGAAGACAGAGTGAAGACAGATTATATATGCCCTATTGTACGACAGGTGGCCACACTATGACTGATAAGAAAGAGAGAAAAGACAGAATAAACGACAGCAATGAGACTGAGAAGACGGAGGGGCTATATAACGAGACAGAACAGAAAGTAGAATAAAGTGACGGTTTTGAAGACGGCTCTGTGAAAACTGTAGTCAAATTAACTGCAGGAGGTCAAATAGTGACAGATAAGGAAAGACAAAAACAAATCAAAGGTTTGACAGCAAAATTGAATGATGTATTTGAAAAATATGTATACGATGGAAAATACAGATGAAAATAAGAACGAAGACGGAACTAAAGACAGAGAAGAACGTATGGGATTACATTACGATTGAAACGACAGAAATAAAGATAGAGACAGAAAACAGAATGAATGAAATGATTAAATCAAAATTGGCAGGTAAAGTCAAATAAAAAGTTAAAAAAAAAAAAAAAATTTTTAAATAAATATTTTGTTGTTTTGTCAATAGAATAAAAAAAAAATTTATGACAGAAAATTTGACGATGAGAGTAAGATTTTTAAGCATGATTATTATAATGAAAATTTTGATTTAGACCTATCTGACAAATTGGACAAGGTAATGGATAAGCTTAATACAGTTAAGACAGAAATGGCAAAGAAAAAGAGAAGAATTAAAAAAAAAAAAAAAAAAAAAAAAAAAAAATAACGCTTTGATGACTTTGATGATAAAGGAGGGAAGCGCCACGCGGGTCTTTGGCAGCCAGACTTTGGATTCGATGAGGAAGGATTTTGAACAGGGAAAGGAGGATCACTACAGGTAACGAGGCAGAAAGGACAGATAAATCCAAAGACAGCAAAACGACATATAAGGTAAACAATGATTTTGAAAATTATACACTTAATGCAAAAGGTTTCGGGAACTTGACAGAACACTTGGACGAACACTTAGGACCGGTAAATAAATTGAAAATATTGCGTTTAATCCAAATAAAAATAAATAAAAGACTTAATAAAGAAAACGACAGTATTTTAGACGTTTTTAAACAGTTGACAGAAATTATCAAAACTTGACTGACTGGAAAAGACGGATACTATTATATTTATAATTATATTTATTTTATTTTTAACGACTCAAATTAAATTTGAGAACTTTGGATTATTTTATCTGAATTGAGTTTGCTGGACTTATTGTATGTTGTAGATAGTACTATTGTAGCAAATGAAAGTTCGTGATATTTTAATAAATAGAATAGATAAAGACTATCATGTTAGACTTATGGAAATTAAAGATCCAGTTGAATTGTTGAATAGAATTCAAAGAAATTAAATTGAGGTGAATTTAACTCCACCTACTATAAAGAAAAAAAAAAATACAACATACAGTATAATCCAGCGAAAGAAAAGGCAGTTTTATAGACAGATTTGAAGAAATAGTAAGAATTTATAATAACATGCCAAAATTTAAATTGTTGCCTGAAGAAAACGAAAGAGATTTCTTTGTTGATGCTATCATAAGCAAAGTACATCAAGTAGAAAGAATATATTTTATGACAGAAATTGTAATGGTGAAAGGGTTATCTCATGATAAACTAAAGTTACTTATTATACAGGTTGAAATACATCAAACGACAGCTATGACGGCCATATTAAGGGCGATACAGAAAGTGCGATATTTTGAATACGACAGCTATGGAAACTGTGCCAGTGACTGCCCACGACAGGGAAATAGCATAAAGAAGTGTTTCTTTTGTCAGAGATTTACTCGTGACCATGTGATCTCAACATGTCCAAAGCGTCAGGGACACTCGAGACAGAAAGACAGAAAAAGGTATGAATCAAAATATTATAATAATAAAAATAAAGAAAGTACAGGTCGGACAGCATTCATAAATAAGATAGCTAATTTAATTAATAATGTTAATCAAAAACGAGCAAAATCTATCAATAAAAGGAGACAAGAAAATTATGTAAAATATAACAGAAGAAAATATCAAAAAGGAGGCAGTTTTAACCAATTAGAATCTAGAAACAAGAAGACTAATGAACCGAGTGCTGACAGTGGTGCGACAGAACGTTTGACAAATTCAAAGTTGATTTTCAGGACCTTTATTGAACAACTAGACGGAATCCAATGCGCAAATAAAGACTGCAGCGCAAATCTTAAATCTAAGGAAGAAGGAAGCGTGCAAACAAATACGACTCATGGAAATTTTATTATTTTAGACAGAGTAATTTGCATGGAAAACTTAAATGAAAATTTTTCATCCTTACCAATATATAATCAGCCATATTGGTTGACTGAATTTGAATCAGAAGCGACAGATAATTAAAAATAAAGACAGGTTCTAGTATATGTAACGACAAGTAGAATGAATGAAGAACAGAATATTGAAGAAAATAATCAATTTAATGAAAAGCAAGAAAATCAGACAGTCAAAGAAGAAAAAAATATTTAGGTTGCAGACAGAAATATTTATAAATCACATAATTTTAAAGTCAGTGAAGAATCTTTATGTGAGATTGAAAATACAAAAGCGACGGAGAAAATTAATACAAACAACTACGCTATGTTGTGGCATTTTCGAATGGGCCATTCATCAATTGATTATTTAAGAAAATTACAATAAAAATTTCCTAATATCAAGACTTTAAAACAGGCTGTATTTGATGATACGTTGAAAGATTGTGAAGTGTGTATGATTGCAAAGTTTAACAAATTGCCATTTAAGACAGTCAAGCATTGAACAATTGAACCTTTGCAAATAATGAATTTAGACAAAATGGGTCTTATGTAAACTTTAAGAAAGTAGAGATGTACGATTCAACGAAAAATTAGTTTACAAGGACAGATATGCAACAACTGATATACAAGACTGGAAACAAATTGATGAAAAGATAAAGATACATGGTTTATGAATTTTGTATTAGAAGACAGAGAAAATGAAACACGAATACAAAAATCGGAGGGAGAGAAATTCAAAAGACCAGTTGGACGACCAAGAAACGAAAATAATAAGACTGATAAAAAGTAACAAGGATTGGAGGGAGAGAAAATAAAAAAAAAATTAGTAAGACGACCGATAAAGGTTAAGAAAAATACTGAATATGAAGTGCGAGAATCGGAGGGAGAGAAAACAAAACGACAGATTCAATTACCAATGGAAACACAAACAAGTATAGAAAATAAGATAAATGAAGAAACTCATGTTTTATTAGCAGAAATAAATAATGATCTGGCACACACTTGGAAGCCATGGAGTCAAAAGATAAACAAAAAATGGACCAAAACTATTATTGAAGAATTAGAATCTATGTATAAGAATAATGTATGAAAATTAGTTGACAGATTAATTGTAATGAATGACAGAAAAGGATCAAACCTTATATATTCAAGATGGGTATTTAAAAGAAAGAAGACAGTAAAATAAGATATAAAGCCAGACTAGTAATTTGTAGTTTTAAAGACAGAAATAAGTATGATATTCAAGAAACATATGCACCGATTTCACGATTACATTTAATCTGATCTATACTGGCAATGGCAAACAAACTGGATTCAGAAATATGTCAGATGGACGTGAAGACAGCTTTTCTAAATGAATATTGAAACAGTGAGATATATTTGGAAATACCTGAAGGGATGACTGCTTATGAAAGGATCAAACAAAACAAAATTTGTATATTGAAAAATGCTTTATATGATTTGAAAGTCAGTTTAAAATTTTGGAATGAAAGATTTAAAAAGACAGTAAAGAAATGTGGACTTAGATCATTCATCAATGAGCCTTGTCTATTTACTTAGCAGGAAAAAGACGGATTTCTTATCTTGATATAGTATGCAGATGACATCCTGTTAGTTTGCGACAATGTAAAGATGCTTGAAAGAATGAAGACACGTGTAAAGGAAGTATTTAAAATGACAGAAACTGGTGAGACTAAAAGTTCTTTAGGCTCAGAAATAAAATAAGACAGAAAAAGGATACTGAGCATTAAGCAAGAACAATAAATAAACAAAATGCCAAATAAGTTTAGTTTGGATCAATCACCCACTCAACGAACACCTATGGTAATCAATCAGGTAGCCAATAGGAAGAGAAGACAGATTGAAGAAAAGAAGAAACCAATGCAAGTAAACTTTACTGAAAATAACTGGTAGAAGGTTGAAAGAGTATTTGAATACTGAAGAGGAACAAAAGACTTTGAACTTGGATACAAAAGACTGTTTACAAGGATTTTTAGATGCAAGTTTTGACGACTGCAAAGATTCTTTTATGACCAGTAGCTATGAAATCAAGTTTTTCGAAGATACAATATCCTAAAGAATTAACAGACAGAGATATGTTTTTGCAGACAAATGTGCTCAAGAGTTGATATCCTTATATCAAATTTTAAAAGATTGTTAAAACAAGAATTAGCATCAATTCTATTATGGTGCGATAACAAGGCAGCAGAAGCAAGCGTTAATACTGGAGGCGGAAACAAATTAAGACATATGACCAAAATAAAAAAAAAAAAAACATTATGTAAAGGAATGTGTAACTAGAGGTTTAATTATTGTCAGTTGAATTTCTTCTAAAAATCAGATAAATGATGTATTCACGAAACTTTTGTCATTTGAATTACATGAACGACTGACCAAACAAATATTTAATGACTGATAATAATGACTGATTATATTTCTGATATGTATTTTAGTTAAGTTATTAACAAACTTTTTCTCTATATTACAGGAACTAAATAAACGATCAGAACAGAAACAATAAGAACGAGAGATATGCTACAACTCTTTCAATTAAAATATGTATGAGTGTGGGAGGGAGTGTTGAAAATATACACACTCATACTAGGTGTCGCCATCTATTGAGAATATTTTAATAGACAGTTGAAGAGAATCAAGTTGCGTCTCGTCGTCGTTCAGTTCAGTTCAAGTCCGTTGGTTAAAGCCAGAAGTTGCTTTTCATTATTAAAAAGAGATCATTTAATTTAATTGTTTTGTATAGATTAAATAAAGACTTTTTATTTAGTATAAATTGTGCTCTGCATTTATTAATTATTTAACACTTCATATAACTCTTCGATGATGGATAGATTTCTAACATGTTGTTCAAATTTTGTCGACTAAAGTTATCAATTAAATTTATAGATGTTAATAGAATAGTATGATTTTTCAAAGATTTATCTAAATGTTGGATGAATGTATATCTTGATAATGGATAATATTTAGATATTGTAGTGAGGGGTTCACAAATAACGATTATCGGTTGTACCTCACAGGTAGAGTGCGTTGGTTAGGGCTTCCATCGCCTCCTAAAAACAAAAAAAATCTTTTTTGTTTGTGGTGCTTAAGATATAAATACTCTTACTCTCAACTTAATGTCTCTTCTACAGATTATGCATGGTTTAACATTACTAGCATATTGATAGCAACAGCAACAATGTTCACACGGTAAAAATGCTATCTCTATTCCTTTATCATAGCAAACTTTACATTTACTATGTAAAGAATCGTCTGCAGGAATATCAGTGGGCATATTTTGGAGGAAGTGGCAGTGACTATTCCATTTTCGGGGGAGTCCTGGAGTCAGTCGAAGGACTTTGAAGTATAGTTCCCATTCTTATCTACTTAGTTAAATATTCTATAGCTCTTTACATTTTATATCTTTAGATGGCATTTGCGATTTATATTTTTTCATAGTACTCTTTCCATGTTGTTTCTTCATCCTTTGCCTTTTTATCAGGTGGAAAAAAAGGAGTGTACTCTGAACAATTTTGAGTGGTATGACTTGGAGTCTGTACCATGATTAAATGAATGTGAATCACGATGTGTTTGCTTTTTATCGGAAGTGATGGGAGCCCCAACCTTCGCTTCCATCTGTGAGGTACAACCAAGAATCGCCACTTGTGAACCTCTTACTCCGAAAAGTGCACCCGTGACTAGTATACCTCTCCGTTAACTTCCAAGCGCTTAAGCCAAGGAGAACTCGAGACCTTTTCCTTTATCATCATCTAAATACTTCACAAACAACTTAAAATTTTTAATGGCCTCTTGCAACTCGAAGTAAAACTCCTTATTCTCCTGTAAGGCTCTGCATGCGCGAGATGGAATAAAAATGCGCCATTCGTGATCCAAAGTTGCCATCAATCTAAACTTATCCTTACATTTAACTGGTCTAAACTCACTCACATAATAAGTCTGATCTTTCTTCAAGGGGAATATATTCCCAATGGCACGATGGACGCGTCCACGAGCTGCCTCATTGAATTTATCAAGATCCATATTTCATTGATAAAGAATCCTAAGTTTACTTAGTAGAGTCTGATGAAGGAATGACTCGAGCTGGTTCGGGAGTTCTCTTAAGTAGCGGTTGAGCAGTGGCTACTGCACTGATCTCTCCCTCCATTAGATTCCGATTCTCTTCTTGACTCTCCATCTCAATAGTAGGATTAGATATATTCCCATAAATTACGTGGGCAGACGATATCCTCAATAAGACTATAAATATAGCTGTTTTACTGCTAACTAATCATTTCTCGATTAAATATTGAAGAAGCAACATGGTGGATTTTCAACGAGAGAAAAATGTACTACGACAGCTCATAAAAGTTCGTAAAGCAATCAAGCGAAAATATGATGCATTAAAGTTCGAAAAAGAAAATTTACAAAAAGTATTTAGTGAAACATTTAAACCTATTGTTGATCCCCTTCATGAACTCGTTGGGGTTTCTAAAAAGATAAATCATGAAAAACAAAAATCATCGGAAATTGGCAAAGAAATCATAGACGATAATCTGAATGAAACGAGCTCTGAAGATGATGATGATTTATCAATAAACAGCACTATTCGACATGTTACAGATTCTGAGTTTGAAACAGCAGACAGTGGAGAGGAATCCGATGATTTCGGCAAATATATACTTATGCTCAATGGTGATCAATCCAATGTTGATAAAATTTATGATGTACGTAAGGAAGGTGAAGATTATATAATCGGTGATTCATTCATATATTTTAAAAATCAATTTATCAAAGTGAAAGATGTGAGATATCCGAAAACTCAAGGATTAATGAAGCTTCTAATCACAAAACATCCTAATCGAACTCAAGTAACTTCAAACGATATGAAGAATTATCGTTTTATTCTCGAAGCTACGAATGCTCACAAAAACAATATAGAAATAATGAATCCATTCGATCACATATAAGTAAAAAATATACAGAAATTATTGCTCCTCTATTTTCTGAGAAAGAAGGAGGATCGTTGCCTCGACACCAAATTTCACATAGAAATACGAAATTTGATGTCTACTACGATGATCCAAATGAGCTTGTTGATCGGCTTCGTTTACTCGTTGCTGAGAGAGTTGTTGGTAATCCTAGTCATATTAATGAGATTTATTTCATCGTTAAAAAGTTACGAGAGGCTGGTTATATACACTGAGATGTGACCAAAATGAAATTTGATTACATCTGGTGATATATTACACCATATGAATTCCACATCAACTTTATCGAATCTTGTCGAATTTTCATCAAATCTTGTCGAATTTTCCATCGAATCTTGTCGAATCTTGTCGAATCCTGTCGAATTTTCGTCGAATCTTGTCGAATCTTGTCGAATTTTCGTCGAATCTTGTCGAATCTTGTCGAATTTTCGTCGAATCTTGTCGAATCTTGTCGAATCTTGTCGAATTTTGATCGAAAGTTTATCGAACTTAATCGAATTTTCATCGAATCTTGTAGAATCTTATCGAATCTTATCGAATCTTGTCGAAACTTGTCGAATCTTGTCGAATCTTATCGAATCTTATCGAATCTTGTCGAATTTTCATCGAATCTTGTCGAATTTTCGTCGAATTTAATCGAAAGTTTATCGAACTTGATCGAATTTTCATCGAATCTTGTCGAATCTTATCGAATCTTGTCGAATTTTGTCGCATCTTATCGAATCTTGTCGAATTTTGTCGAATCTTATCGAATCTTGTCGAATCTTGTCGAATTTTCATCAAATCTTGTCGAATCTTGTCGAATTTTAGTCGAATCTTGTCGAATACGTTAAATTTAATAATTTCTCCATTAAAGTTGCTAAATTAATATTAAAATTATAACATCTTGAAATCTCAAAATTATCTTGTCATCTTACAAATCATCTTATGAAAGGAAAGTCTTTTACAACTCACTAATTTACTATAAATACAGCTGATTTTACATTTCGGGAACAGTATGCATCATAAGCATAAGCTATCAACATGTCAAACTTTCTTGAAATGAAGAGATTAAGAGAGGCGATCAAATCTAAACTTCCAAATCAATTGAATTCTAATATTGGCGAAGTGTTAAATCAAGAGAAAAAAACAGCATTCATAAACGATTCGGAGATTGATGTTACTTTGGATAATACTGATGAGTCTCCGCTTAACACATCTTTACAACTTATAAAAAGTTCTAGAGGAAAAGATATACTTCTTTTGAATGATATTCTTTTTTTTTATAAGGAGAAGGCTATGAGTAATGGTAACATTTACTGGAAATGTCAACTTTACCATTCAAAACAGTGTTCGAGTCGTGTGATAACCAAGGATATGAAACTTGTAAGTTGTACAGCGCATAATCATACTTCAACACCAATCAAGGAGAAGAATGAAACAAGGACTATGATTTCAAAACAGCCTAATAATGTTTTCAACATGAGTCATACAAATGATAAACTTCTGAAGAGTGATAATGCTGATTCAATCGATGGTAGAAAGTATTCTAAATCAAAATTACTTGAAGATGATTATTCCAGTTTTGATGATGAAATAATATCAACAGAAAAGAAAATGTAATACATTCAGAAACTGTAAAAGAAAATCTCATAGCAACATTTCATCAAGACGCAAAAAAGCAAAAATAAGTCCTAACGACAGTGACACATTATCAGATTATTCTAATAGTAATGAATCATTCTCTAAAGCGAAGTATAATGATGCATTAGAAGAATTGTGTGAAGGTGGTAACTTCAGTTCTCATCATCAGATAGAAAATATTGAAGAGAATAACAAATTTTCCGAAAGCCGTAAAAGAAAACCTTATGCTAAAACTTTACCAGTATCTAGATCAAATAAAGCACAAATGAATCCTATCAATACCAACAGTGATACTTCATCAGATCATTCTAGTAGTAACGAATCTTCTTCTAAATATATGTGTAATTATAAGATTGAAGATTATAGATTTGGAGAATGGGATGATCCTAATGTTTTAGTTGATCGATTTCGTATTCTTATCTCTTCAACTAATAGATATCTGTATACTTACAGGGAGATGAGCCTCATAATTAGCGAACTACGAGAAGCTGGTTATATTGAGTGAATTTTTAGGATGCTTACACTAATTTTAAGAATTTGATTTTAAAAGAATATTTCTAATTGGAAAGGTATTATAAAGTGATTGGTTCTGTCTTATACACGAGAGTGATGATTAGACGCTCATCATTCTCTTTGAAAATTGAACTCAATAAAGACATACAATTGATGGAAACAATATTTCTGAACATGCATCTTAAATGATAACATCACATATAACTGTTAATATATATCTTACAAAGAATCTAACTTGAATAAAATTTAACAAGTATTAGAAGAAACTATAGTATATTATAATAAAGTCTCAGGATTGATGAAAGATTTAGATGATCGCTTTATTATCTAAGTCATTCACCATGATAAAGTATACAAAGTTTCAACGGTTATATGCTTCTGTGATCGAATCTAAATAAGTTGTTACCCAAAATTTTTAAGATTATTTTATATTCTTATTGTATTTATTGTATATATTTAATACTATTATATTTTAATACTATAAGAAGAGATAATCTAGTTAAGATTATTAGAAGTATTTTTTCTTGTAAATATTCACAATCGAGAAATTTGTTTAAATTTTAATGTGGTTTTCAGATCTCAGATACAAAATAAGATAGAAACTTCCTGTGTAACTTAAACATGATGAGTGAGTAAGGTAGACAAAGTGAAAGGATCTATATGGAAAAAATTTTTGAATTGAAAGAGCTCAACACATTCTTTTATTTTCGAATAGCAATACATTGAAATATACGATTTCATTTTAATAATTACTAAATCTCCAAGTTTGCAACTGTAGAACTCAAGAGTGTGCTGAATCGCTCACTTTCGACTTTTGGGCTCTCAGAGGTCAAACCATCATTCAGAGAGGTAGCCGTCTGCACAAATTTGAATTTACAGAAAGTAAGCGGTTTGAACATAGTGTCTCAAATTTATTTTGAGTTGCAACATAATAAATTCTGTAATAATAAAATTTAACTCTTGTTGTTAAGCAGATTTAAAATGATATGAGCTCTTAAAGACTAAAAGTTCTGAGCTCTTCTAATTCAAAATTTTTTTCCGTGCTATAGCAAATCTTCTTTGACCGAATCTTAATAAGTTCTCAAAACTAGACTTATTCATAAATTGGTATAATCTTACAACTAAATAAAAAGGACCGATTTTGACCAAGATGTTAAACCATCTTCAAAAGCCTCCGACTCATTCAGAGGCTTCATTCAATGAGCTAACATCGATCAGCTGTTAAGCTGATGGCGTTCAAAGTTAAGCCAAGATAGTTCCTCCGACTCACTCAGAGGATCTACTTGGTTTAACTGCGTTCAAATATGTTAAGTCATTTTCCAAACTCTCCGACTCATTCAGAGGGTCCTTCCAATGACCTATCAGCTGTTATGCTGATGGCGTTCAAAGTTAAGTAAAAATAGTTCCTCCGACTCACACAGAGGATCTACGTAGCTTAACAACGTTCAAAAATGTTAAGTCATTTTCCAAACTCTCCGACTCATTCAGAGGGTTCTTCCAATAACCTAACTATCAACTGTTAAGCTGATGGCGTTCAAAGTCAAAGTTCTAAAATAAACTCAAAGAACGATGATGTTTCATCCAGATCTCGAAAGACCTGGGTACGGTAGCACGAGGTTGACAACTCGTGTGCTTAAGCACCGCAATCGGGACGAAGTCAAGCCGCCTTCTTAATAGGACTCTCCGACTCATTCAGAGGGTCCACTCAGCGCGACGACTCAACAGCCGACTGCCACGAGTTTTTCCAGAGACCTGGTCAACCTCATTGGCACCAAAAATAGTCAGCACGGCTGAAGAGCTCCAGACCCCGAGAGGTCCGGTCTGCCCAGCGAGCGTGAGCTGACTGACGAAGCGCGCGTCTCTCCCGAGGTATATACCTAACGGCGGCGAGAGAGCGGCGGCGCACGCGCAGTTGTGTTAGTCGGAGCACAGCACGCGAGATATGAATATACTACGCGTAGTATAACTTTTATGTTATACCATCAAACATCTTATATCATTGAAATTTTATTTATTAAAAATTTTTCCTCGTTTATCAAAATTCTCACTACGAAGTTTGCCGTCACTACGAGAGCGGCGACCAATCAGCGGCGAGATAAGTAGCTATAAATTAAAGAAAATTCGCGACTTAATTTCATTCTTTCGTTCTTACTCAAGTCGAAAGCATGTCTTCTTCGGAAGACGATTCTGAGTACAGAACATTGGAAGAGCTGGTGGAAGATTATTTCATAGGTTCGGAAGAAGATTTCCTCTCTCTACAATCTCCTCCCGTATTAGAACCATCGAACATTCAAGAGGAGTCGATGGAGTCTTTAGTAGATGACGGAGAAATATCGACTGTGATGCTGTATGATCCATTTACACAGCAATACTTTGAAGTTCTAGCTGAGGAACTTGATGATCGAGTTCAGCCAGAGACTTTTGAAGAGCAGCATTTTAATGATTTAACACCAGAAAGTGCAGCATCCGATAATGAGTCATTAGAAATAATTGAAGAAGAAGACCAACCATCGTCACCAGCACCTGATGTCATTGATTTAACTACTCCAATAAAGAAAAAGAAGAAAACAAAGGATTAATTTAAAATATATTTTTAGTTAATACGCTCTCTGGTATTTATGGATCAATCGGCCCTTTTCAGGGCCACATATTTTTCAAACGTGAAACAAATTGTTTCAATTTCTTGATATTTTTTAAAAATATTAATCAGTCCTTTTTAGGACTATATATTATTCAAACGTAAAAATTATTGCTTCAAAATTAATATATATACATATACGCAAGTATATCGTTATATATCAAAGTATATCGTCATATATGCAAGTATATCGTTATATACGTAAGTATATCGATATATATATTAAAGTATATCCTTATATATATGCAAGTATATCGTTATATATGAAAGTATATCGATATATATATTAAAGTATATCATTATATATATATGCAAGTATATCGTTATATATGAAAGTATATCGTTATATATCAAAGTATATCATTATATATATGCAAGTATATAATTATATATATACGCAAGTATATTGTTATATATCGAAGTATATCCATATATATGCAAGTACATCGTTGTATATGCAAGTACATACTTGTTATACATATATAGTTAAATGAAAAACCAGCGCTCGAAATAATACATATATAGTTAAAAAATTTTTAAAAAATTCTGCGCTCGAAATAATATTACGTTAAAAATAACTGCGAATCCCCCTGCGTTAGAATCCCCCTGCGCCAGAATCCCCATGCGCCAGCATCCCCATGCGCTAGAATCCCCATGCGTTAGAATCCCCATGCGTTAGAATCCCCATAGTTTACCTACTCACACACACACACACACACACACACACACACACACACACACACACACACAAAAAGATTTAAGTAATTTGCCAGTGGAATATTTTATGAAAGTTTTTAGGAAGATTTCATAAATATTTCACTGGAAGATTTCGAAAAATTTTAAAATCATACAGCGGGATATTACATAAATCTTCTATAAATATTCCACGAAATATTTCACAGGAAGATTTCAGTAATCTTCCGGTGGAATATTGCATGAAAGATTTTAGAAAGATTTCATTAACATTTTATTCGATGATTTCGAAAAACTTTAAATCAGTACAGCGAAATATTACATAAATTTACCAGAAATATTCCACGAAATATTTCACGGAAAGATTCAAGTTATCTTCTAGTGGAATATTTCATGAAAGATTTCAAGGAGATTCCATAAATATTTAGCTGGAAGATTTCGAAAAACTTCAAAAACTTACTGCGGAATAGTACATAAATCTTGGAGAAATATTCCACGAAATATTTTACAGAAAGATTTAAGTAATTTTCCAGTGGAATATTGCATGAAAGATTCTAGAATGGTTTCATGAAGTTTTTGTTGGAAGGTTGCGCGGAACGTTACAGGAGGTTTCCAGTGACACCGATAGGGGGATGTTCGTTAAATGGGAGTTTTATCCCCAAACGATTAGAAGATACCTTACTTACTATATAAGCGAAAAGGTATCGGCGCTTTGTTGTGTATAGTCGAAGCGGATATGTTAATGCGATTTTATAATTAAGTGTTTATGTATGCGTATATGTATTGATGTGTAAGTTTAATGTGTTATTATATATATATATATATATATATATATATATATATATATATATATACTATCCCCTCACCGCATTTCACAACCTTTTATGAAATATTCCAGAAATATTTCGCGGTAGATCGGAAACTCTGAATCTTCCATCTAAATCTTCCAAATATCTTCCAGGAACATTTCATGAAAGATGTGACTACCCAAACCTTCTATTCAAATATTCTTGAAATCTCTCAAGAATATTCCATGGAATATACCAATGTGAGAAGAATCAAGGACATACGAATATTAAAGGAATATTTCACGGAAGATTTATGAAATATTCCAAAACTTCTGTGCCAATATTCTGCGAACCTTCCATAAATATTTCACGGAATATTTTACGATAGATTTCTAAAATCTTCCAGAAATATTTTATGGAATATTTTATGAAGGATTCCTTAAATCTTTCGTGCAGATTTCATGAAAGTTTCATGAAATGTTTTAAATCTTCCGTTTCAATATTCCGGAAATCTTCCATGAATGTGGCAACGGAATATTTCATGAAATATTCCTGCAAGGTTTCTGAAATATTTTAATAAAAGATTTGATATGACCCAAATTTTCTAATGAAATATTCTTGGAATCTCCCAACAATATTCCATGAAATATTCCAATGTAAGAAAAATCAAGGACATACGAATATTACAGGAACATTCCATGGAAGATTCCTAAAATATTTCATATCTTCCGTGCCAATATTTCGGGAAGCTTCCATAAATATTCCATGCTGTGTGGGCTATCTCTATTGCATTTGCGATGCTAATTAGTTTTCGAGTGACTAATAAAAGCCCTTCTCCCTGCTCCGTAAATGTTAAGACTAACAGTCATTGAATTGATACTTTATTTACATAAGAATAATCTTTTCCTCTACCACCTTTCCTCCTGCTGGTGGTTTGATGTTAGCGGGCATTGTCTTGTCCACTTGACGTTGGTTCGCATACGGACTTGATTTGTTGAAACCGAACTTGGTTCGGTCGTTGAGTTCACAATAATTCTTTATTTTTTTTAGGAACCAGCTTCTCGTCCCAGGACTCACTTACGTTACTCTATTTATTAAAATGATACAAATATATGAATATACACTAACGCGTATTCAATTATTTAAATTTTCATAAATAAATTCAAATTTATTTTCAATTAGTATTTTAATTAAATCTTTTCATTATTTTTAGTTGTATTAAAAATAACACATTTGTTGTATTAAAAGCTTTAAACATATTATATATAATGCAAGTTTCGCGGTTGCGCTAAGTTACACCATTGCATTCTCGCTAACTGCATCACATACGGTTCAACTTGTTCTTTGAATTCAGTGTTCATCGGTTACACCGTTGCGTGGTTACGACGTTGCAATCTCCCGCTAGCAGTGTTTCATTAAGTCGACCACTCTGTGTAGTTAACGTTCGCCCACTTTTATCTTTGCGCTCAATGAAACGTGTTACGATCTTGCTACTGTAGTATACTTGACTCGACTCGCTACACATAGCTGATTCGTTGCTCCAATTATGTGTATTGCGATTACTATATATGTAATACCTAATGAATACCTATAAATCTAATCCTCTCTCTCTCTCTAAGTGAGTATAGTTGGTTGTGCTGCGTAGTGCTCTCCCTTCATTTGATACTTGTTGCTGCTTAATCCTGCCTACGGTCGTTTTTGTTGCAAGTAACTTGCGCGCAAAACTGCAACGCATTGATTGAAATATTAGACATCACTTTTATATCGTACCTTGCACATAAATTTAATCGTTTTCCTTGGACTGCATTTTTGAGGTTAAGTGGAAGAAAGTATTTATTGAAAGTATTTTTTTTTAATCGACATCTGCGCCTATTGTTGTCTAATTTCGCACTTATTTCTAGTTCTAGTTCAGTTGACATTTTGCAATCACCTCAGATTTCGAGTGCTCATACTGTTGATGCCAAGGTTGATATGTTCTCTTCTGGTATAGTTAAGGCTTTTGACAAGTTTAAGCCTGAAAAGTTAATAAAGATTACCAGTAAACATAAACCTTGGGTCAATCATGATATCAGGTTACTTATGAAAAATCGTGATAAGTGTTATAAACTGGCTATGAGAACTGGGTCAGATGACGCTTATGTTCGTTTGAAGTCACTTAGGAATGAGGTTTCTAATCCTCTTGGTAAACTAAAAAATGACTATATCGCTAGTAAACTTTCCTCGGCTTCTACAGTCAAGAGCAAAAAGTCCAAATTGCGTAAACTTGGTCTGGCTAATAGTTCTCTGCCTTCACCTCTTAAATACTTCTCTTCATTAGTGCTTCTAAAGCATTATACCTCTGTTTCTTCTTAGAGCCCAGCTTTAACTGACCCTGATGTTAATCGGGTCCTTGCCATACCGCTTAGAATGGATCATCCGGTGTTTAACTTTGCCTTAGTTGCCCCCTCTAACCTTATAAATCTTCTTCGTTTATCCAGCTCTAAGGTGGTTGGTCCTAAATACATATCAGCTGATATGCTTAAGATGATTGGTGGTTCTGTCTCTAAAAGTTTGACTTCTATCCTGAATGACTCCTCAACTCTTGGCTATTTTCCTGAGACCTGGAAAAGGGCATTTCTTTTACCACTGAAAAATAAACTAAAATGGAGGACCCCTCTCAAACTCGTCCTATAGCCAAACTATGTGAAGTCTTTGAGGTTCTAGAGAGGGTTGTGCACTCACAGTTATCGGCTCATCTTGAGTCTAACTCTTTACTGGATCGTTACCAGGCTGGCTTTAGAAAAGGTCATAGTATCCAGACCGCTATTTTGCACCTACTTGATGACTATAGGTCTGCCATTGATCATAGAATCATCACCTTATTGCTTCTGTTCGACTTCTCTAAGGCCTTCGATAGGGTTCCACACAGTAGATTGCACAGTGAAATTCGGTTCATGAATTGCTCTGATGTTGTCATCAGATGGTTTGCGTCGTACTTGAGAAGTCGGACTTATTCTGTCAAAGATGGAAGTAATCAATCATCTGTTTGGTCTCAGGTGACTGCTGGTGTTCCACAAGGTAGTGTGCTTGGTCCACTCCTGTTTTTAGTTTACATAAATGATGCTCCGCTTGCCTTATCATCGACAAAACATATTCTTTTTTCTGATGATCTCCAGGTTTATAAATCTTTTTTGCCTGTAAATCTGGAAGATAAGATTAATCTTATCAAACATGATGTTGCATCTGTTATTAAGCGGACAGAAGATAATGGGCTTCTTCTGAATACAGGTAAAACTCAGGCAATTTTCATCAGCAGTGAGAAATTCATTTGACGTTCAAAACAGACGTTTATATCTTAAAATGTTTGTTGCTTTTAATATTATATCGCATAATTCTCCGTCATACTTAGCCTCAAGGTTTATAAGGCATCACGTTGATGCATCAGTGCGTCCATCATCAAGACTACCACCCACGTTGTTCATCTGTCCAAATGTACGTACTACTGCCTTTCAACACTCATTTGCCTTCTCGGCAGCAGAGTATTTCAATAGAGAGTTATCCTTTTTGGAGTCTTTTTCTCCTGAGACTAACCTCTCTTTTAAGCGTTCCTTATATGATAGACTTTTATTGAATGAATGCGAGTTGTAGCAACTTGAGAATGGTACAGGCTGAGTTTCATTGTAGTTGTAATTAGATGAAATTAAATCAATTTTTAATTCTGAATTTTATTGATTTTGCTATGGCATAGAACTTAAATTTAAATTAAGCATGAATTTATATACCAGCGACTGTATTACTATTGGCTAATTATTTATTTCTATTATGTAATATATTAGAAATGTTATTTATTTCAATCTGCGTTAAGCTTTACTTTGTAATTTTACTTTTAAAATTTTATTGTTTGGTTCTTCATATTTCTATACTTTGTTGTAATAATTAATGTTATGTTGCATACACTGAAAAACTTTTGCAATTGATTTGTGCTCGAAAAAACTTGAAACCGATTTGAATGCGCTAAAGACTTACTAATACTTTCATTATTGACATATTTTTACACTCAATAGTTATGATGTAAATATATTATCTATTTAGTTTGCAAAAAATGATCAAGTATGTACGTTGACTACATTCGAGACAGTCGAATAGCCTTTGTATTCAGACTTGATCGGGATTTAGCTTTAACTCGAACTGAAAAAGTTAACAGTAACCAAGCGCGTGTTTTGAAAGGAGGCAAGGGAAAAAGAAAAAGAGGGAGTAACCAAAATACATTCTTATTATGATGGTAAAATAGTAATTTAAAAAAAATTAATGAATGTTAAGATTGTAATATAATTTGTGAGTCTTTAAAACTATTGAAAAAGAATTTCAACTCCAAATCTAATTATTATAAACAACTAGGGGGCAGATGAGCATGTATCATTTCATGTCAATGATATTTTGAAGCAGGTTTGGTCGAGTGCGCAACGTTCACGCTTTTCCTTTTGAGTGTGCGAGTTCAACTCTTAGTCAGGATCACGTTCTTTTTTTTAATTTTTTTTATTGTTTTAAAATTTTTTATTAATTTTTTTATTAAGAGCAGGCCGGATTCGCTGTCCTTGTCTAATTGAAATTTTTGTTATTTACTCAAGTATTAATCGGCGTATCTGCAAATTGAAGGTTAAGCGCAATAGATATTATTATTACAAATATTTGTGCGCAAGAAGAAAGAAATCTACCGATTTGTTTTTGAGAAAAGTAAGGAACGCAAAAATATTATAAACATAAACTTTTACTTCGGTGTTCCTTACTTTTCTCAAAAACAAAGCGGTAGAATTTTTTTTTCTTGTGCATAGATGTTCATAATAATAATATCTATTGCGCTCTACCTTTAATTTGAAGATACACCGATTAATACTTGAGTAAATAACAAACAACTCAATTGTTACTCGGTCGGTATCAGGATCTACTCCGGCCTGCCGTTAATATTTTTTTTCTTATAATATTACAATCTAATTCTTCACGAGTATATTAAGTATACTCGTTTTTTCAATGAATATTTTTTAAAAATAAATCATTTCTTAGACGTAATGATGAAAAATATGAATAAATAAATGATAATAATGTTTATTTTATAATACTATAGTTTAATTTATTCATAATGTAATTTGTAAAATTTACATAATAAATAAATTAGACTATAATATTAATTTATTTGTTAGAATGTATATTCATTTATTAATATTTTTAATTATTACATCTAAGGAATAATTTATTTTTTAAAAATATTCATTAAAAAAATGAGTCTACTTAAAATATAGAATTTTTTTTTTTTATTATACTATAATACTATATAAATACATTTAGAGAAATATTGATGGTTTATTTGATCTATGACATAGTTAGACCTTCTCTAAGGGTACTACAAAAATTTTATATTTAAATTTTGTTATTTATATTTTTTTGAGCTGTGTAAAGTAAAAAAATTTGATTTATTACGTAAAATAATGAAATTAGAAAATTACAATTTTAAAACTAAACAATATTTTTATGATTACAATTTTTTTTTTAACTAAATAAAAATTTAAAAAAATTTTATACACGGGCCTGGCAAGTAATTTTGTAAATATTTAATAAAATTAAAAAAATTTCAGAACACTTTTAAATAAATGATAGAAGAAATGATGACAAAAAGTAATGCAGTTAGTGAAATTAAACGTTTATTTATAAAGAAAAAAATTTGAAAAATTTTTTGCTAAAATTTATAGTATAAGATGCCATAGGTTTATCATCCGTATTATATAATTGACATTTGCTTCGTGATTTCATTAAATTCTAATATGATGGTTTGATTTTTTTACTAAAAATATTTTATAATATGTTAAAGACATCAAAATGGTTAAAATCATTAATGAAAATAAATCGCTTAGCATACTTGACCACCATATACCTTTAAGGTAAGCTTTTTACAGCATTTAGTTGGTTGGTTACAGAGATTGAATAAAAAAAAACAGTTGCAGTTGTAAAAAACACTTCAATAGCAAGTAGAAAATAATCGCTGATGAAGTAGTGATTTAATTTTAGTAGGAAATTATAACTATTCATTATTAATAATAAAATATAATAAAGTATGAAATAACAAAAAGATTTATTTTGCAAAAATTATATCATAGAAATCAAAAGTTTTGCACCAGCGATTATTTTTTACTTGCTATTGAAGTGTTTTTTACAACTGCAAAAGTATTTGATCGATAACTTTATATGCTTAAAACTTGACAAAAAATAATTTTAAAATTTTTGTAAAAATAGCTGCAAATAGCATTTTTTTAGCCCTTTTCAAATCTTTTTTCAAATTTTTCCTAGCTCAATTATTTAAAAAACTACAGCTGATTAAAGAAAAATGCAAAATTGAAAAAAATTTCAAAATTGCCAAAGCGATTATTTTTTTTTAAATATCGTTAAAAAAATGTAAGTAAGCTAAAAAGAAAGCATTTAAAGAATACTTTAAAATCCTTTTTTTTAAATTTTTTCTAGGATGAAAATTGAAGAAGATACGCTTTTTCAAAGTCGGAGCAAAAATTTGATAACCTGCTTAGAATTATTGCCCGGTACTATACTATCAAATTTTATTAAACCATTCGAAATGAAATTGGATAAAACAAATTATTATATTACAAATTTAAATAATGCATTTAATATTCGCCATCTGTTCAATGATTTCATTGGCATTTTAATATCAAAGTTTCATAGTTTTATATGACCAATGTATTTAAGAAATTCTCTAAAACCATTATATAAATTCAATTTGTAAAAACAAATTAGTTTTAAACTTTTATTTTTTTTCTAAGGTAGTCGATAAAATCTCCCTTTTGGTTAAAAATTATGGTTTTATTTATTAAAAATAATAGTCTAAAATATGAAGTATTGAATACAAAACGAATTATTGAAAAAAAGATAAAAAGTTAAAATCATTAATTAAAATAAATCGCTACCCTGGTAGAAATTTACTCTAGATCTGTCTAGTTTTGTATGTTAAATAATCGAGGCCTCGATAAAACTAGACAAATTTTCTACCAGGATAAGCGTACTTGACCACCATATCCTTTTTAAAGGTAAGCTTTTATATATAATAATGAATAAGTGTCGTATATATGCATTTAATATAATAAAGTGTAATTTATAGTGAAAGTTATAAAAATTAAAAATTGTACCTTTCACTTATTTAAAATTTTAACAGCACAATGATCACTTTAACGGACATCAAGAGATCTATCAACAATTTATTGAATTTTCAGGATCAAATTTTTTTACTTTACACAGCTCAAAAAAATATAAATAACAAAATTTAAATGTAAAATTTTTGTAGTACCCTTAGAGAAGGTCTAACTATGTCATAGATCAAATAAACCATCAATATTTCTCTAAATGTATTTATATAGTATCACTCAATAATAATGAAAAAGAAATTTTTTATATTTTAAGTAGACTTATTTTACCAATGAATATTTTTTAAAAATAAATTATTCCTTAGATGTAATATTTAAAAATATTAATAAATGAATAATAGTTAGGTTTATAATACTTAATGTTAAATTCTGTCTTAAGATATATATTAATATGTAATATACATTCTAACAAATAAATTAATATTATAGTCTAATTTATTTATTATGTAAATTTTACAAATTACATTATGAATAAATTAAACTATAGTATTATAAAATAAACATTATTATTATTTATTTATTAATATTTTTCATCATAGCGTCTAAGAAATAATTTATTTTTAAAAAATATTCATTGAAAAAACGAGTATACTTAATATACTCGTGAAGAATTAGATTTTAATATTATAAGAAAAAAAATATAAATAAAAAAATTAATAAAAAAATTAAAAAAAAAAACGTGATCCTGACCAAGAGTTGAACTTGCACACTCAAAAGGAAAAGCGTGAACGTTGCGCACTCGACCAAACCTACTTCAAAATATCATTGACATGAAATGATACATGCTCATCTGCCCCCTAGTTGTTTAAAATAATTAGATTTGGAGTTGAAATACTTTTTTAATAGTTTTAAAGACTCACTAATTATATTAAAATCTTAACATTTATTAATTTTTTTAAAAATTACTATTTTACCATCATAATAAGAATGTATTTTGGTTACTCCCTCTTTTTCTTTTTCCCTACCTCTTTTCAAAACACGCGCTCGGTTGTCCGCACTACTGTTAACTTTTTCACTTCGAGTTGAAGCTAAATCCCGATCAAGTCTGAATACAAAGGTTGTTCGACTGTCTCGAATGTAGTCAACATACATATTGAGTATATATTGAATGCATAGAAGACTGGTTTCCAATTTCATTTCTTCTGAGGGAAACATCATCTCAATTTGATTTTAATCTTTTTTCAAGAATGATATTAAAATTATTTCGATAATAGTAGATGTGAATTTATATGCAACATTTGAACGTATTTTATGTGCAAAAGTTTTTCCGTGTATAGTTACTTATTTTATATATAATATTCAAATTGATTTTTTATGTGTTTATTATCTGAATCATTGTTGTTATTTTTATATGATTAGAAAAATGTAAATTTTGTTTTCAAATTTGATCTTTTACTTACTATTATTAATTGTAATACGACGTTGTAATTGATTCTTCAGTGCCAGACAGGATTCTACCCCAAGGCCAAATAAATAAGTCAAAGTCATCTAATCGACCACTCTGTGTAGTTAACGTTCGCACACTTTTATCGTTGGGATTAATTACGCGTGTTACGATCTTGCTACTGTATTATACTTGACTCGACTCACTATACGTAGCTGATTCGTTGCGCCAGTTACGTGTATTGCAATTACTATATATGTAATACCAATTTGTTTCAAGACTTATAACTTGATTTTGTACGTAACTGACGCTACGATCAATTCTTTATAGAATATGACTGTTGAGTTTATAAAGAAAAGTTAAGTTTTTAAAATTTATGTTCTTCCTTTTCAAGGAATCACATGTTTATATATATATATATATATATATATATATATATATATATATATATATATATATATATCTATATAATAAAGATATATCGCCTACGCCACCGCCGCCGCCGTGTATAAGAATTTTATGTGCCCTCAGTTAGCTGAAATTCAGCTAAAATTTAGCTGAGAGTTAGCTAAATGTTAGCTGAAATTCAGATGAAATTTAGCTGAAATTTAGCTGAGAGATAGCTGAAATTCAGATAAAATTTAGCTGAAAGTTAGCTGAGAGATAGCTGAAATTCAGATAAAATTTAGCTAAAAGTTAGCTAAAAGTTGGCTGAAATTCAGATAAAATTTAGCTGAAAGTTAGCTGAGAGATAGCTGAAAGGTAGTTAATTGTTAGCTAATTTAATTAATTGTTATCTAATTTAAGAACGTTCTCTTGGAAATTGTTATTGATTTGATAATTGATATTGACAATGGGGGGTTGGCGAGCGAAGCGAGCAGGGGGGAACCCCCCCTAGTATATATATATATATATACATACACACACATACTTGTGATAACTTATCTTCATTTCTCCTTCTTAACCTTTAGTACAATAATTTTAGGCGAAGCGTAGCCTTAGACGGCAAGTATGAAATTAAGCTTGCGAGCTAAAGAGTTGCATTCTTTAGTATGTCTGATATCATTGATACTTTTATAATTACAGGGAAAAGATTGGTTGAATTTTGCATGTGATGCAGTTTAGAGTTCGATCGCCTGTTGTGCGTCGCATTCTCGCGAATGCATAACTTTATTGTTTGCTATCGCAGTCTCTAGAATAAAGTAAAAAGAAAATCATGCTCAAAACAAAAGATAAAAAAAAACTGTGCTTAAAGTAAAAGACAATTGACTATGTTAAAAAAAAGATCATCTTTCTACTAATGCGTTCCCGCTTCGTCACGTGGTCCCCATTACGAACAAAGCACACACGACGAGGCTGAAGGAAGGCGCTCTGGCGGCCATTTTTGTTCTTGGCGTCGCTTAGTATAAGGTAACCGTGACATTTATTTTGCAGAATAATTTTTTTAAAAGTATATGCAGTAAGCAAAAAAATAATTTTTGTTTTTGCATTCTTTTTTCGTTTTTGTACTAAACGCTTAGCTTGCACATTTTTGTACATAATCATAGAGCATTCTTTTTCTTAAGAGGAGGTCACGTATCTCTGTCCTTTTCTAGTCGAAGAATTGAGTTTTTTACAGGACCTAATAACTTTAGCAAAAAATGAATAGAAAGCCGCATCTCGTATCAAAAAAGACAATATTTTCTTTGATAAGAAAGAATTAATTTTATTGCTTCGTTTTCAAGAAAACCTTGAAAAACTTAAATCATAGAGGTTAGGGCGGACAATTTGGTTTTTCAAGGTTTCCTTGAGAACGAAGCAATAAAATTAATTTTTTCTTATCAAAGAAAATATTGCTTTTTTGATACGAGATGCGGCTTTCTCTTCATTTTTTGCTAAAGTTATTAGTTTCTGTAAAAAACTCAATTCTTTGATCAGAAAAGGACAGAGATACGTGACCTCCTCTTAAGCACAAGCCGTAAACTGAATAAATTATTTAATAATCACACTGCATTTAAATACACCTACACATAAATATATTTCGATACATTTACATATATATCATTGTATTGTTGCTTGTATTTGTTTTTACTTGTGTTACCCTACAGTTCATTTCCCTCTAGCTTCATCATATATTAGCACTACGCTTCTGGAAACTCCATATTAATAAAAGCTCTGCTTTTTGTATATATAATATAATTGAATATCTTAAGTGTGCTGAACAATCTATATTCCTATTTGTGCTCACGCGGAATATATCTTTATCGTGTGCTACCTTAGTGCGTGCTCATTCGTAGTCACCGCAGAGCCGTTTGCATTTATCGACGGAAGAGAATCGTCGGCACACAATAGCTAGCGCATAATTTTTTTTGGCTTCAGGGTGCATCCAGCTTTATTAAAATTTCAATTCTTAACTCTTAAGTATTATGGGCATGCTATATGAAATTAATCGACTGTTAGACAATTTTATTTATTATAAACTAATTTTTGTTGTAGCGCTAATCCAACTAAGCTTTGTTTTCTTTTTCTTCTTGATAATTATAAATCATATAACAATTTTTTTTCGTTTTTTCCAAGCCAGAGCTATTGTGTAGAAAATTATTATTCGAACCTCCTGAAATATAATCTCATTATAGCATTAATTAGTAGTGATAAAGTTTTTTTCTTGTGTGTACCCTTGTGTAGTCTAACAGCCTTTAATTTTAAATATGATAAGCCAACAGTTAAATGTGGAGCCCCTATAGATCTCTGAGCATATATGTAGGAATGAAGTTTTGAAAGCAGCTGACGAAATTGCGCAAATAGTAGACCGACTATTCGCGGAGCAGCTCTTTAAATACAGCAAGCGAGGAGTGAGCATGGCCGGAAGTATTCCGATGTTTGAAGAACGAATTTTGCAATATAAGCTTAGACGACATATGAATCGCGGCTAGAATTTAATAACCTCCTAACAGAGCAAAGCGCGTGCAATCAATTCGCTAATCCCTCGAGTAGCTTAGAAAATCCTATTCCCCGTTGTGGTAGCAACGCAACTATTCACCCACTGACCACATCACCTCAAGCACAATTCACGCAAGAGCCAACCCTATCGAGATTAGTAAATTGGAGAAATGGTACCCAATATTTAGAACTTATGGAGCTGATGTCAACAGCAAATCCAGGAAGCTTGCCACTGCGCGTGACCACGTGTAGCATTACTACATGTCCTTCTTCCAGTACAGCGAGCATACTTTATCCTGTGAGAGCAACTAGTACCCAACCTACTAACACTGCAACGACATACCATGGAAGACATAATAGCGTACCAACTTCTTATTTTTATCCGTATTTGTATCTTCTTATTCTAGTCCATAGATTTATGTCCCTTATACGGCGGCACCTCCTGGATATCCATGCATCTCACAACCTTCAATACAGCCGTCCTTTTTTCCAACTATTTTAGCAAAACAAACACCTGCATCAGAGCATACAAGTTATGCTTATAACTTCAGAGAACTGCAATGGGTGAACCAGAAAGAAGAGATTTGCAGAGCCCAGAACAACGTATGCTGACCCTCTCCAGCCCCTGATGAATCCCTTTTCTCTATTACAGCTTGTACTGGTGTGAAAATTCCTAGCTTAAATCGGACTTATTTTATTTCTCTTTATGATTTCGAAAATGATCTACAGCATCTTGACTTTCCAGTGTTGGCTCTCATTAACAGTAATCACCCTGTCCCCTTTTTAATTGCCATGTTACTTATCTATATATATATATATATATATTTATAACGCATATAGACGATACAAGAGAGCATCTAACTAGTAGCACGATGGAAAGCAGACCACGCGAGTCAAATAGCTATGAGTGTGAACCCAAGATCGTTTGGCCCACATGCGCTAATATCGAAAGCACGTATACTATGCAGCATATAGCTAACGCACTCAGCATAGATAGCAAACAGCTTGACTCGAGTAGCTGAGCTTGGGTCGGTTAAGGATCGTTTGTCTCTCTCTTGCGGCGCGCGCAGCATACAGCAAGAGAGACGAAGCTGAGTAGAGACTAAGGAAACGCCATTGCGTCATTCCTTTTGTTGCCAACGTAGAGTAAAGAGTCATTACGATTTGCGTGCTACATCGCTACTAATTCTGTAGGTTTGTTTGCTAATAAAATTATCTTAAGCCGTTGAGTGAGTGCGTGAAGATATTTGATATTTTTTTAAATTATTTTGCTTAGCAAAGCTTCGTTTTGTTGCGGGAGCATTTCGCTAATGCTAATTAGAATAATCTACTTTATTTAACATCGCGATCTGTGTGTCGGGCGATCGCGTTCGTGTTCACTAGTGAAAAATCCCCTTAGTGCTGTTCTTTTCGATTTATTGTTTTATTGAGTGTATCTCTTTTTGCATATATATCTTTTTGTACTGAATTTGTTGTTGCAGTCCCTACTTTCCGCCGTGTCAATAGTAACTTGATTAGTACAAGCGGCGTGGCGTACGCTATACGCGGTTGGCGGCCATTTTGAGCGTGCGTGCAACAATATTGTAATCATTTAAATAAAGCTTTTTTTATTCATTTAATCAAACTCTATAATTTTCCGTTAATTTAAATTTCGTGAGACCTCCTGATCCCCAAAATAGTCACAAATTTATCCCCATGTTGGGCACGATTAAAACTTGAGACTTTTTGAATTAAAAAATAAGTGGGTATTGGGTGTGAAACTTGTTTCTCGAGATCTCCAGGCACGAGCTCCAACCACTGAGCCAGTGCCAAACTTGATTATATGTCAGTAAAAAAGTGTGAGTAGCTAGCAATCTTATTACAATGTGGATGAGGAATAATGAAATAGCATAACAAGGGGAAATTTAGTAAACACTTAGAATTGCTTAATGAATTGATTAGCTGTATGGGTTGTGATTTTGTTGATAAGGAATTTCAATCTTGATATGATGCTGGAGGGTTGATATAGGCATATGAATAATGGTATAAAGGGGTTTGGCTCGGGTCGATGGGTTGCTTTTTTGCTCGCTGTAGCAGAGATATACTCCGCATCTCTAAAATTAGGAAGATCGTAGGGCTGGTCAATACTGTTTCTATTACTATTAACGAGGCTACAATAACTACTTTTTGACCCGTAAATTGCCACTTTACTAACATTACAGGACACATCGCTGCTAAGCTCTGCTCGCTTGCTTTGTTTGTGCACCGCTCGCCCGCTCAGTTGATGCCTTGCTGGCTCGACTTGGTTTTGCTTTGCTCGCTTGCTCTTGTTTGGCTCCACTCGCTTGCTTGGTGGATGCTCTGCACGTTTGCTCTTGTGGTGCTTGACTCGCTTGCTCTTGTTTGGCTCTATTTCATTGCTCTGCTCTGCTCGCTCGCTCTTCTGATGCTCTGCTCGCTTGATTTTATTTTGCTCTGCTTGATCACTCTTTTGTCACTGTGTGCAGTCGCTGATGCGGACATCGATTTGTCCACAGCCATAACACTTCATATACTGAGAACATACTCGCAGCCAGTGTCCTTAGCTACTTCACCTGAAGCACGGCTCTACCTGCTTTCGCCAAAAGTATTTTTCAAATTGGCGGTAGGTTTGTCTTTGTTTCTTTTTTATCGTGGGTTTTGCTCAACATTAAGAGTTCATTAGTAGAGGTACGTGCTTGACGGTTATCATAACCAGTTATATCCAAATTATGTGGATCTTGATTCTCAAATGCAGGCGATGGTTGCCTATTGCTCGATTCCTTTTGACGTGGTACGTCATTTGTTGATATTTTAATTAAAAAGGGGACGGAGTGATTACCGTTAATGGAAGCTAAACTGGGGAGTCAAGATGCTGTAGATCATCTTCAAAACCATAGGAAGAAATAAAATAAGTCCGATTTAAGCTAGGAATTTTCACACCAGTACAAGCTGTAATAGGGAAAAGGGATTCATCAGGGGCTGAAGAGGGTCAGCATACTTTGTTCTGGGCTCTGCAAATCTCTTCTTTCTGGTTCAACCATTGCAGTTCTCTGAAGCTATAAGCATAACTTGTATGCTCTGATGCAGGAGTTTGTTTTGCTAAAATAGTTGGAAAAAAGGACGGCTGTATAGAAAGTTGTGAGATGCGCGGATATCCAGAAGGTGCCGCAGTATAAGGGACATAAATCCATGGACTAGAACAAGAAGATACAAATATGGATAAAAATAAGAAGTTGGTACGCTATTATGTCTTTCATCGTATGTCGTTGCAGTGTTAGTAGGTTGGGTACTAGTTGCTCTCACAGGGTAAAGTATGCTCGCTGTACTGGAAGAAGGACATGTAGTAATGCTACACGTGGTCACACGCAGTGGCAAGTTTCTTGGATTTGCTGTTGACATCAGCTCCATAAGTTCTAAATATTGGGTACCATTTCTCCAATTTACTAATCTCGATAGGGTTGGCTCTTGCGTGAATTGTGCTTGAGGTGATGTGGTCAGTGTGTGAATAGTTGCGTTGCTACCACTACGGGGAATAGGATTTTCTAAGCTACTCGAGGGATTAGCGAATTGATTGCACGCGCTTTGCTCTGTTAGGAGGTTATTAAATTCTAGCCGCGATTCATATGTCGTCTAAGCTTATATTGCAAAACTCGTTCTTCAAACATCGGAATACTTCCGGCCATGCTCACTCCTCGCTTGCTGTATTTAAAGAGCTGTTCCGCGAATAGTCGGTCTACTATTTGCGCAATTTCGTCAGCTGCTTTCAAAACTTCATTCCTACATATATGCTCAGAGATCTATAGGGGCTCTACATTTAACTGTTGGCTTATCATATTTAAAATTAAAGGCTGTAAGACTAAACAAGGGTACGCACAAGAAAAAAACTTTATCACTACTAATTAATGCTATAATGAGATTATATTTCAGGAGGTTCGAATAATAATTTTCTACACAATAGCTCTGGCTTGGAACAAACGAAAAAAAATTGTTATATGATTTATAATTATCAAGAAGAAAAAGAAAACAAAGCTTAGTTGGATTAGCGCTACAACAAAAATTAGTTAATAATAAATAAAATTGTCTAACAGTCGATTAATTTCATATAGCATACCCATAATACTTAAGAGTTAAGAATCGAAATTTTAATAAAGCTGGATGCACCCTGAAGCCAAAAAAAAATTATGCGCTAGCTATTGTGTGCCGACGATTCTCTTCCGTCGATAAATGCAAACGGCTCTACGGTAACTACGAATGAGCACGCACTAAGGTAGCACACGATAAAGATATATTCCGCGTGAGCACAAATAGGAATATAGAATGTTCAGCACACTTAAGATATTCAATTATATTATATATACAAAAAGCAGTGCTTTTATTAATATGGAGTTTCCAGAAGCGTAGTGCTAATATATGATGAAGCTAGAGGGAAATGAGCTGTAGGGTAACACAAGTAAAAACAAATACAAGCAACAATACAATGATATATATGCAAGTGTATCGAAATATATTTATATGTAAGTGTATTTAAATGCAGTGCCATTATTAAATAAATGATTTAGTTTGAGACGGACGCTCAAGAAAATAAAAAAAAAACGCTCTATGTTTACCTAACAAAATGTGCAAGCAAAGCATTTAGGACAAGAACAAAAAAAGGATGCAAAAACAAAATTTATTTTCTTGTTTACTGCATATATTTAAAAAAATATGTGCGTGCAAAATAAATGTCGTGGTTACCTCACATCAAGCGTCGCCAAGAACAAAAGTGGCCGCCAGAGCGCCTCCTTTCAGCCTCGTCGTGTATGCGTCGTTCGTAATGGCGACCACGTAGCGAAGCGGAAACGCATGAGTAGAAAAATTTTTTTTTCCCTGGCATAGTCAATTGTCTATCAGTTTGACCTCAGTTTTTTTTTCTTTTATGTCAAGCAGAATTTTTTTTCTCTTAGTTTAAGCATAGTTTTTTTTTCGATCCCGTGATTCCATACAAAACTTTTTACTGAAATTTTTGTCGGCCCCACGTTGGCTGCGCCAATTGGGACGACCTTGGGTATCAGATGGTCTCACAAAATTCAAATTAATGGAAAATTATGGAGTTTGATTAAATAAATAAAAAGCTTTATTTGAATAATTACACTATCGTTACACGCACGCTCAAAATGGATGCCAGCCGCGTATAGCCTACGCGATGCCGTTTGCACTAATCAGATTATTATTAACACGGCGAAAAGCAAAGACTATAACATTAAATTTAGTACAAAAAAATATATATTAGCTAAAAGGGATACGCTCAATAAAACAAGAAATTGAAAAGAAAAGCACTAAGGAAATTTTTAACTAGTGAAGCGATTGCCCAGCACACACGTCGCGATGTTAGATGGATTAGATTATTTTAATTAACACTAGCAAACTGTTCTTGCAACAAAACGAGGCTTTGCTACGCAAAAGAACTAAAGAATATCAAATATCCTCACGCACTCACGCAAAGGCTGAAGATATCCTTATTAACAAGCAAAACTACAGAATCAGTAGCGAAGTCGCACGCAAATCGTAACGGCTCTATACTCTACGTTGACGACAGAAGGAATGACGCAATGGCGTTTCCTTCGTCTCTACTCGGCTTCGTCTCTCTTGTTGCACGCTGGGCGCGTTGCAAGAGAGAGAGCCAAACGATCCTTAATGGACCCAAGCTCAGCTACTTATTTCAAGGTGCTTGTTATCTATGCTAAGTGCGTTGATTATATACTGCATAGTATACGTGCTTTAGATATTCACGCGTGTGTGCAAAACGATCTTGAGTTTATACTCATAGCTATTTAACTCGCGTGGTCTGCTTTCCATCGTGCTACTAGTTAGATGCTCCCTTCTGTCGTCTCTATGCGTTATAAATATATATATATATATATATACATATATATATATATAAAAGTAACATGGCTAATTTGCCATGTTACAAGTTAAATTGTGTTTTTTTTTCAAATAAATATTGGCATAAAATAAATTATAACATAAATATTAATAGATTAATAGGGTAATTCAATTTATTGAATTATGAAAATTTATGAAATGAAATAAAATATTATGGAAATTTTATAAAATATATTATTAATAAATTAAACTATAGTATTATGAAATAATCGTCACTATTATTTATTTATAATTATTTTTAATCGATACGTATAAAAAATAATTTACTTAAATAAACTTTATTTAAAAAAAAAAGATCATATACTCATAAAAATTAATTTTAATATTATTAAAAAAATAAAAAGAATAAAAAATATTAAAACAATTAAAAAATTAAAAAGAAAAAGAGAGTTAAACCCGCGCACCCAAAAGGAAAGACGCTTACGCTACGCACTAGACCAAAACTGCTTTGAGCAAAGTCTGGCGTGAAATGATACATGCTCATCTGCCGCCCCCCGGTTATCTAAAATAATTAGATTTTAAGATTAAAATTATTTATTAATAATTTTTGAGTTTTGGATGTCATTGTAACGTCCTAATTGCATTACAACATTTTTTCTCGATTAATAAATATTAAATAATAATTATTTTAATCTTTTTGCAATGGCCGACGCCCAAACTTTTCCCTAAATTAATATGCACCGCCCAGATAAAGTCGTGGGACAACACAGGTGTTTTTAGTTAATAGCTTGACTTATCGGATTATGATATGTACTATGTTTGTTATTTGCAAATAATACGACAGGTACATGTCAGCTTTTGACAGCTCAATTGAAGAAAAGCAAACACAGGTGTTTTCCTACAACCGACCACCGCTAAGATGTATGTCCATCTTTTTCCCTGTACTAGGTATAAAAGACCCAAAATTGTATTGTTAGATGTACAGTCTTTTGATATAGTTCTTGCGCCATATACTACACAGGTTAGTTAATTTATTCAAATTCGTCCCAATTGACGAATAATTTCTAATGTATACTCAGATCAAGCACCTTTCGCTTTTCAATTTCATCCCCATAGGCGAGGTTTTCACTTGTAGAAATAAAATATTGTCTGTTAAGATCATTAACTTCGGGCTTCCTCATAAGCAACTTATATACTCACTTCAGTTTTTCAAGTCAAATAGATCGGATCTATACTTGCAATATAAAAAAATATATCTCTTTGTTCCGTAAAAATAATTTAATATATCTGCATATTTAAAATACACTTGAAAACTCGTGAGTCGAACTATTATCGTACCGAATGTAGTGGATGTAAAAATAATTCAATCATACATAAACGTATAAATATAAATAAAAATTTAATACAAAAAAAAAAATTTTTATATATATATATATATATATATATATATATATATATATATATATATATATATATATATATATATATATATATATATATATATATATATATATATATATATATATATATACATACAATTGAAAACCGTGCAAGTGTCAAATAAAATATATGAAACCTGTGTTTCGAACAGTTATTGTATCGAGTGCCAATAAAGGGAACACAAATAATATAAAACCAGCTTTCCATTAATTGACCAAACCCGAGTCCTAAAAGGCTAGCTACAACTTCAATAGAAATTCAACAACAACAGCAACCAATAAAGGTAAGTTTTATGCAACATCACTATAAATAAATATATATTATTCATTATTATTTACAATTATTTATAGTTATTTAGTTATTTACGATTATTAACTGATTTTAAAAATTATTACAAACACTTACAGTTACTTACTCTTAATTACTATTATTTAAATAGTTTATTGTTATTTATAATTATTTATGATGATTTACAGTTATTTATGGTTATTTACTTTCGTTGTCTTAGATAATTTTTCGGAGCGTGGGTGAACGGTAATGGTCCCGGTCGTATTTTTTGTATTGACAGAAGACTCAATGCTCAAGCATACGTGAACATTCTTGAAAATGAGCTTCTGCCAAGTCTACGAGAACGATACGCAGACGATGAGGTGCCAATTGATATAGTGGAGGATAAGAGTCCTATACATACCGTACATATAGTGCTTGATTGGTACGCAGTGCATCCCCAGCTTCAGAGATTCGACTGGCCACCACGTTCACCAGATCTCAACATCATCGAGAATGTCTGGTCATAAATGGTGAAAGGATAAAGACCTGGAATGGCACAAAATCGTGAGCAGCTCGTGGAACTCGTTTAAGAAGCATGGACTGCCTTATTTGATAATCCAAAATATTTTCATAATTTATGCGGTTCTGTCCCACGAAGACTGCAGAAAGTGATAGATAATGAAGGTGGATTTATTGATTATTGATTTTTGATGACTCTATTATAGAAATGATTAAGAAATCTATTAAATTTTGATTTTGAATTTTTTTCAAGCTTTATTTGCACACTGCACATGCGCAAGCAGCGCACAAAATACACCTGTTGTAATCTCATAAAAGTAGTTCATAAGATTTAAAATTATAAAAGTTTTAATGTTATTAATTAGTTCTCATAAGATATGTAAAAATTTAAAACTAAAAGTTTCGTTCAAAGATCGTTTGCACACTGCACATGCGCAAGCAGCGCACAAAATACACCTGTTGTGATTTCATGAAAGTAGTTCATAAGATTTTAAATTATAAAAGTTTTATGTATTATTATTTAAGGTTTTGAATAAAGATATGATATAAAAACTTTTGCTTTTTTTTTAATTTTAACGTCATTTATAATCATTAAAACGTAGTTCCAAGTTAACATTTTTATAGAATTATATATTTCAAAGAATAATTTAAAAATTTTGTTATTATAAAGTTTTCAAAGTATTTATAGTTATATCAAATATAAATGTAGTGCCTAAAATATATAATGTTGAAAAAATATTTTTCAATACATTTTAAGTTTGCAGTATTATTATATATTATTATTAATATTATTAGTATTATATAATATTGTTTGTGTTAAAGAAATGTTAAATTTTTAAATAACAAACACTTGTCAAGAAATTGAAAGTTTAAATTTCTTCCTTGTTCAGTCAAATTTGTATCCAGTAAGAATTTATATCGTTTCGGATGCAAGATAGAATATTTAAACAAAAGCATACTGGAACGAGTCTATTCATTTACTCAGTAGTTAATAAACCTTTTAAGGACGGGACTGGTCGATATTTCGACCACTCAATTATCATAATATTTTTCAGTGTTTTAACATAATATTATCCACAAAATAACTCAAAAATATTATGATACTTGAGTGGTCGATATATCGACCAGTCCCGTCCTTAAAAGGTTAATAAGCATTCCTGTAGAAAGAAATGAGGTGCATGTCTTGCTTCAACTGTTTGCAAGCGAAGAAGCTGCAGTTTCCTTGTTTCACAGTTCATCAATTCCTCGACTAATTTATAATTGTAAGTATGTAATTTCATACCAATAGCTTTTAAGGATTCACAATAAATAAATAAAAATAAAAGTGCAAAAAGTAAGAAATTAATTTCGAATTTGATTGGAGACGATGGGTTAATAAAATTATGGAATCATAAAAAGCCTTGATTACATAAACAAGTATTCATAGAAAACAAACATTATGTCATGTTAATTGTATGTAATCCAATACAATTATTATTCACAAATATTACAAATTTAATCAAACATTCTCAAGTGTAATAAGGCATATGACTAGTGGATCATGTCCATTTTTTAATTAAGTCATGTCTAAAAGTATAATATTTGTAATGATTTAAAAATTATTATCCAAAAATAAATTATGTTTTGGAATCATAAATAATGTTGAAGCTCCTAAGATTAGATAGCAGGTGCAAGCTACCAACAGAGTAAAATAGAGTATAATTCCTTTATTTGCCATTAACAGAACCATGGATGCTGTATTGGTTATATCAAAGAGATGTAAATATTGGAATATTGGAATAACAAACACTCGACAAGAAATTTAAAGTTTAAAATTCTTCCGTGTTCAGTCAAATTTGTATCCAGTAAAAATTTATATCCTTCCGGATGCAAGATAGAATATTTAAACAAAAGCATACTGGAACCAGTTCATTTATTTACTCAGTAGTTAATTAATAAGCATTCCTGTAGAAAGAAATGAGGTGCATGTCTTGCTTTAATTGTTTGCAAGCGAAGAAGCTGCAGTTTCCTTCTTTCACAGTTCATCAATTCCTCGACTAATTTATAATTGTAAGTATGTAATTTCATACCAATAACTTTTATGGATTCACAATAAATAAATAAAAATGAAAATTCAATAAGTAAAAAATTAAATTCCAATTTGATTGGAGACGATGGGTTAGTAAAATTATGGAATCATAAAAAGCTTTGATTACGTAAACAAGTATTCATAGAAAACACATATTATGTCATGATAATTGTATGTAATCTAATATAATTATTATTCAAAAATATGACAAATTCAATCAAACATTCTCAAGTGTTATAAAGCATAAGACTTGTGGATCATGTCTTTTATTTAATTATATCATGTCTAAAAGTATAATATTTAGAATAATTAAAATATTAATATTAAAAAATAAATTATGTTTTGGAATCATAAATAATGTTGAAGCTCCTAAGATTAGATAGCAGGTGCAAGCTACCAACAGAGTAAAATAGAGTAAAATTCCTTTTTCTGCCACTAACAGAACCATGGATGCTGTATTGGTTATATCGAGAAGATGTAAATATTGGAATACTGGAATAACAAACAATTTCAAGAAATTTAAAGTTTACAATTCAGGGGTCAAATTTATATCCTTGCGGATACAAGATAGGATATTTAAACAGAAGCATACTGGAACGAGTCCATTTATTTACTGAGTAGTTAATTAATAAGTATTCGTATAGATAGAAATGAGATGCATGTCTTGCTTCAACTGTTTGCAAGCGAAGAAGCTGTAGTTTCCTTGTTTCTCAGTTTATCAACTCCTCGATAAGTTGCAGATACTGAAGTTGATCTGGGGTTTGATGCTGCTGTTAAAATAGCTATTAATGGAGTCCGTATACATAACTCTGATTCATAATTGATTAATTATAACAATAATTTTATGAATCATTAATTTATGTACAATTTTATTAAAATAAATGAAAAAAATTATGTAAATGTTGAAAGCAATGGTTCTGTCAACTATTATATTTAGGAGGCACTCATTATGTCATACTAACTTTATTAAAATTAGTATAATAATCCATAATAGAAAAATTAGAAGTTTATTAAAACATGAAATTTGTAGATCACGTTTCTTTCAGATATATGCATATTTATATATTTAATAAATAAAAAGTTGTATTAAAACATAGTTTCTGTATTACAATTATAAATTTAAATTGTATTGAAATTAATCTAGTTAATTATTTTTAAAAAAAATCATAAATTTTCTCAAAAGTTTTAATAATAAAAAATTATAAAAGTTTGATGTTATATTATTTGAATTTTTAAATAAAGAACAAATTTTGCTTTATTTTTCAATTTTATAATTATTTATAATTAATAAAATTTATTTTCAATTCATTTTTTTTATACAATTATATATTGGAGTATATTATGACACACAAAATACTTGACTCTTTGCAGACTGGCTTCAGGAAGCATCATTCTACGCAGACTGCCATACTTAAACTTACAGACGACATAAGATCAGGTCTTGACAAGAAACTTGCCACGATACTACTCCTATTTGACTTTAGTAAGGCATTCGACACGATCTCCCCTTCCAAATTGCTAGCGAGGCTTAGATTGATGGGGTTTTCCAGGGCTGCACTCGAGTGGATCAACTCCTATTTATCAGGTAGGAAACAAATGGTTTCTACACATTTAAAAGAGGATTCGGATTGGCTAACAACCAATCTAGGAGTTCCACAGGGTTCAGTGCTGGGGCCTCTGTTGTTCTGCCTTTACATTAATAACATACGTGACACGCTCGACCCCTGTTGTGTCAAGCACATATTATATGCTGATGACCTCCAAATCTATACTCAGGTCCCTTATGAACATCTGAATGAAGGTATTCGTATTATGCAGAGGGCGGCCAGGGCGGTGTCGGGATGGGCTGTCGATGCTTCTCTCACATTAAATGCAAGCAAAACTGAGGCTATCGTTTTTGGCAGTAGTCGTTTTATTAATGACTTTTATACTGGTGAGCCAAGAACGATTGAGCTTGAGGGAGGTGTCGGCATATCTTTCTCTGATACCGTTACGAGCCTTGGTGTTGTGCTTGACGCTAAGTTGTCTTGGGAGCCGCATATTAATATGGTGACTAAAAAATTTAACAGGATAATGTATAGTTTACGGTTCTTTCGTCGGTACACCACTGAGGCCCTGCGTAAACAACTCGCAGCCGCCTTGCTATTTCCGCACCTCGACTACTGCTCAGTAGTTCTGCTTGATGCTTCGCAGGGGTTGAGAAGACAATTACAAAGACTACAAAATTCATGTGTGAGATATGTATTAGGCGTAGGATTGGGCGATCATATCTCTCCTCATAGAGCTGCGCTTGGTTGGCTGCGTACTGATTCAAGGAGACAGTATTTTATGGCTTTACTTATGTACAAAATTGTGCGCATGAATACTCCCGAGTATCTAGTGAGTCTCTTCACTAGATATGTACCTAGGGTAGCCACTAGGGGAGAGATCAAGGACTTCGCGGTGCCCTTCATGCGTACTGAGACTGGAAGAAATTCCTTCCAAGTTCGAGGTGCGCATTTTTGGAACTCCCTGCCTGCTTATATAAAAAATCTTCCATCGCTCGGCAGGTTTAAGTCGGCTTTGAGGACGTACTTACTCGACCTCGAGTGAAATCAATTTTAAGTATTTTAATTTCTGTGTTAATTTATTTTGTTTTGTCCTATATATAGATTTAAGGTGTAAATGTATTTATTAGCGTGAATGATGGATGAATGTATGCGAAAAGTATGAGTGGTTCTGTTTTTATTAGAAGTCATGACATCTTCGGTATTGTTTTTAAATGTATAATTATTATTTTATTTTTTAATTTTTACTATTATTTTGTTATTATATTATTCAATTTTATTTTTATAGTATTGTCCAATTTTATTTTTATTGATGTCATGACAGTGATTCCTCTTTTAAATTATGTATTTTAATTCAATGACTGATAGATATTTAAGACTGTTTTTTATTGTAATTTATGTTTTCTGCGTGTATTTAGAATAGTCTGTGATATCACTTGTACATGGTGACTTACTGATACAGTATTATATATTAATTTTAATAATTGACTGTGATATCTTATCTTATTATGTGCAATACTTTTTATAGAATTATCACTTACTATTTCATGTATTACACGCCTTTTTGTACTCTTATTACAAAATAAATAAATATCTATATCTATATCTATATATTTCACAGCATAATTCAAATTAAAATTTAGATTCATATTTTTTATATAATTATAAATTTGACAGGATAATTAAAATTTTGATGCTGTTTTGCCAACAGAGTGCAACTGACGAAGTTGCAAAGGTACACCTTCGGAAAAAATCATTTAACGGTAAGTGTACATGCGTTTCGAAAAATTATTTAAGACAACGAAAGTAAATAACTATAAATAATTGTAAACCATCGGAAATAATTATAAATATCAATAAACTATTTACTTCCTAAAAATTTTGAAAATCGTAAATAATAGTAAATAATAGTAATTAAGAAGCGGTCGGAACCAAATCGGTGACTTAGTTCGGTGCTTATAATAATTTATTCATTTATTAATATGGTAAAAATATAGTCATTTCCTCTAGTCATGTATATAAAGAATAATTTAAAATAGTTAAAGCCACAAAAATATACAAAATATTGTCATAAAGCGAAAAATGCCACCTAACAATCGACACGACAGTTTTTTGCATGCGGTATACGTCAAGTCAGTTTGATATTTGTAATAAATGCTTATAATAATTTATTTACTTATTCATATGGTAAAAATATAGTCATTTCCTCTAGTCATGTATATAAAGAATAATTTGAAATAGTTTAAACCATAAAAATATACAAAATATTATCGTAAAGCGAAAAATGCTGACTTGATATATACCGCAAGTCACCGATTTGGTTCCAACCGCCTCTTAAGAGTAAGTAACTGTAAGTGTTTGTAAACAATAGTAAATGACTTTTAAAATCAGTTAGTAATCGTAAATAACTAAATAACTATAAATAATTGTAAATAATAATAAATAAGTGTAAATAACTTTTATTAATGTTTCAGTCTCAATACTTTTTATTAATTATTTACAGTTATTTAGAGATATTCACAGATATTTACGAAAATTATTTCTATATGGGTATTTACTAATTTCATAACTCTGACTGTGCGAAAGACACCTATGCGCCACTTTTTTGTTGAAATTAAGACCTTCATTTTGCTTTACTTAGACCGTTTCTATGTGCTTTGAAACTGAATTTGTGATCAGAGCAAGTTGATAGTCAATCGCATGCTCACGATGTTTACAGATTTTATTCTACGAATTTCCTATCAAATTTAAATGGCCATATCTCAGTATCAGAAGCACCTAGAAACTTTTATAAAAAAGGAAATTGAAGATCTTTAAGCCTATTTTAAAGTTATGTTGGTTGTTCGAATGAAAAAAAAATTATAAAGTACTGTTAATCTCAAATTACACGAGAATAAACCCGATTGAGTGAAATTTTTCAATATTTCAAGAGCAACCATTCGGAAAAAAATTTTTCTTGGCTCTAAAATCATCCCATAAGATATTATTTGAATTTACGGCAATAGAAAAAGTATATAAGGAGGTCTCAAAAAAAAATTTTTCAGTCATAGCTGTATGTAGAAAAAAGAAAAATAAGAAAAAACAATAAAAAATACGGTTTTTTGCGATTCGGCAAGATTAAATCTCTGTTCCAACAAGGTATTCCAGATGCTTTTTCATTTTTTAATATAAACACATCGATCTAAGGGTTGGGAGCGATGCTCATTAAGTTTCGGGAAATAACGACCTGTCTAATATATATATCTCTATCTCGCGATCTCAACTCGGGTTCACGAGCCCGCAAAATAACTTCCCCTTCGCCTCTAAACCTGCCACGCTTACATTTGAACACGTATCCGCTCGGCGTATTCAGACCTGTAATATTCACAGGCATATTTTGATATTAAATTAATAATTAAAATAATACAAATAACGTCGGAACGTTACAGCTAAAAATTAACTGGTGACATAACGGTGGGATTTATTTTGCAAAAGTTCAATCGCTTATTAAATATATAAATTGCTTTAAAAAAAAATAATTATAAAAAAATATATATACCTCATATATGTAATAACACGCAAAGTAAAATCTAACTTCTTAATTTTGCTCATATGAAAACTATATCAATTGATGAATAAAATAATAATAAATAAATATTATTAATAATGAAATGACTCAAATAAGTATAGATAAATAATATTAACATTTGCAAATTTTTACTACTCAAAATTCATGATTAATGACCGCGTATAAATAACCTTGTTCATAGTATTTAAATAAATCAACATTAAGAGGAGGTCACGTATCTCTGTCCTTTTCTAATCAAAGAAATGATTTTTTGACAAAAACTAATAACTTTATCAAAAAATGAAGAGAAAGCTGCATCTTGTATCAAAAAAAGCAATATTTTCTTTGATAAGAAAAAATTAATTTTATTGCTTCGTTTTCAAGAAAACCTTGAAAAACCAAATTGTCCACCCTAACCTCTACACTGAAAAGACGTAGGGACCGCTACAGTCACCCACCTGACCGTAGTTACGCCGAATCCTACAGCCTGTATAGTTTGTGAAATCGGGACCGTAGCGGCGCCGGCCCGCGCCTTGAGAGCGCCGCAAACGACCTCTTGCGGCGCTAGTTACCGCGTCTATCACACGGCTTATTAGGAGCTGCTACAAAACGGGACCACTCGAGCGCCGGTCTTGCTCCGTAATGGATTGAAAGAGGGAGCGCCGTTACGGATATACCAGTGTGGCGGGGAGAGCACCGATGTCTTTTCAGTGTATGATTTAAGTTTTTCAAGGTTTTCTTGAAAACGAAGCAATAAAATTAATTCTTTCTTATCAAAGAAAATATTGCTTTTTTATTACGAGATGTGGCTTTCTCTTCATTTTTTGCCAAAGTTATTAGTTTCTGTAAAAAACTCAATTCTTTGATTAGAAAAGGACAGAGATACGTTACCTCCTCTTAAATTCGTAATCTCGTTTCTTAACAGATTATAAAACTTGTTCAAATAACAAATATCTAATAATTAAATTGAAATAATAAATAAATAATATAGAGTAAAAATTACGAATTTACAATATAAAATGTTTTCTCTTTAATTTCGCTTACAACATATCTAGTAAATTTCAATTTTTTTTTCGTATAACCAAAAGTTAACGAAACGACTTACCCGTCGGTTTCTTTCTTCCGCGCACCTCTTCCCTTTTCAAATTATAAAAATAATTACAACACAAATAAACTAATGAATAATAAAAAATTATTAATAACAAATAAATTTCCTTTTTTATAAAATTTTAAATATTCAATAAATTGCATCTTTTCTATTTTAAATTTCATTCAAAATATATTTTAAATAATCAGTAATTCCTTATTTATTGTTCTCATAAAAGTATATATGATTATATAATCATATTTTCTCTAAATATTGAATAAAACCCCTCTTTGCTTTTTTATAAACAATTTTAAACATTTCTAATACATATCTTATAACTAATAAAAATTATTAAAAAAAACAAATTAAATTGACTAATATTATATCTCTAAAAACGTACAATTCTTTTGATTAATAAAATATTAAATTAACAATTTTTTATTCTCTTCTACCAATTTACAATAATTTAGTAATATATTTTCTAAATTTAACTAAACTCTAAATAATATATTAAAAAAAATAAGAACTTGACTAAAAGGCAAGTGACCTACGGTAAAAGTAAAATCGTCATCCTTTTTAGTGTAACAATATGTACTTCTACCATTGAATAGTGAATATACTTCTTCGAAAATTCTATACCTTCCAAATGAGTATTCTTTAATATGAGAAAAGGAAAAAGTAAAAGTATCTTTTCCAACTAAAAATCTATAAATAAACTAAAACTGAATAATTAACTTTTACTTGAGGTGACTGTAAAGTATCGTAAATTTGAAAAATATATGCACACTTGAGTTCTTTCTGCACAAAAGTCTGATACAAACTTAAATTTCTTTTCTTCTTATTGATCAAACTAAAAGCAATAACACCTTAGTTAAATTTGAAATAAAAATAAAAGAGAGAAACTTTCTCTCACGATAATTCATAAAACTTTAAATAAAATTTTTTTCATTCATTTAATTCGTTCATATAAGTTATTAAAACATTATTGAACATCAAGTTAAAAACTATTCCTACCATTTCCGTATATTTCCAATCCTTGAAAAGAACATATATATTATATTCATTATAATTAAGTGCATGCGCATGAAATATATTAGAAATAAGTAGAATTAATTGCATGCTTATTAGTTTCATATCTTTGAACGCACAAATATACATTAAACATCGCCAATCAGCAAAATAAATATTTCTTCTCTTCTCTTATTCTTTTATTCTTCGATCTAATTTCACTCTAGCAGTTAAATAAACCACGCCATCGGACGGATCTACTCTTCGAGCATATACTACTGGAGGAAGCCTCCGAATGGCAGAAAGCGTTACAAGGCAGAGAAAGCCTCTATTTTGGTACGTGCTGTCTCTCTCTAGCCTGATTTGATTGGATGCTTCTGTTTCCCACTAAGAAAGTGAGAGAGAGATAGCACGTACCAAAATAGAGGCTTTTTATCTCTTCGCCTTGTAACGTAGTTAATAGCTGGGAGGCTTCCTCCAGTAGTAAATGCTCGAAGGATCTACTTCAGTTCCATTTTAACAAATTTTCCTAATAATTATATAAATAATTAATTTATATAATCGAAATAATTTATCTGTAAAGGTGTTTTTTTTACAGACCATTTGAATCTAAACTATTAAACAACTCAGATTACAAAAATTTTATTTACTATTTTACTGTAAAAGTGCATCAACCCTTAACTGGCACAGTTGGTACCAATATACGTAAGTGGCACTGTGGGGTATTTAATACCTCAAGGTACTCAAGCGAGTCTCATGCAGCCGGTACTTAATATTATTGTACAAAAAAATTTTCTAACGTTACTTAGAGTATGTTTTTAAAGTTAAACTGTTTTTATACTCACATGTTCAAATTAAAATAGTAAAAAAAATTATTGAAAAAAAACGGGAAAATTCAGTTTTTCCACTTAAAAAATCATAACTCGTGTAGTTTTTAATATTTTAACGGCTCTCCAATACACACTGATGCCTGCCACACTATACACACCTCATGAATCTTTAGTCAGGGATGTTAACTACTGACAGATGTCGCCACTTAAGCCATTATTAAGATCTTAGTACAATTTATATGAACTTAAAGAAGGTTTGGGGTAAATTTTACCCACGGTGCCAGTTAAGAAGGGGCCGAACTAGCTGTCTTTGTCTAATAGCGTTTTTCATCATTTATGTAAACACTATCCGTTATAACAAGAAAAAAATAGCAGCCCCCGCTAGATATTAGTATAATTAGTAAATTTTGTAATAACAACCAAATTTTTTACCGCATAGTTTTTGACTAATTAGAGACCTACTAGCAATCTAGAATATAACCTATCTTTTTTTGGTAGGTCTCTAATTATTCAAAAACTACGCAGTGAAAAAAATTTGGTTGTTATTACAAAATTTACTTATTATACTAATATCTAGCGGGGCTGCTATTTTTTTCTTGTTATACCGGATAGTATTTAAATAAATGATGAAAAATGCTATTAGACAAAGACAGATAGTTCGGCCCCTTCTTAAGGGTTAACTTTCGAATTACCGTCCGAAGGCCGTGTAAATTTCCCTGCTTTCACACTACAATAGGCAGGTAACCGTCCCAACAAGACGTCCCTAAAATTATTTTCCTTGTTTACAACTTGACGTGGAAAAACACGAGACCCCTTTTTATGCGATCGACATTGAAACTTATTCCTTATTAAATCATAAGAAAAAAAATTTTTTTTCCTATAATTAACTAATAATAACAATATTATATATATATATATATATATATATATATATATATGCATATGGTTAATGGTTATATACTACCCATTCTTTTTTTTTGTTTCTTTTTGCTACAGCCTTATAGAATTTAAGAATCATTGAATTCTCTTTAAGTATAAATTTTTCTCACACTCTAATCATTTCTTTTAACGAAATTCCCTTTTATATTTAAATAACTTTAAGAAAAATATAGAGGGAAAAATAATTTGTGAAGTCAAGTCCACATCCCATCTTTTAATAAATTGTCATATGTTATCCGACGGGCGCGTACACATATACGGTACGAAGACAGGTAGTTTAATTAACGTAGACCAGAAATTTCTCACGATTCCTTTTACTGGAATAAAATATTAACAATTTTCTTTTAATTACACAAAACAATTTTTTTTTTTTCTTCGCTTAACGTAAATAAATATAACTAAATAAGATTCTATTCTAACAAATAAATACAAGCCATTAACTTATATCTATTATATTATCATATAACAAAATATTATTTAGAAAAATTCTCTTTTGCTTTCTCATAGAAAAAGCATTGTATCGATAAAAAAAATTTTTTTCTATTTTTTCATTAATTTGTACATATTTGAACTCGGTGAGTCGAAAAAAGTGGTTTCCAGAAAATGTCTGTATGTATGTGTGTGTGTGTGTGTGGATGTATGAATTCAGTTAGTAAACTGTATCTCGAGAACTACTCGATGGATTTGCTTCTAATTTTGCATGGAATTTAGTTTTGTGACTAACTTGTTGGGAAGCTATTGATAATTGGTTCTTCTAGCGTAGTTTTCATTTTAAAGTTTTTAAAAAAAAAAAATTCGATTTTTCGTTTTTTGTTTTTTTTTTGTTTACTACTTAATGAATTTGCTTCAAAATTTGCATGGAATTTATTTGTGATTGCCCGGATAAAATAAATTTTTAAAAACTGATTTTCTTAGCTTAGTTTTAATTTTAGAGCATTTTGAAATTCAAAAAAAAAAATGTTTCTATTTATTAAGTCAATAAAATCTTAAAAACTACTCGATGGATTTACTTCAAATTTTCCATACAATTAAATTTTTTGATGAACTGGTGCGGAAGCTATTGAGAATTGGATTTCTTAGCGTAGTTTTTTTTTAGAATCATAATAAAAATTTTAAAAAAATTTTGATTTTTCATTTTTTTTGTATTTTACGTAAACTACTCGAATAATTTGTTCGAAAATTTGTATGGAACTTAATCTCGACTGCCAAGAGTATAAATAATTTTGTAAACTAATTTTCTTAGCGCACTTTTAATTTTAGAGCATTTTTAAAATTTTTTTAAAAACTTTTATTTTTAATTTTTTTCTATTTTACGAAAACCATTTGATAGATTTGCTCCAAAATTTGTATGCAATTAATTCGCTACTGTCTGAAGAAAACAAGCTTCGGAAAACTAATTTTCTCAGCGCAGTTTTAATTTTAGAGCACTTTGAAAATTTTCAAAAAAATTTTTATTTTTCATTTATTTTCTTTTTTGCGTTGATCATACTATAAATTTTCTCCAAAATTTTTATACAATTAATTCGCTATTGTCTGAAAAAAATAAGCTTTTGAAAACTAATTTTCTTAGCGTGGTTACAATTTTAGAGAATTTTAAAGATTTAAAAAAAAATTTAGATTCTTTTCTTATTTTTTTTTATTCTACGTAAAGTACTCGATAGATTTGTTCTAAAAATTGCAGGGAAATTATTTGCGACTGCCAAAAGAAGGGAAATTTTCAAAAATTGATTTTCATAACGTAGTTTTAATTTTAGAGCATTTTTAAAATTTTGAAAAAGAAATTTTGAAAAGAAAATGTTATTTATTTAACCAGTTAGATCTCGAAAATTACTCGATGGATTTGCTTCAAATTTTGTATACTATCTATGTTTTTGTATAACTAGGCGGGAAGCTATTGAAAATTTGTATTCATAGTGTATTTTTTTTTATAGAGCCATTTTAAGAATTTGAAAAAATTTTCGATTTTTAATTTTTTTTTTTTGTATTTTACGTAAGTTAATTGATGAATTTGCTTTGAGATTTCCATGGGAATAATTTGCATCTGCCAAAAGAAGGATAACTTTTATAAAACGATCTTTTTAGCGTAGTTTTCATCTTAGAAAATTTTAAAAATTTTCTTAAAAAATTTTCATATTTCAGTTTTTTTCCATTTTACGTAAAGTACTCGATAGAATTGCTCTAAAATTTGTATTCAAGTTATTTGCTACTGTTTTTATAAACCAAGTTTAAAAAAAATAATTTTATTAGCGTAGCTTTTTGATCACTTCTTTTGATTTCTGAGTTACTCTTGAAAATTTATAATAGTACTACTGATTTAGATGTTGACTTGTATTATTACATTCAATAAAGTATTTAAATATAATCATTATTAAATATTATAAATTAAATTGTTTTTTAATAAATGGAAAAAATATTTGAAGAAGAAGAAGAAAAAATTACAGATATTAATAATTACGAAGTTGAACAAGTAAAAAAAACGCTCACTCAAATATATCTATAATACATTTCTCTCTCGCGCGATTAACGTAATAATAAATCTATCAGTTTATTTTAATTATCATCTTGTTAATTTAATTACCGTCACTAAAATTGAAAACTTGGATTTACTAAGCTTAGTCGTGATAAAAAGATATCCACAAGATAATAAATCATTAACGTGAAAACGTAACTATATATTAAAAAATGAATTTTTAATTATATTTTAATAAGTCAGAAAAGGTTTTGTAACATTTATAGGATATAATGTTATCGATGATAATACTTGTATTTCATTGGATAAAATGTAGTGGTTAACATTCAAATTAACCTTATTAAATTATAATTTTAGTGATACAGATAGAGTACCAGCATCATGCCAATTTTAATTTAAGAGAATTTTGAAAATTTTCATACAAATTTTTATTTTTCATTTATCTTTTTTCTTAGCGTGGTTACAAATAGAAATTTCGTTGTCATCGTTATTTTAAAGTACAAATTTATAAATAAATATTAATGTTAGACAATTTTTTCATATGAAAATCACATTTAAATAAATATAAAAAAATTAATGAAATCCAAAGAGCTCTATGAGAAAGCATTCCGCCAAAGCACTTAGCAACGTTTTTTTAATATCTAAAATAAATTGACTAAAATTTAATGATCTAATAATTATCTAACAATTATATATACAGGGAACAGAAAGAATTTTGTTTCTCTTTTAACAAGCATATACACCTATAGAACGTACCTACACTGAGAGAAAATCCATGCTAATAGAGCATGCGAACTGCCATCTACGCGAGCATATAAAATATTGATACAAATATGACAGGCGCGAGAAGCTCTATCAGTATTGGATTACCTTACACTGTTAAAAATTATGAAATTTGCATCCGATACTATTATTGAAATTTCAATTTTTACTTTAAATTTTATACAATTTTATATTAAAATTAAGATAAAATTATTAATTTTACATTAAAATTAGGATAAAATTATTAATTTTATATTAAAATTACAATGAAATTATTAATTTTCATGAAATGTTTGGAAGCTAGTTTCATATTTTACATTAAATTTAATATTATTTTGAACAGTGTATACTAAAAAAGATAATATGGAGAGTAACTAAAGCATGAGCGGCATTCACCAATGACTCCCCACTCTCATATCCTTTGTTTGCTTAAGTCGCCTCCTCTTTTAAGTGGCGAAGCGAGCAAACACGGCTGGTCTATACCCAAAATCATGTCGCAAATTTCGTTAACTTATTTTCGTAGCGTGAATCTTTTTTTTCTTTTCTTTTCTTTTTTTATGAAGGGAAGAGACATTATAAATATAATCGGTTAAACTTTGTAACTATCAATAATTAATTTTTAACTTAAAATTTAATTATTTTAAACAGCTGTTTATAGTATTAACAGATGTTTATTTTATAATAATATAGTTTAATTTATTTATAATTTAGTTTATAAAATTTACAATAAATTACAATAAATAAATGAAACTGAGATATTATTATTTATGTTATAATATTGTAACGGGGAATATATTTAAATCAACTAATCAAATATATTTGTGGGTCTCGCATGTTCTTACTTCAAGTACATACGCACTTACCGTTAAATAACCGATTTTCAATTTATAGATGATCAGCCTCGTACACTACCACTGATCAAATATGAATGTCTTTTTCATACAACGAAAATCAGTTAAGCAATATTTAATTCTATTGCAGAACTTCGCTTAGAAGTTCTGCCTCTCGGACGTCTGGTACGACGAAACCCACGGCGTGTACCTGAAGACTCTGTTAAATATCGTAGATCAAAAGAAGGCAAGTGTATTAAGTTTAACATATAAAGACAAAACACGATTTTAATCAGTGAGAAATAATATTATGTAACAATTCAAAATAACTTCAATTTTACTTTAATTTATTCAAAATGACAAACAAATTCAGTACACCAAAATAAGTTTATAATGATAGTTATTAGATACAAAATTTAGTAAATCTCACGAAAAGAAACAAAAGTTAATTTAAGCTACCCTATTCTATATGACGCGGCGCACACGACGGTCTCGATATTTTTACATATATCGCCTACACGTATTCAATAATAAAACGCAATACGATAGTCTGCAGACTTACATTTTTCTATCGGTCGTTGAACACGAAGATTTTCCTCTCTAACACAGACGAATCGATGATTCAACAAAAGCGGCACCGAAGATATGCGGTGCAGCTCAAGGCTATCGTAGCTCTCGTTACAAGGACGCTCCGATCTCTCTGCAGAATTACGGCAAACCCACTTGGTTCTTGTACACGACACGACGATTATATTAGCAAGAAGATCTGCTTTTCAATGTCTCTCAACAAGCCAATATTCGAAGCAGAGTCACACGAATTAATTACATCAGCCAAAATGCTTCTATCTAAAGAACGGAAAACTATCCAAAGCACGAGCTCGCACAACGCACAATATGGCTGCTAAATCCTTTCTGCCTTGTTAAAAACGACCCGTTCACTATTCTCTCTTGCCTAAGTCTCCTCGTCATGTCTTGCGCGCGCCTTCGCTCACCGTCAGCCACGCAAGACGATGAAACATACACTCTCTGTCTCACTCTTATACACATAATGTAAGCATAAAAGCTTACAATAGGCTGTGCGACTCACAACGAGGAGAGAGACAGAAGTATACTGACATACGGTATATGTATAATTTGCTATCCTCGTTACAATATATATTATATATTGATATATATTTATAAAGACAAAATTGAACTATAGTATTGTAAACATCACTATTATTTATTTATTAATATTTTAAATCATTTTGTATATGAAATAATTTATTTAAAAATATTAATTAAAAAAACGAGCTTACTTTAAGTAACTTATGAAAAAATAGATTTTAAAATTAATAAGAAAATAGAAAATATAAAAAATATAAATAAAAAAAAGTAATAAAAACTATTGAAATAATAAAAAAAAGTTTAAAAAAAGTGGTTCTAACCAAGAGTTGAACTCGTGTACTCAAAAGGAAAAGCGCGAACGTTACGCACTAGACCAACGCTACTTCGAAATATCTCTGGCGTAAAATCGTACGTGCTCATCTACCCCCCAGCTGTTTAAAATAATTAAATTTTAAGTTAAAAATTAATTATTGATAGTTACAAAGTTTAACAGATTATATATATAATGTATCTCCCTTCATAAAAAAAGAAAAGAAAAGAAAAAAAAGATTCACGCTACGAAAATAAGTTAAAGAAATTTGCGACATGATTTTGGATATAGACCAGCCATGTTTGCTCGTGTCGCCACCCAAAATAGGAGGCGACTTGAGCAATGGAAGAATGTCACAGTTAGCAGTAAAGAAAGAATAGTGGACAAGCCACGTTTACTCCCTTCACGTCCCATGAGAGGATACAGCGCCAGCTATCAAAGGATATTAGAGTGGGGAGTTACCAAAGCATGTAAACAAACAGTTTTTGGATAGCATAAACCTCGTAAGAGTATATGACGTTGTTATGAAAGCATAGGATATTACTTACTAACTTTGGATACGTAAACTAAATGCTCTATTGGCATAAATTTCCTCTCAGTGTATATAATTCCCTTACGCGCGCACAAAGAACCCACCTTTTACCTGCTTAAATATAACACAATTGCATCAAACTTGACTTATACCCGCACTTATAAACGGAAAACATTATTATAAGTTTTCTTCTCGAATTCTCATTTTTCTTATTTATTGATAAGTAAAAATAAACCTATTTCCATCAACAGTTATAATTAAATAAATTATAGAATTTTTCTTCTAGAATAAATAACAATTAAGACAATTAACCATTTAACATAAACTTAATTATTATTAACAAAAACCCATAAGAACAATAATCTCATAATTAAATAAACAAAAATAAATAGATTTACCGATAATTATCTAGTAAAGAATAATTAGTAAATAATCAATTAATAAATAACCGAATCATACATGTAAGAAAAAAAGGGAGCATAATTCCTTAATAATACTACAAGGAACAAAATACTTTAAATAACATATCTTTTTGCGCCGCTATATAAGAGGACGGGCGATTATATTTCCTTTTTTTCAATAGAGAACTTTTTCGTCTCTCCCTCTCTTTGCGACTGGAAAGAAAAAGAAAACGTAAGTTCTATCCCCTCTGCTCCACTAAGCCCTACTAAATAATCATTTTTAATAACTTAATCCTAATAATAATTTTAGTAATTACCGATTAAATAAACTCGTATGGACCTATTAACTAATAAATACAAAAATCTTTCAACAACCAGTAATGAAATTGGAAATATATACAGATTTTACGATAGTTAATTAAAAACGTTGACTAATATCTTTAAATAAGTATAACAATTATTGTAATAAAATTTTATCTCTACGCTCTAACTTTAAGAAAAAATAATATTCTGATATGATGTAACTACTGTTTCAAAAGGATTTGAGCTCAGCTTTAATTTAAAAAAAGTTTCAAGCTTCTAGCTATAAATGCTAAAGAACTATATGCGTTTAAAAATCTAGTAACTTTTTTAGTGATTTTCTTTAATTGCCTGTAACTAGGGAAATATTGAGTGTATGTGACTATAACTTTCGCTTCCTCCATATTTTATCATCTGGAAACTTATTTCGAAGTTTGAGCAAACTCCGTGATCCAAAGGTGTGACACTCTCCTAGTAAGTCTTTTCTTCTGCGTTACGTCAAAGAAAAATTAGAAAATTCCTCTAGATTAATAAATTAACTGCATAAATAATTAACTTATTCAATAATTAACTATTTAGCGCAAAACAAAAAAAAAATAAATAAATAATAAACATTAATTAATAAAACTAACTAAAAATTATATAAATCTATACATAGTTACATAATTTTTTTTTACCTTAAGATAAATCATACTTTACGAGCAGATGCTTAAATAATTAATAAAAACCTAAGCTAATACATTTTCAATTAACAATCACATTTAAGAGCAGGCCGGATTTGCTGTCCTTGTCTAATTGGCATTTTTGTTATTTACTCAAGTATTAATCGGTGTATCTGCAAATTGAAGGTTAAGCGCAATAGATATTATTATTACAAATATTTATGCACAAGAAAAAAAAAATCTATCGCTTTGTTTTTGAGAAAAGTAAGGAACGCGAAAATATTATAAACATAATTTTTTACTTCGGCGTTCCTTACTTTTCTCAAAAACAAATCGGTAGATTTTTTTTTTCTTGTGCATAGATATTCATAATAATATCTGTTGCGATCAACCTTTATTTTGAAGATACACCGATTAATACTTGAGTAAATAACAAACAACTCAATTGTTACTCGGTCGGTATCAGGTTCTACTCCGGCCTGCCGTTAAATGTATATAAATATTTACGAATAATTAATTGCGATTTGAAAATAAAGAATAATATTGTTTTGTCTTAGCTCTTTTACAATTATTGCATTTATTCTTTTCCATAGATAATATATTTCGCAAGCCTTTTATCCTAAGAAAATCATTTAACGTATTAAATTATTTTTTATGGATACTACTTTTCTTTTAATAATACAATATACTTAAGTCGATTAATCATTAATAGCAATATACATAATAAATATTATTTTGTAAAAAAAAGGTGGATACCTTAATCTCTTTATGAAATCCTTTATAACGTATACAAGCATTAGCATAAATATAATACTAGTATTCACAGCTATTACCCTATTTGTAATGCACGCTGAAATATATACTAGACTTCTTAAATATAACTTATAGAATAAGACCCTTCTCCTTAACCCTTAATTAGAAACATTATAGCTCAGCTTCTTGAAGAGGCACACGAACATAACATGATTCAAATTAATGGTTTTGAAGCCAAGAAATACATCCTGGTATTTTTGTGAGAGCACATAAAAAGTTATTCTGAATATTTTGTAAAATTATCGAAACGAAGGGCCATTATATCATATAAAAATGCAAAATTTTCGAAGATTCATAGAAATATTTAATTAAATATATTAGATAATCAAAAAAAAATCATAAGAAATTATTTTTTGACTTCATTACGAAGAATTTGAGCCGGGATAAACTTATGTGCTTGATGAAAACATTGACCTATCATAAATTTTACCAAAAAAGAACTACATATCTTCTGCAGGCTGCTACTCAACTTTTTGAGTAGGCACACAAGTTTGACTCGGCTCAAATTCTTCGTAATGAAGTCAAAAAAAAAATTTTTATAATTTTTTTGATTATCCAATATATTAAATTAAATATTTCCATAAATCTTCAAAAATTTTTCATTTTTATATGATTTACGTGAAATGGCCCCTCGTTTCGATAATTTTACAAAATATTCAGAATAACTTTTTATGTGCTCTCACAAAAATACCAGGATATATTTCTTGGCTTTAAAACCATTAATTTGAATCGTGCTATGTTCGTGCGCCTCTTCAAGAAGCTGAGCTATAGTGTTTCTAATTTAGCACTGTAGAGTTTCCTAAACAGTTAGAGGTTTCGTAGAATCACTCATATATATATATATATATATATATATATATATATATATATATATATATATATATATATATATATATATAATATATATATTTTATATATATTCAAAGACTTCAAAGAAAGAAATTGTGAAGTCCATGATAACCTACACCAAGTATTATTACTACAGTAATAATAGTGCCAACATATGTATGTATGTATCTTCCTATATTATATAGACGTAAGCCTCAAAAAATAGCATTCTTGCGTCCTCCCCCCTCTTCCCCACTCCTCCCTCAGCCTCACATTTTAAAATTTTTTTAACGTAAATATAGGTTTTTTTTTCAGCCTCTGTGAGATGCCTCCCCCCTCCTCTCCCAGCCTCCCCCTCCTCGACCCGCCTCTGACATCGCCTCAACGTTTGTCGCCTCATATTACCTCATAGGTCTCCTCAAAGACTCTTCAGAGACGCCTCAGGTAAGCCTTAGGAATTCCTCGAAACGCCTCAAGTTTGTGAGAGTGATATTTTTTAAAATTTTCAAAAATAACGTAAAAATAGTTACCGACGCCTCAGTGCTTTCTCATCCCCTCCTCTTACAACGCCTCAGGGTACGCCTCAGAGATAAGGCATTTTTTTGTATGCCTCTTGTCACGCCTTATACATCGCCTTAGAGACGCCTCAATGTTTCCTCCTCCCCTCCTCTTACAACGCCTCAGGGTACGCCTCAGAGATGAGGCATTTATACGTATGTATACACAAGAATAAGTACATCACAAATTGGGGGGCTGGCAAGCAGGGCAAGCAGGGGGGTACTTCCCCTAGTATATATATATATTTATATATATATATGGACGGTCCAGGTGGAAGTGGTAAAAGTTACTTATTAAGTACAATTATAACTTATCTAAAAATTCATGAAATCAACTATTTAGTTGTATCATGGACAGGTATAGGGGCTAATTTATTACAAGATGGTGTAATAGTATATACAGCAGTTAAGAGCATGACGAAGCTGTTCGCCTTCTAATAATATTTCTAATCTTAACTTATGACTAAACGATGCGTTTAATCGAGTTTCTTTGCTACAAAGAAAAAATTTGTAAGATTAAACTCTAGTGCGGACAACTCAAGAAATCCACCAAAATATTATACATACAAAGTTATAATAAAAACTTTCAATATGTCGTATTTTAAGGTTAGGTTTGTCGAGTTTGATATCTAATTTCCAATCCAAGCTCATAAAAAAATAACAAGTCCAAATGATTTTTTATTTTAACAAAAATTATTGTATAAATATAGCTTTAGTGCGGACAAGTCATTATATTTGTTTAATTTAAGAATTTAAAAAGATATTGATAAAATAAAAAAAGCAAAACTCGATTGCTGCAGCTCCGACATGCCGTTAAATAACCGTTTAACATATCTGAAGACACAATATGTAATATTAGTGCAAACAGCGAAATAGGTAAAAAAATGAGAAATGTATCAATTGTTATCTGGGATGAAATCACAAGGACATCAAAATACGCTTTTGAAACCGACGATCGCATGTTTAAGGATGTATGTGATAATAATCACTTGTTTGGAGGGAAAACATTTATCATATCAGGTGATTTCAGACAAACATTACCAACGGTAAAACATGGAACCAGAACGCAGATAGTAGAAAATTGTGTCAAAAAGGCTATTTATGGGAACATTTTCAATGTTTGTTTTTGAAAGAAAATAACAGTTTATCGGAATCAGATGATAAATTTAAAAATTAGTTACTAAATATAGGAAATGGTAATTTTCATTCAAAATATAAAAAAAGAAATAAAGTTATACAAATTCCAAAAAAAATATTGTCAGAGGGCAATATAATTGTTGAAATTTGCGGGCATAATATAAATATTAAAAATTGTGACTATTACGAAAGTATTATATTAGCACAGAAAAACGTAGGTGTAACAGAAATGAATGGAAAAATTTTATCAAAAATAAATGAACCAGTAATAGAGTACTTGAGCATTGACTCTGCAAAATATGTAAATGACGAAAGTTTAGACGCAATTTTGCGAACAGAATTTTCAAATTCTTTAAGGCCCAACGGTTTACCTCCGCATAGATTACAATTAAAAAAAGGAGCTATAGTAATGCTTCTAAGAAATGTAAATTTGAATAAAGGACTTTGTAACGAAACCCGATTAAGGAGATCTAAAATGGACACTACACCTGTACTCATAAATATTAACTTATTTCGATTTTGTTACTGAATTTCCAAGAAAGAAATGCATTAGTTTTTAGTATGTGCCATGATGATTATTTAGTTAAATTTTTAAATAAATTAATTCATTAATTTTTAAGATATTTGGATTCATGGTACGAAATCGAAAAATTTTATTAAATATTGGTACCCAAAATTCTCAATAACTAAAGAATTAATTTATTTAAAAATTTAACTAAATTATCTTTATGTTACATACTATAAACTAAACCATTTCTTTACTGAAAATCTTCGCAATAGAATGGAAAGATAGCCAATATTATATGAATACAGGTGTTGAGACCTAGCAATTAGATTTTGTATTAGCAAAAGCATTGCTGCGAGTGAGCGTGGGTAGGGATATAGGAAGACCCGAACGCGCTTACATGAACGCACAGATATACGCCCCGTTTTCTAACACATGTAAGCGCGCTCGGTAATACATGCATATATTCATAATATCAAATTCATAAGATGTACATATTACAGCGTCGATAAAGGAATGTGTTGTGAGTGGTGGGAGATGATCCCCGCTATTTGGCAAAGAAAGCCGCAATCAAGCGCCTAAAATGCGAGCAATCGAGTTTCAGCGAAAAGCTAAACTTGTCACTCTTGTACGGATCAGCTCTCAATAAAGATCTCTTTTAAACTTAAATACAGAGTCCTTGTGTATTTCCATTACCATTCAAACTCTCATAGCAGCAAAAGAAATGCTTAGTACGCATTTCCCTACCTGCTCGAGTTTGAATAGCATTTTTCTTAACAATTTAAATCTTCGTGATTTTGAAGTTTAAATAAAAGTGAAGTGGTGATTTCCTTCACTATCTAAAAGTAATTTTCGTTATCATTAGTGTTAAAGAGGCTAAGTACCTAGTGATCGTGCCTTGCATCGGCGTGCTATATGGTAAAGCTTTTTGCTTAGTGTTAGCACGTTCTTGCAAGTGTGTTTCTTATAATTATTGAACGATAAAATAAATGATTCAGTACAAGAAGCTAAATTAAGAATCCTTTATACCTTATGCTCCCATAACTTCCTTATTTATTTTTCAGGAATATAACTTAGAGATTTGACGAAAAGTAATGGACCCGAATCTGCAGGACATAGCGTTCCTGTAGCGTACGGTCTGGCTTTCGTCAACCTGCTTTACTCAAATAATTCAAGACTTGTAATTCGACGAGTTTGTACGCGCGAGAGGAACAGCGCGGTAAGCTCGGAGCATTTACGCTAACGGCATCCATCTTGTCTTATCTTCACGTTAGATTGTTTCTTATTGCATAAGGATCTTGTCAAAAGGTAAGACAAGGTGCGAAGTCACTGTATATGGTGATTTTATTCATCATATACTAAATAAACGTACGTTATAAACATATATAACGTTACAACTGGCGCCCTCCGGTATTTTTAACTCACGACTGAGTAATTTATAAAAGAAAAACTTTAAAAGCTAAATTGTAACTGTATCATAGTTGCTTGATATGTAAATCATAAAGAAAAAATTGAATTTTAATGTATAAAAGCGTTATATCATATAAAATCACGACTAACGCTTACAACGGTCATTTCAAACTCAGATAATAAAAACACGTATTATTAAACAATAAAAATTAGTAGAGAAAAAGATTGTTAAATAATGAAATTGTCTTAAGAAATTTTGAACTTATATACATAGGTTAATATCTAAATTGTGTTTTGAAAAATTGAAAAAAAAGAAAATAGTTTATGATTTATAAGTCAAATAAAATATTGTTTTTCTCGCTATCTATTTGGCTATTTAAAATATAAAGTGAAAAACTATAAACATCTATTTTAAATAAAATTGTAAGATTGAGTGCGGTAGAATTCATTTTAAAATCACAAGAAATAAAAAAAACAAAAACGAACAAATAGAGAAAATATTAGAAAAAACAAAAATAAAGTTAGAAAAAAGCCAAAAAGATAATAGAAATAAAGAATATTTTATAATAGGAGCAAGCGAAATAGCAGAAATATTAACAAAGGTGGAAGAAAATATTGATTTTGCGTATGTAAAAATAAGAAAAAACGAGACAAGCTTAGAAGATTTAGACAAAAAATTAAATAAAATATCAGCAAGACAAAGTGATCTAGTTGATAAAATTAATTTAATAGGCCACAGATTCAACCATAACATGCCTAGATTGATAGAGCATTTATGCGATCTAGAAAAAGAAATGGAAAAATTAAAAATTGCGAGAGAATAAAAGTAAAATCATTTGAAATGCTTTGCGATAGTACGTCGAAAACGGATTGAAATTTGAAAAGATAAAGTTAACGTACAGAAAAGGATTCGCGTTTAAATCATTTCGCATGGCACATCAAATGATATATACGAAACACAGCGTATACATTGAGCGCAAAAGTAAACAAACGCCCAAAAGTAAATCGATGTTAGCTCCGAATTATCTCGAATAAAATTTAACACGACAAGAGAATAAAATATTAAAATTAAAAGCAGTGGCACTCAACTTCAGCAGTGAAACTCTTTAATTAGAAAGTAAATTGATAACGGCAATTAACATGTTTTAATTAAATAAAAAATAACTAATCAAGAAATACAATTAAAATAAAATTGTCGTATTGAAATTTATTGAAAAACGAATGGGGCATTTAACGTTTAATAGCTAAATTTAATTTTGATAAATGGTAATTTGAACATAACATAGAAATAAATTAAACGTTGAATGTTTAACATTTGAAATAAATGATTGTAAAGGATAACGCCAGAGACATATAGAAAATAAGTAAACAAAGATTAACAAACTGGAAATCAATAAACAATTAAACAGTTGAATTTGAAAAATAAAGTAAATTTTAAATTTTAAATATCAAAAGACTTTATATTTAAAGAAAAGAGTTTCAATTTATATTATAACTTTTGATTATCAATTAGGAATTCTTAACCTATAAATATTTTCTTTTTAGACATTTTCGATTTTTTTTTCTTCAAACTCTTTATCAAGAAACATTCATACGATTCTTTTATTGTAATTTGCGTACGTAAATAGATAATAAATCAAAATGCCGTCTACGCGTAGATCAGACATTATACTACAAGAGATACAAGAAAAAGAAGAAACAAAAAAGAAGTTGAATCTTAATTTAGTTGAATGGATGCAAGCAGTCACACTAGAGCTGAAGATACTATTTACACAAAACGATAGACTTGAAAATTCCTTAAACAGCTCAGGTGACTGGGAAAGAATAGTTAAGAGGAGGTCACGTATCTCTGTCCTTTTCTAATCAAAGAATTGAGTTTTTTACAGAAACTAATAACTTTAGCAAAAAATGAAGAGAAAGCCGCATTTCGTATCAAAAAAAGCAATATTTTCGTTGATAAGAAAGAATTAATTTTATTGTTTCGTTTTCAAGAAAACCTTGAAAAACTTAAATCATAGAGGTTAGGGTGGACAATTTGGTTTTTCAAGGTTTTCTTGAGAAGGAAGCAATAAAATTAATTTTTTCTTATCAAAGAAAATATTGCTTTTTTTAATACAAGATGCGGCTTTCTCTTCATTATTAGCTAAAGTTATTAGTTTTTGTAAAAAAATAATTTCTTTGATTAGAAAAGGACAGAGATACGTGACCTCCTCTTAATGTAAACCTAGACAAGGATACTATAAAAGATATGTCGATAAAAGATCAGCTCGAAGTATTAACTGATGCTTTAAAAGAAGTACGAAAAGAAAAGAAAAATCTTGAAAACTGCTTAGAACGACATAAAGAAGAGCAAAGAAAGCGAAAACAAGAATATATTAGGAAAAAAGAAGAATTAAAACAAGAAAATGAAAGATTAAGACATGAAAATAAAAGATTAATTGATGAAATACAAGATAACTTGAAACAAAAAATAAATGAAACTACACAAGAACAAGAAGAAAGAATTGAAGAGCTTAAAGCAATAGTAAATAGAAACAGCACACATACACAAGCAACTGAACTTCCTAACACAAAAATAAAAATACCAGTGCCCAAATATGAAGGGATAAGTGATGAACGTCCCATGAAATTTTTAAATGAATTGAGACAATACATAGATTGAAAAGGATTAACGGAAAAAAAACATTGCAACTATTGCAAAATGTGTTACAAAAGGAAGCGAATGCATGGTGGTATATTTACTAAGATAAAGTAAAAACATTTGAACAATTCAAAAATATATTTTTAGAGCGTTATTGGAATGAGGAAATTTAAAGGTCAACACAAAGAAAAGTAGAATATGGTCAGTACTATGAAAATAATAAAATGAGTCGTGTAACGTACGCTATACAGATATTTGGTTTTGCAAAGGAACTGCAGTTAAATTATTCCTTAGAAGATTTGACCATTAAAATAAGTAAGCATTTCGACATAAACATCAAGCAAGCTATGAAATGTTCACAAATAAAAAGTAAAAACACACTATTTGAAATACTTGCAGATTATGATAGGGATGATAACAAAAGAGATAGAAACACATACAAACAAAAAAGCCCTCAAAATTCATATAAGCAAAAGAAACAAATGGAAAATGCCCAAGGTTACCAATAACAGGCAAATACATTAAAACAGCAACAAGCTCCAAATCAAAGAGGATAAAACAGCAAATATTAATTAACACAGATTTTAATGGGCAAAAGATAAATCTAATATATCTAATAATACCAAATAAGAGATTGTATCTTAGGGTATGATACACAGAAATCAGTACATATGATAATAAACACGTTGCATGAAGAGATACTATTATCCATCAACGATGAATACGTTAATATAAAATATAATGAGCAAAAGCTCAGTCAGTACGCTCACATTCAAATAATCGAAACACACGAGAGCCTGATTGACTTGAAGATATGTATTATCGAAAATAAAGAAGAAATTACGAATTTCGCACACATAGAAAATCATTTTTCTACACACATACTCACACATGATGAGATTTGTGGAAAAATAAAACAAGGTAAAAAAATAACACCTCAACAAGAGATTCAGTTAATAAATCTGATCTCAAAATATAAATCAGTATTCAGTAATGCACCGGGACGTTTGTTATCATATAAGTATGAAATTAAAACAACAGATGATGCACTATTCTACTCAAAGCCATATCCTATACCGATACATCACCGTCAAAAGGTATTAGATGAGATAGACAAAATGCAACAATTAGGAATTATTAGAAAATCCAATAGCCCATACATTAACTCCATTGTAACAGTAATAAAGAAAGATGGATCTGTAAGATTATGTTTGGATGCTAGAAAGCTGAACAAAAAAATCGTTGGTGATTATGAAGCACCGCCATCGATAGAAGAAATATTTTTACGGTGTAAGAAAATGAAATTTATGTCAAATTTAGACTTGACTAGCAGTTATTGGCAAGTCGAATTGACTGAAAATAGCAAGAAATACACAGCATTTAAAATAGACAATAAAGTCTACGAGTTCAATGTAGCTGCTTTCGGAATTAAGACTGGCAGCGCAGCATTACTAAGGGGTCTTGGTGAAGTAATAAACGATATGCAAGATTTCCTATTAGCATTTGTAGATGACCTACACATTAGATCATCAACATTCGATGAACACTTATTTCATCTAGAAAAATTATTCAAAAAAGCTGCAAAACATAATATAAAATTTAATTTTCAAAAGTCAAATTTTCGCAAAAACAAAATAGAATTCTGAGGTCATTTCACATCAGCTGATGTCATTGCGCCAGATCCTGATAAAATAAGATCTATCAAAGAATTCAAAGTACCTAAAAATCAGAAGCAATTACTACACTGAAAAATAAGTGGGAAAGAAGCACTACCATCGGTGACGAAACTATACTCTTTTCGTTTCGTGCGCACAGAGTGCCACTGCGGGAAAACAGTGGTGCCACTGTGGGACGAGAGGAGTACTTCGCATGACGCCAAATGAAATCCCACGTGAGTGGGAATACACATGCACAACAAAAAGAGCTGTTAGCTTCGACAGTGGGCGTCACGTTCTCCACGAGAGAAAGCATTAGCATTCTTACGGTTTCGTGGAGCAGAAGTACTTCGAGGGACTCGTGGACTACCACTTATTTTTCAGTGTAGCTTTTTTAGATTTCGTAAATTTCTATACAAAATTCGCTAAGGAATATCCAAATATTACAATTGATATCTTTGTTGCGAAAGAATGTTCCATATATATGGACAGATAGGCAGCAAAAAGCTTTTGAAAAGATAAAAGGCTTATTTGACGGAAATATCATTTTATAATTCGCTGATACAACAAAGCCATTTATATTAACTACTGATGCGAGTGATTACGCAATCGCAGCAATACTGTCACAATTAGATGACAACAATTATGAAAATATCATATGTTTTATTAACAGAACGCTAAAAACTAGTAAAATTAATTATTTCACAACTGAGAAAGAGCTACTAGCTATAGTATGGTCTTTACAAAAGTTAGACACCTATTTAAAAGGTGCAAAAAATATAATTGTAAAAACGGACCATCAGGCTATAACTTTCTTAAACAAGTGTAAATTCAGCAATGAAAGACTGAAAAGATGGAGTCTAGCTCTCCAAGACTACAATATACACCCTGAACATATACCAGGGAATAAAAATAATGCAGCTGATTTCTTAAGTCGTCAGTACTTACCAGAAATCATGAACAAAAAAGATGAAATAATAATTGCTGCAATAGCAAAGAAATTGAATATTAAAAATGATTTAAAGCAAAAATTAAGAAAATTAAACGATTATCAACAAACAGACGCATATTGTACAAAAATAATAAACAAAATCCATAATAATAATAATATAAAAAAGACTTATGAATTGTCAAATTATATTCTCAAGAAGAAATCCATAAATGGAAGTAAGATAATATTACCTCAAGCATTAGTGCAAGACATGGTAATAAATACACATGTAATATATGGACATATAGGTCCAAAGAAAACACTCAAAATATTATCAGAAAGTTTTCCAGCTCCTAATCTGAGGAAGAGAACATATTCAATAATTAAAACATGCGAAACATGTCAAAAAACAAAATGGTTAACTGTAAAATATCAATCAAAGGTAAAACCAATTTTAGTTAACAATAAAAATCAAATGTTGTCAATAGATTTTTTTGGACCATTGCCTACATCTACGAGTGGTGTTGAGCATATATTAACTACAATAGATACTTTTTCTAAGTATGTAGTTATGTACCCCATAAAGAAGGCAAATACCAAAACAGTAATTAAAAAAACTGCTATCAGATTATATACCCAAATATGGAAAACCAGAGGCAGTAATAACAGACCATGAAACCCAATTTAACAGAAAAAAGTGGAAAAAAATTTTAAAAGATGAAAATATGAAAATGCTGTTTTCATCTATCCGTCACCCACAAAGTAATATTGTGGAAAGAATTCACAGAGAGCTAGCGAGATTTTTTAGAACTTTCTTAACAGATAATCATAAAAAATGGGCATCATATGTGCCAATAATAGAAGAAATCATGAACTCTGTTCATCATGAAACTACGAAATTCACACCACTAGAATTACACTTCAACAAAAAACCAAATAGGTTCTGGCACACGTATTTCAATGTAAAAGAAAACGATGTAGATTATGACAGAAAAATCTACTTAGCTAGAAAAAAACATGCACAAAGATAGAAAAAAACGTGCAAATACACAAAACACGAGAAAAAATCATTACGAATTTAAAGAAAATGATAAAGTCTTGGTAAAAGCATTAAATGTATCAAATACAGAGAATAATAAAATAGCTAAATTTTTTCATATACACTGCCGCCGAGATACTTTTGCCCCCCTTCGTCTAAAATCGACTTATCTAAAAAGTTTTATAGCTCTGGAAAAAATGGTCGTAGCCTAAAAATTCCAACGGGATTCGAAAGACTGTTGAAAATTATTTCAAAAACTATTGGTTTGATATAAAAAAAACATTTTTTTCGTATCTCTTATCCTTGTTTAAAAAGAAATTTTTTTTAACTATGTTTTGACTTTGTAAAATAGTGTTCAATTTTAGTAGAAATCGTTACATTAATACGAAACCAAATAGATTTTAAAGCTTATATTTCGACGATGAAAATGCAATGTCGAACGTCTAGATTCGACCTTTTAAACCAGAGTTATAAGATTTTATATTTAAAAATAAGGTTTTTTTCGATGTATGAATATCTCTGAATTTAAGAGAAATAGAAAAATTTGTCAGAGAGAAAAAAAGTTCCTTTTTAGTCAAATAATAATAATATATAATAAAAAATTCATTTCAGAAAAAAATTTTTTTTTTTGCCTTTTTTACCCATGTTGTTCAATATTTTAAAGATATCAAAATTTCATTACATTCCAACAAAAAAAAAAAATTTTTTTCGAAATCAATTTTTTATTATATATTATTATTAGTATTTGACCAAAAAGGAACTTTTTTTCTCTCTGACAAATTGTTCTATTCCTCTTAAATTCAGAGATATTCATACATCGAAAAAAAAACTTATTTTTAAATATAAAATCTTATAACTCTGGTTTAAAAGGTCGAATCTAGACGTTCGACATTGCATTTTCATCATCGAAATATAAGCTTTAAAATCTATTTGGTTTTGTATTAATGTAACGATTTCTACTAAAATTGAACACTATTTTACAAAGTCAAAACAAAGTTAAAAAAAATTTCTTTTTAAACAAGGATAAGAGATACGAAAAAAATGTTTTTTTTTTTTATCAAACCAATAGTTTATGAAAGAATTTTCAACAATCTTTCGAATCCCGTTGTAATTTTTAGGCTACGACCATTTTTTCTAGAGTTATAAAACTTTTTAGATAAGTCGATTTTAGACGAAGGTGGGCAAAAGTATCTCGGCGGCAGTGTATACGAAAGTCCATTTATTATAAAGAATAAAATAGCAAGCAATACGTACTTGCTAATGGATGAGAAAAATGAAAAAAGAGGAAAATTCCATTTAAAGAACCTCAGACCTTTCTTCGAAAATTAAAATTCATATAAGGCAAAAACTATAATGAAAACTAATACAATTAAAATAAATAACAACACTCAAACAAGAAACATTAAGGTATGATGAAATACAAGGTATCATCATAAATCAAAACAAAGGTTGCTTCAGTGACAAAGTAACAGTGGAAAAACTTGGAAGTAAACTAAAATTCTAAAAACCACCAGTTACAATTTTAAAGTATCAAAATTAAATTGAAAGTAATATTATAAGAAAGTACCAAAAAGAAAATAGCTATAAGTGCATCTCTCAACGAGTTATATTGTCCATGTAAATAGCATAAGTTTTGTGTATGGTATAAGTGATTAATTAGTATAAATAAGAACAAAAAATGTACAGAGCGAGCTTATTATTAGATATTAGATATTGTTTATTTTGTATTATAATTACAAAAAAGCGTGTAAAATTACAAATAAAGTTAAAAAATACATAAAATACTTTTAATAGCCTTGCATATATAAAATCAAAATAGTACAGTATGATATCACAGTCATAAAACATAATAGAGATAATAATACTGTAATAGTAAGTCCATAAATTAAAAAAAAAGTAATATCACAGATAACACGAATAAATACACGCAAAAAGTATAAATAATATAGTTAAAAATCAGTCTCAATATCTATCAGTCAAAAGAAATACAAAAAACCAAGCGTGTAAAGAGCGCAGTCGAAATATCAGCAGTATACAGTAAGTTAAAATCACAGCAAAGTTGAATGTATACTGGACAGACACTGATTCGCGACCCACTGCATATTCAAAAGGCACGAACATGGGGTCGCGAATCAGTGTCCGTCCAGTGTACAGTAATATACAAGTCAATCTGATAGAAATATAATCATTCACTCTATGCACACACATCCTACATTCACGCCAATAAATACAATCATGCCTTAAATCTATAAAGGGTACATCACATAATAAATTAACACATATGATATAGTCCGAAAATAATACTGTTTAATCGAGGTCGAGTAAAAACCTCCTCAGAGCGGCTTTAAACCTGCTGATTGATGGAAGATTTTTAATATCAGCAGGTAGAAAGTTCCAAAAATGCGCACCTTGAACTTGAAAGGAATTTCTTCCAGTCTCAGTGCGCATGAAGGACACCACAAGATCTTTAATCTCACCCCTAGTGGTCGCTCTGGGTATATATCTAGTGAAGAGAACCACTAGATATTAGGGAGTATTCATACGTACACTGAAAAATAAATGGTGATGTAGCTGAACTACCGGTAGTCGAACCACGCTCTCTTAAGTTCGTATACACGGAGTCTCGCTGCAAGAGAACAGTAGCGCCTCTGTGGCAAAAGAGCTTCACTTCACATCGGAGAGACGCGAGTGGGAACTGAGAAGTCCCGCAAAAAAAACGGTTAGCTTCTTCTGTGGGGCATCACACTCACCACCAGAGAAAAGATTTGCATGCTTACTGTTTGGTAAAGCAGAAGTACTTCGTGGGACTCGTAGTTCACCACTTTCTTTTCAGTGTACGATTTTGTACATAAGTGCAGCCATAAAATACTGTCTCCTCGAATCAGTACGTAGCCGACCCAAAGCATGTCTATGGGGAGAGATGTGATCACCCATCCTCACGCCTAATACATATCTCACACATGAATTTTGCATTGTCTGTAGCCGTCTTCGTAACTCTTGCGAAGCATCGAGCAAAACCACTGAGCAGTAATCAAGATGTGGGAACAGCAGGGCGGTTGCGAGCTGCTTACGCAGAGCCTCAGTGGTGTACCGACGGAAAAACCGCAGGCTATAAATCACTCTATTAAATTTTTTAGTCAACACATTAATATGCGGTTCCCACGACAGTTTAGAGTCGAGTACAACACCAAGGCTCGAAACGGTGTCAGAGAAAGGAATACTGATACCGCTCCCCAGGTCAATCGTCCTTGGCTCACCCGAATAAAAATTTTTAATAAAACGATTACTTCAAAAGACGATCGCTTTTGTTTTACTAGCATTCAAAGTAAGAGAAACACCAGCAGCCCACCCCGACACCGCCCTGGCCGCCCTCTGTAAAATACGAATCCCCTCGTCCACATCATCATAAGGGACCTGTGTATAAATTTGAAGATCATCTGCATACAGCAGATGCCCGACGCAACCAGAGTCCAGTGCGTCACATACTTCATTTATGTAAAGGCAAAACAACAGAGGCCCCAGCACCGAACCCTGAGGTACTCCTAGATTGGTTGTTAGCCAATTCGATTCCTCCTTTAAATGTGTGGAAACCATTTTTTTTTTCCTACCTGATAAATAGGAGTTAATCCATCCGAGTGCGGCCCTAGAGAACTCTATCGATCTAAGCCTCGCAAGAAGTTTGGAGGGAGAGATCGTGTCGAATGCCTCACTAAAGTCAAAAAGTAGCAGTAACGTGACAAGTTTCCTGTCTAGACCTGACCTTATATCGTCCGTAAGCTTAAGTACAGCAGTCTGCGTAGAATGGTTTTTCCTGAAGCCCGTCTGGATGGGATCGAGCAATTTTTTGGATGTAATGTACTCCTGCAGTTGGTCATGGGCGATCCTCTCAAGAACCTTTGAAAGAAAACATAAGATGGCTATAGGCCTAAAATCTTTTGGTTGCTTAGGTGCAGCGCACTTTTTCAATGGTATAATACGTGCTTGCTTCCAACGGTAAGGGAAGACCCCCAGTGCTAAAGAGGAGTTGAACAGAGTCACAAGATGTTCACCAATAAATGGTAAAGCTTTAACTATCACGCTTTGCGGAATGCCATCCTCACCACAAGCCTGTGAGCAAAAGTGTGAAATTGCAAGAACAACATTATTAAAACTAATTGGTTTAAAGGTAAACCCACTTTCATTGCATTGAGAAAGAATTCTCGATCGCTCTTCATTATCCTCCTGCGGCGAGACTGACACCCCAGCAAAGTGCGCATTAAGCTCATCCGGAGTGAATCCATTCAAATATCCTTGAGGTCCGGATAGCAGTCCCAGGTCTCTCAACTCCTTTCAGACATTACCACCCGCCAGAGCATCAAACAGTCTATTGTGAATATAAGCAGTCTTAGCATGGTCCGTGCGCTCGTCTACCACCCTACGCAACCGCAGAAATTCAAGGAGATACTGCTTGTCCTCTGTCCGTTTGTATCTACGATATGTAGCATCTCTCTTACGCCGCATCTGTGACAATTCTTCATCTACCTATGGAAACTTATTCTTATTAGGCTTGAGCGCTTTCAACGGCGCCAAATTCTCGATTGCAGCAGTGAGATTGTCACAGAGGCAACCAAGTACAGATTAAGGGTCAACTGTGTCAGTCATAAGCGGCGACCAATCACAGCCGGCAAGTTTCTCTCCCAATGCAGTTGGACAAATATTTTTATCATTTCTATACATGATAGGTATTTGATCTAAAGTTATAGTGTTGCAAGGCAAACAGACGTCAATCAAATTATGCCGACTGTGAAAGCTCGCCGGTAGGTTCCGTGCATCAAGCACCACGTCGTTGTCATCCACAAAGATCAGGTCAATCCACGTGTGAGACGTCGGAGTATGAGCCCGGATTTATATGTGAACTGCAGACACGTAGGAACGCAGGTAGATGAAAACCTGTTAGAAACTAAGAGTCTAAATATTGTATGGGATAAGTCACAAAATAAAAGCATAAATTATGAAGATAAATTAAGCAAATCGCTAAATGGTTTTACTCCAGCAAGCAATTTCAATGTAGCAGCAACAGGAAAAAGAACACAAGCTAAAAACAAAAATAAAACAGCAGGAACAATAACAGAGACAGAAGGCTCAAACACATCAGAAAAGAATAGAAAAATAGAATATATGTACAATACAGAAAGACTAATAACAATACCACCAACAGAAATAGGCCAGGAAGTTTACTTAGTAAATTACAATAATCACGAAGAGCAAATTACACTAATACATTGCCAGGACGACACACTCTATAACCAACGGCTACAGCAAATGGGAATTGCATCCAATTCAGAAGATGTAGCAGATCCAGAACCCAACTTCGACATCTGGCTACGCAAAAGACAACGATATATAAAAAGGTAAAACAAAAGATTAAACTAAAATGTAAAATGAGAAAAATGTTGTAAAAACTAAAAATTCAATATGATAAATTAGATAATGTTAAAATCAAATCAAAAAGAACAAAGAAAAAGAAAGCTAGTAAAAGTAAAATCAAAATTAAATGTGAAGTATAGTGATTAGTTGGCTAGTTTGTGTGCGTTGAAGAAATAAAGTTTTTCGCACGTATTTTCTTTCAAAAGCAAAAACATTAATTAAAATGAAAAAGAATAAATTGAATATAAAAACGTTTATTTCAAACGTTAAATACGTGCGAAACGCTTTATTTGGGGGGTACATGTAGCCCACACAAACTTGCGCATGTAAATAAGTAAATGGTTTAAATTGTTTAAAACTAAGAAATAAAATTGTATGTAAAGATAATAATAAGACAATTACAAAATGGAAAAAGAAAAAAAAAGATATAAGTGAAATTACGCGCGATCAGTCGTAGCAATGCTCTTTATCAGTTAAAAAATATAATTCATATAAATTTATGAAATAAAGTGCATTTTTAAATAGAATCAAGACCACTTTATTTCAGGGAGACCTAGCAATTAGATTTTGTATTAGCAAAAGCATTGCTGCGAGTGAGCGCGGGTAGGGATATAGGAAGAACCGAACGCGCTTAAATGAACGCGCAGATATACGCCCCGTTTTCTAACACATGTAAGCGCGCTCGATAATACATGCATATATTCTTAATATCAAATTCATAAGATGTACATATTACAGCGTCGATAAAGGAATGTGTTGCGAGCGGTGGGAGATGATCCCCGCTATTTGGCAAAGAAAGCCGCAATCAAGCGCCTAAAATACGAGCAATCGAGTTTCAGCGAGAAGCTAAACTTGTCACTCTTGTACGGATCAGCTCTCAATAAAGATCTCTTTTAAACTTAAATACAGAGACCTTGGGTATTTCCATTACTATTCAAACTCTCATAGCAGCAAAAGAAATGCTTAGTACGCCTACCCCTACCTGCTCGAGTTTGAATAGCATTTTTCTTAATAATTTAAATCTTCGTGATTTTGAAATTTAAATAAAAGTGAAGTGGTGATTTCCTTCACTATTTAAAAGTAATTGTCGTTACAATTAGTGTTAAAGAGGCCAAGTGCCTAGTGATTGTGCCTTGCATCGGCGTGCTATATCGTAAAGCTTTGTGCTTAGTGTTAGCACGTTGTTACAAGTGTGTTGCTTATAATTACTGAATAATAAAATAAATGATTCAGTACAAGAGGCTAAATTAAGAATCCTCTATACCTTATGCTCCCATAACTTCCTTATTTATTTTTAAGGAATATAATTTAGAGGTTTGACGAAAAGTAATGGACCCGAATCTGCAGGACATGGCGTTCCTGTATTGTACGGTCTGGCTTTCGTCAACCTGCTTTACTCAAATAATTCAAGACTTGTAATTCGACGAGTTTGTACGCGCGAGAGGAACAGTGTGGTAAGCTCGGAATATTCTCTTGTCTCATCCGTCGCATCCATCTTGTCTTATTTTCACGTTAGATTGTTTTTTATTGCATAACGATCTTGTCAAAAGGTAAGACAAAGTGCGAAGTCATTGTTATGGTGATTTTATTCATCAAATATTAACAGGGAGTAAAAAAGGGAGCACTATATTCTTACCACGTATGCCCTTATCAGCAAATAATGAACTGCCATTCCAGATGACCAGAAAACAATTTCCTGTAAAACTTGCTCATGCAATGACTATCAATAAGTAGCAAGGACACCCTATTAAAAAAACACGTGTCTTTTTTTAAATAGGGCAATCATTTAAAAAAGTAGGAGTGTCTTTACCAACACCAATTTTTAGTCATGGGAAGTTATACGTGGCACTTTTAAGGACAACTATTAAAAGAGAATTCAAAATATTATCAACAGAAAAATCAAGAAAAGTTAAAGATGGAATGGTTTATACTAAAAACATCGTTTACAGAGAAATATTATAAAACCACAATACAAAAATTAAATATAATAAATAAGAAAATAAAATCAAACATATTTATAATTCTAATATAATATTAAGGGGAATCCTCATACCGACATAGAGTGCTACCTTACCTACATTTAAATTATGAATTTTAATGAAAATTTAACTATTCATGACTGCAATTCGTAGGAGAGGCACATTCTTAACATGCCAAAGAATTTATTGCAACGTTAAAAGACAATATAAGGGTAAAAATAAAGGCGAAAACTGCTTAATACGATTAACTTTTCAGTGTAGTTATGAATGATTGTATTATGCAGTTTTTGTCTTCATTTTCACTGTTATTCTGTCTTTTAACGTTGCAATAAATTCTTTACAATGTTCAGAATGTGCCTCTTCTATGAATTTTAGTCAAAAATAGTTAAATTTTTATTAAAATACATAATTCAAATGTAGATAAGGTAGATCTCTGTGCCGGCATGAGGACACCCTTTAAATATAACAAAATTAAAAATTATAAAGTAGAGTTTAGCGCTGTGTGGTTAAAAATCACGGCTGCTATTTTTAGTTTCATGCGATTGAAAAAACGCGATTGCTTTTTCAAATACTGTGTGGTTAAAAAAAACGTGGCTGCTATTATAAGTGCTGTGATGAGGAAAAACGCTAAAATTACTGTAAGCGCTGTGTAATTGAAAATTCGCGACTGCTTTTCAGAGCACTATCTAGTTTAAAAAACGTCGCTGCTATTTTAAGAGCTTAAGAGCAGGCCGGATTCGCTGTCCTTGTCTAATTGGCATTTTTGTTAATTACTCAAGTATTAATCGGTGTATCTGCAAATTGAAGGTTAAGCGCAATAGATATTATTATTACAAATATTTATGCACAAGAAAAAAAAAATCTATCGCTTTGTTTTTGAGAAAAGTAAGGAACGCGAAAATATTATAAACATAATCTTTTACTTCGCCGTTCCTTACTTTTCTCAAAAACAAATCGGTAGATTTTTTTTTTCTTGTGCATAGATATTCATAATAATAATATCTATTGCGATCAACCTTTATTTTGAAGATACACCGATTAATACTTGAGTAAATAACAAACAACTCAATTGTTACTCGGTCGGTATCAGGTTCTACTCCGGCCTGCCGTTAAGATGAAAAACGCAATAATTGTTAGCGCTGTGTAATTGAAAATTTGTGGCAGCTATTTTGAGCACTGTATGGTTACAAAAACGCGGCTGCTATTATAAGTGCTGTGTAGTTAAAAAACACAACTATTTTAAGCGCTGTGTAATAACAAATTCGCGGCTGCTATTTTGAGCGCTGTGTGGTTAAAAAAACGCGGCTGCTATAGTAAGCGCTGTGTATTTAAGAATTCACGGATGCTATTTTGAGCGCTGCGTGGTTACAAATTCGCGGCTGCTATTTTGAGCGCTTTGTGGTTAAAAAAACGCAACTGCTATTGTAAGCTTTTTGTAATTAAGGATTCACGGTTGCTCTTTTCAGCACTAAGACAAACAGCCAAAGACGGAAAACGGAGACGAAGAAACGTAGACAGAGGGACGGAGGCGGAGATGAATATCACAGAGTCTACAGTATGTAAGATAAAACCTAACTCAATAGAAGGTAAAAAATTAAAAGAAGTACAAATAATAATATGGGATGTAATATCCATGACATCAAAATATGCTTTTGAAGCAGTTGACCGTTTGTTTTAAGATTTATAATATGTTAAAGAAATATTATTTGGTCGTAAATATCTTACAAACGAATGCAAAATTTCAGAAAAAATTTGCGTTAATAAAAAAAATAAACAATATGAACTTTATGTTACAAAATTGAGTTCAATATCAAGAGTCGAAACTAATTCAATGCCATAAATGTTTATTCGTAGTTGAATGTTACCCCTATGAAATAAAAATAAATTAAACATAAGAAAAGAGTTATTAATAGTGTATAACACCAGAAGTATCTTAGATTGGAGACATCTAACTCTAAAAATGGATTATTTTTTAATTTTTTTATATATATTTTTTCGAAAAAGTTATTAATTTGATTAAATTGACTGTTAACATTATCAAAATTCCTATATAAACTACAAGTTTGTTCACCTTCTATACAATTTTAAATAAAAAATTGTTCAATTTTAATTACTTTAAATGCTTATAGAAGTTATGAACTGTTTTATTTATTAGTTGTTCTCTACTTCTATTTCAACATTTTTCAATAATAATCATTTTCTGAAGTTTTTATCCATTTAGAATACGCTGTAATAATCGGCTGCATATGGAGATGCGCTGTAATAATCGATTGCATATGGGGATGCGCTATAATAATCGGCAGTATAATGGGGATGCGCAGCTATAATCGGCTGCATATGGAGATTTGCTATAATAATCGGCTGCATGTGAGGATGCGCTGTAATAATCGACTGAATATGGAGATACTCTGTAATAATCGGCTGCATATGGGGATGCGCTGTAATAATCAGCTGCATATGGGGATACCCTGTAGTAATCGACTCCATATAGAGATAGGCTGTAATAATCAACTGTATATAATGATACGCTACATATAAAGTCATGCTTTCATAAATTAATGTTTTATCAAAAAATTCAAAACGCTCAAACATATTGCATCCGAAATAAAAATAAATGAGCGAGCGTTTGAAGCGGAGCCTGTATTTCAAAATTTAAAAAAACGCTTTACTGAAGAATCCTTTTGTAAAGTATAGAGACTTGGATGAAACGCTACATTTAGTGTATGTATGTTGTATATACGATGATAAATATATATGCGTGAATAAGACCAGTTATGTGATTTTTTAGTTAATACGACGTTGTTATCCTATGCGAAAGCAATTTCTATATATATCGATGTAGTCCAAAAAAAATAGGGCCCAAAAAATATTAAAAAAAAATAATAAAGGACTCAAAAAATAGGGAATTCAAAGAAATATAGAACCTGAAAAAATATAAAACCTAAAAAAATATAGAACCCAAAAAAATATAAGATCCAAAAAAATATAGGGCCCAAAAAACTAAAGGTAGAGAAAACATAAGGCTCAAAAATATTCAACATAAAAAAGTATTTAGCCTAAAAAATGTAAGGCTCAGAAAATAATAAGGCTTGAAAACATAAGACCCAAAATATAATACCCAATCTAAAATGGCTACTCTTATTAGGAAAAATAATATACTTCTAAAAAACCGCAGAACCAAAAGGTATACTTCTTTAAGAGGCGGTCGGAACCATTTGCCGCTTGGTGGCGCTGCAGGTGAGAGAAGAATATAAAACATTTTTTATACGCGGATTTACAATTTATTAAGACAATAGTATACCTCTAATGTTGTCAATAACTCTTGACATATATGTGTAGAATAATTATTGATGCTAATCTTGTTTGAAAAGTCTAAAATATTTTCGTAAAGTGGTAGATGCTGCGCGTGATAGAACCGATGTAAACATGTGTATTTTTCTTTAGTACGACACAGAATGTAATACTAAAGAATGATAAATACATATGCTTTCGCCGGCTCTATCTCGCGCTGCATTTTTCGCTTTGTACCAATATTTTAGACTTTTCAAACAAGATTAGCATCAATAATTGTTCTACATATATATGGCTAGAGTTATTGACAACATTAGAGGTATATTATTGTTTCAGTAAATTGTAAATCGCTAAGTAAAAATTATTTTACATTTTTCTTTCACCTGACCGCAGCGCCCCCATGCGGCAAATAGTCCCGACCGCCTCTTAATATGATATAAGATTTTGATTAGAAAATTTCTTGTTTAATATCTCATATATGTCCCGTAACTACATTTATTAAATATCTATATATGTAATGATTGAAATTTAGCATTATGTATTCAATTTCATTATAGTGTGCGTATGTGCATATCATATATCAGGGCTTTCACTTTAAAAGTGTCAAAATGATTACGTTTCAAGATTTCAATGATTTCAATGTTTCAATGTTTCAGAAATATATTTATACTTATTTCAAACATTTCAAACAGCCATTAGGCAGTGATTTCAAATGATTTCAGCAATTCTATGTTTCAATGATTTCAAGCAAATTTTCTATGATTTCAAATGTTTCAAGCAATTTTTATGATTTCAAATAATTCCGAATCATTCAGATAATTAAAATTAATATTTATATATCAACTAAATACAATCCCTAATCGTCTTTTGAATCAATAAAAATTAAAATAATACCTATTTTAACACCACAATAAAATAAAAAAAAGAAATTGCATAATTAAAACAAAACTTTTATCCTTTAGTAAATAAAAAAACAATTGTTCATAATAATAAAATTATTCTGATTTGTACTTATATTGGCTATATGCATAGCGAAAACACAGTTAAACTGAACGCGTGTAAACAATTATAAATAAACCCTCACTGCACTATAATCTCGCATTCTACTTTTTTACTGAATTTGTAACCTTTATTTCGCTCGACATAATCGACCTCATCCTAAATAACATTTTATTCTTTTTTTTATGATAAAGATAAATAATATTTGAACTGAGTCCCTTTTCATTTTAGTTATATGTTTGTATAACATAAATTAAATTTTTAAACACATAGTTTAAAAATTACACATAAGACTATCGAAACTATCAGCGACAATACGAGAATTAAACTATAATAATGCTTATTTACTTATTTATAGATCTTTTTAAATTTTTGTTAGTATTTCTTTTTTTCTTTTTCCATATATTCTTTTTATTTGTTTTGATATAAATTATTTTTACATAAAATTTTTTCGTGCGTTTTTTATGATTAATCATTTATTTTTTCAATTCAGAAAAAATTCTAATAATATTTTATATTAACACTTTAAAAATTATGAGTTTCTTCGATACTATTATTAATTTCATTTCTACTTTAAATTATATACATTTTATATTAAAATTAGAATAAAATTATTAATTTTATATTAAAATTAATAATTTTATTTTTATTAAATTATAATAAAATTATTAATTTTAATGAATTTTAGCTGTTTCTATTTTACATTAATTTATATTATTTTTAACATGTATATCGATACTATTCCCCAAAATCAAATTTTTTATTTATCAACAGCTCATATTAATCTTATTTAATAATATTTATATTATATTTCTGGTAATATTTTAAATTTAAACTATACAAATATTCATTGTTTCATGATTTTAAATGATTTCATGTTTCATTTGATAGTTTTGTTTCTAATCATATTGTACATAAAATTTAATAAATATTTCATGATTTCAAATGATTTCAATGATTTCAAATGATTTCATGATTTCAATGATTTCAATGATTTCAAATGATTTAAATAATGATTTCAAATGATTTCATCTGAAGGTGGTCATGATTTCTTATAGTGAATAGCCCCCGATATATGTATTTTTTAATAGTTCGAAAAAACGATTCTCAGATACTGCGCGTAACCGATTCAAAGTTCTAAAAAACAAACATATGCATGAAAAAAATTGTACTTTAAAAAATATCTGTGTAAAGCAAATATCTACATTTTTTATGCAAAACTATTCAAGTGAATACGTATAATATTCTAGTATGATTGTGAATACGACTATTTTTTTATGCGTATGAAAAATGATAAAATATTCAATTCAAAGGATATAGTCGCGTAAGGGTATGAAAATTGCACACGCGACTTTTTAGACCTAACCTATAACACTTTATTTATTATGAAAAAAGAAACCTTTCTGGAAAGTTTCAACCCCAAGGTTGGATATGCAGATCCAAAGAGTAAGGTTATGTTGATTTCCGATTTCTGATGATATCTCGGCTCAATGTTAATCAATTTGAAAAATTCGAACGGGATGTAAAAAGTAATTGTAAATGCAATAATATAAAATACATTCCGAAATTTTTTATTTAGAATTAAAGGTTTGAGACAAGTTTGAAAAATTTAAAATGCTCTATAAATCACATTTTGAGATGGTTCGGTTCAAAACAAATATATGACTTTTATTTCGTATATATCTTTCATTATGAATTTTGCAGATTTTTTCAAGTGGTGCGCCGTCATTAAAAAGGTTAAAATTAATTTTTTTCATGATTTTATGATTTCGACGGACGGGTAAACTCAAGCAATAACTTTTTGAATTCAAAAAACTTTAAATACCATTATATCATACAATATAAAATTTGCAATAGATCCTACAAATTCAGTTACAAACAGAAAAGCAGTCATTTAACAGAAAAATTAAGAAAATTTCGAAATAAACCTAGTTTTTCCACAGATATTTGGAAAATCAGCTTATTGTATCAATATTGTATCATTCTTCTTCAATTAACATTATCATAGTATACATCATTGATAGGAGGAAAGTTGTTTTGGACTTCAAAATTACAATTTTAGGTCAAAAATGGAAAAATCTCAAACAAAACCATTAAATTGTAAAAAAGTTATTACTCATATACTCGAATTTTTCATAACTATCCAATCAATGATCAAATCAATGATTGCGCATGCGTCATTTCGAGATTAAGATTGGAATTGAGAATCGTTATCCCTCAAGATAGAGATTCATTTATAAATAACAACGGAAATACGAAAAATTTTAAAAGGGTTACAATGCATAGACATGTTCATTAGTTATGAACTTGTGCTAAAATCATCAAACTCTATTGAATAATTACAATAAATTGAAAATATTTCCGAGAACCCTGGCAGAAAAATATAGTTTTTATTATTTTCTGTAAATTATCATTATTTGTTTTTTTTCTTACTTTCTATTCTTTTTAATTACTTTCTGTTACTTTTTGTTATTTTTTGTCTAAATTTAGACACTTTAACAAAACAAAAAAAAAACCGAAAATAATAAAAAATAATCAATACTAAACATAACAAAAATTAATTTTAAATAAGAAAATATAATGAAATTTAATTTAACATCATAAAGTATAATACAATATAACTTTGAATAACAAAATGAAATGAGAACCAATCTTAAATAATAAAATCTAATATAAAAATAGCACAAAATAACACAAATTAAAATAATATTACATTAATATTATTTAAATTATTATTTATATTATTATTATTACATTAGTGCGTACATACGACTTACGCAATACGCCCATTATGCATATAAGTTCGCAATTATAAAATATGCGCATGCGCAGTTATTATCTATGAGCTTATCACAAAATATTCTAAGATTACTACAATGATATTTAATAGTTATAGATTAAATATAATTGAAAGACGAAAGCATGCACATTTATGTTCTTTAGTTTAACTTACGTTCTGCATTTTTAGATTATATTATTACGCTTTTCTGCAATATTTTTGATTCATAATATAGTGTAATAATTATATATTTTGTAATAATATCTTAATGATGATTCAGTAGAACTAAATAATGTTAGGACAAGTTCATAATTGTATAACGTGTGTACATACTGTAACTCTCTTCGAATTCCTATTTTTTTTTTATTTGGACTATAATTCATACACTCTAAACCCAAAAGAGTAAAAATTAGAAACAAAAAGTAAAAAAGTATAGTTTTTTTTTATAAGAGAGTAAATTAAAGATTTTATCACTAGTTAAGCTAAATTTAATGAGTTTATAGTTTATAAAGATGAATTTAGCCAGTTTACTCTTTTACTAAAAGTAAGAACCTATGTTTTTTACTATATGAAAATGAAATGATTTTAAAAGGTAAATATGATGCTTTCACTCTTTTCATAAAGATTAATATCTATACTTTTTACTGCACTACGAATAAAAGATTATGTTAACTTTTCTAAAAAGTAATTTGATGTATCTACTCTTTCGCCAAAGAGTAAAAGGCACATTTGTAACTTTTTAAAGATTAAAATAAGACCTCAATAACTGAAAAGATTAATTTGATCAATATTTCTTCTTCTTTAATTGGCCTTTCGATTTATCATCATAGGCCATTGATCAATATTTACTTTTATGGTATTCCACAAAAAGTTAATTGATCAATTTACTATTTTTGGGATGATAAAGTCACGTGATTAAATTAAATTTTTGAATTTTCCGTATTTGGAAGTTTGTACGTAAAAGTTCAATACTTTGATGTTGTTTCTCCAAAATATTCAAACAATCTTATTTATTTTTCATTTGTTTTTTAATTTATTCTATTAATTTCTCGTCAAATTATACTGATTAAATAAAATAGTAAGTTTTGAAGTATAAAACATTGTTAAAATTTCTAAAAAAAAATAAACTACATGTTAGATAATTTTTTTTTGTTTTCTAAATGCTATTGATAATTTTGAAACTAATCATGGCACTATTCAAATATTTTCATTTAAAATCAAATTTCACTACACTCAAATTTTACAAACTTTTGAGAAGTATAATTCTGTCGGTGTATATCATTATTGTTTATTACATGCTCTCAAGAACTTTTCAAGAATACTAAAATTTTTATCGTTTATCATAAATATCTTGAACACATTGTAGTCACATGACTTGCGAATCTTTATGTGACTTCTGATCATCCTGAAAATAATAAATTAATGAATTTACTCTTTTGTGGAATACCGCAAAAGTAAACATTGATCAAATTTCCCTTTTTAACTATTAAGTACTATTTTATTCTCTAAAGTTATAAACGTGCCTTTTACTCTTGATCAAAAAAGTTAACACATCAAATACTCTTTAGAAAAGGTGACATAATCTTTTACTCTTTGTAAAGTAAAAAATAAAGATAAGAGTAAAAGCATCATATTTACCAATACCATTTTCATAAAGTAAAAAACATACATTCTTACTTTTAGTAAAAGAGTAAACTGGCTAAATTTATCTTCATAAATTATAAACTCATCAAATTTATTAGTGGTGAACTCTTCAATTTACTCTTTTATAAGTGAAAAAATTATACTTTTTTGACTTTTTATTTCCAATTTTTATTCTTTCAAGTAAGAGTGTAGATAAATCTTAATCTTGAGAAACGAAAATTCTCAATTCCAATCTCAATCTCGATATTACGCATGTACAATCATTTATTCTACTTAACCTTTTATTATTTCATAGTTTGTGATAAAGACGAGCTATATAAAAAAGAGCGACGACGGTTCCGTGGGTAGGTACGAGTCACAAGCCTCTCGCTGAAAGAAATATACACACACATGCGTGGTGGTCTATCGAATTTCAAAGAAGAGGACTACGACCAATTAAATAGAATAGAATAAAAATAAAGCGATATGCAAAATTATTTACATTTTGCTCCCATTTAGAATCATAATTAGAATAATTACAATAATATGAATGAAAAATAATTTTTTATGTAGCATTTCATAATCATGGACTATAAAATAATTAAGAGTTGAACACAGCTTTTTGATTGTGATTAGAACTCGAAATCTTCGTTGTCTATATTCGTCTATAAATTCCAGCCTGAATAAAATAAACAGAATTATCAAATACTAGAGTATACGAGTAATAACTTTTTTACAATTTAATGGTTCTGTTTGAGATTTTTCCATTTTTTACTTAAAATCATAATTTTAAAGTCCAAAACAACTTTTCTCCTATCAATAATGTATACTATGATAATGTTAATTGAAGAAGAATTCCAAACATCTGTGGAAAAACTAAGTTTATTTCGAAAATTTCTTATTTTTTTTTTTTGTTAACCCTTAACTGGCACTGTTGGTACCAATATACGTAAGTGGCACTGTGGGGTATTTAATACCCCAAGGTACTCAAGCGAGTCTCACGCAGCCGGTACTTAATATTATTGTACAAAAAAATTTTCTAACGTTACTTAGAGTATGTTTTTCAAAGTTAAACTGTTTTTATACTCATTTATTTAAATTAAAATAGTTAAAAAAAATGTTGAAAAAAAAACGGGAAAATTCAGTTTTTCCACTTAAAAAATCATAACTCGTGTAGTTTTTAATATTTTAATGGCTCTCCAACACACACTGATGCCTGCCACACTATACTAACCTCATGAATCTTTAGTTAGGGATGTCAACTACTGACCGATGTCGCCACTTAGGCCATTATTAAGATCTTAGTACAATTTATATGAACTTAAAGAAGGTTTGGGGTAAATTTTACCCACGGTGCCAGTTAAGGGTTAAATATGACTGCTTTTCTGTTTGTAACTGAATTTGTAGGATCCATTGCAAATTTTATATTGTATGATATGATGGTATTTAAAGTTTTTTGAATTCAAAAAGTTATTGCATGAGTTTGAAAAAATCTGCAAAAATTTATAATGAAAGATATATACGAAATAAAAGTCATATATTTGTTTTGAACCGACCTATCTCAAAATGTGATTTATCGAGCATTTTAAATTTTTTAAACTTGTCTCAAACCTTCAATTTTAAATAAAAAATTTCGGAATGTATTTTATAGTATTGCATTTACAATTACCTCTTAGATCCTGTTGGAATTTTTCAAATCGATTAAAATTGACCAACTGTGTACTCGAATGATTCAATAAAGTGAATATTCTTGAACATGTATAAAAGAACATACTTATTTACAGTAAATAATATATTTTTGGACCAAGTCAAGAAAGATTTATTTTAGTTAATTAATTTTTTTATATCAGAAAACTTTTTGTACCTTAATATCAATAAACATTCATTTTTATTTTAAAATACTTACATTTTCACTAAATCTTCATCTTTGAGAATCAGGTCTGGTTCACTCGAAATAGGAGAAAAATGACAAATACAATTATTAACTGAAACACACGTTGGAAAAGCTATACCTTTCTTTAAATCTTTTTCTTTTTTAAAGATTCTACCAGTTTCTTCATTTAAAAGCTTATCCCCGCACTCACAAATATCTCTCACAGAAGCACCAGGAATACATAGACTTAACACTTGCTTGAGAACTCCTAAAATAATTTATATGTAAATTCATAATAAACTTCACAATACTATGTAGATATTCGCTATATGATATTTTTTATAGTTAAGGCGTAAAATGTGATTTTAAGCTTGGATGTATTAATATTGCTGGGAAACCATTGTGATTATATATATTACGCTGTTAAAAAAACAGCGTAAACAATGTGGTTTTCAACGAATTTTGCACATAAAAATTAATGTGTTCCGAACATTAAAGTGATTTTAAGGCGTATTAGCATAAGAATCAATGTACTTTACCATGCGCATTAATGCAATTAAACGTAAAATATACTTATGTGTACTAGATAATTTAGGCATGTCTACATTAAATTTCAAGTACAGGCATTACTTGTTCACTAATGTACATATGCCTGATTTTTAAATCATACTTGCTCGAAATCGATCTGTATTTACCTGAATTTCAAAGTTTACTTATAATGTAAATTACATTGAAATTGAATCATCGCTATGAATGTTAATGTATTTAAACCATAAAATATATATACGCCCTTAAAAATTGAGGAATATCTACATTAAATTTTATGCAGATACATTACTCACACACTAATGTATTTATGCCTATTTTTAAATTACAACTGCAGTGAATTTGATATGCATTTATATGAATATTAAAGTTTGATTATAATGTAAACTACATTAAAATTAAAGTGTCACTATTAAAAATTTTAGATAGATTGAATTTCAAAGCAAACTTAATGTATTTATATAAGTCCTCATGTACAATATCTTAAGTTTCAAGCACAAGAGCAGAAAATTTCATGCTGTTAAGGTCCCATTTTAATTTTATGTACTTATAAAAAATTTAATATGTTTCGAATATTAAGAGGAGGTCACGTATTTCTGTCCTTTTCTAATCAAATAATTAATTTTTAGCAAAAACTAATAACTTTAGCAAAAAATTAAGAGAAAGCCGCATCTCGTATCAGGAAAAGCAAAATTTTCCTTAATAAGAAAATATTAATTTTATCGCTTCGATTTCAAGAAAACCTTGAAAAACCAAATTGTTTACCCTAACCTCTGTGTTTTAAGTTTTTCAAGGTTTTCTTGGAAACGACGCGATAAAATTAATTCTTTCTCATCAATGAAGATATTGCTTTTTTTGATGCGAAATGCGGCTTTCTCTTCATTTTTTGCTAAAATTATTAGTTTTTATAAAAAATTCAATTCTTTGATTAGAAAAGGACAGATATACTCGACCTCCTCTTAAAGTGATTTTAAGGTGACTTAAAGATTATTAGTATAAAAATATAATATTCTATCAGAAGTGAAACATAATAAATATATATAAAGGGCAACTAATTAAATAAATTTAAAAGCACAATAAAGCGCAATAAAATGAAATATATAAAGTGAAATTAAATAAATAAAATAAAATATGCAAAGTGCATATAAATAATTCAAATAAAATAAAATACATAAAGTGCATCTAAATAATTCAAATAAATCATATATAAAAGTGCACCCAAGAAACCTTTTCGTTGTGGCGCGAGTTCGGGCCGATGAGGGTGCCAGACTCGCCATATTGGCCCCGCAGTGCTAGCCTTTCCGAACCCAAGACGGTACTACAGTTTCAAGAATCGGGCGGCGAGCTCGGGCCCATCGCGCATGCCAACTTTTGTATTATAAATTTATAAACTATCATATATCAGATGACATAACCTATATGTATACTTTTTTAAGTAGTAGTTAAGTACTTTTTTAAAGGTAATTATTTTACATACAGTACGAATAAAATTAATACATGAATTATGATAATTATTATAATTAGTTTAATAAATAAATAAATTAATTAATTTGAATAGATGCCTTTTAAACTCAGTGAAAAATTTCCGAAAGAGTATTAATTATGCTTTGCACTATCAAGAAATGAATGGCCCATAATCTCAATTTTTTTACAAATTACAAAACGCTTATGCTTTTCTTTATCACAACTTTTTTACAAAAAATTTGTTTTTTACTAATATTATCTAATTCACTACTGCTGTTATAATCATTACAATCTCGGAAACTGATATTATCGCAGGATAATCTGATTTGCAATACAATTAGTGTCATTTAAATCATTTATAAGTCAGATTCAGAAGTAACCAAACAAAGTTTAACAATGAAATTGATTAAAATCAATCTTGCTCGTAGATTCCTTATTTATAGTTGAAGAAGTATCTTCGGCGTTTTTATCTAAAAGCATTTTTTGTTTACTTTATCTGAGGTTATTTTTTTTGGCAATCATTTAAAAAAAATACTTTCACCTTTCATACAAATTTTAAAACACAGCTCTAAGAGGTGAAAACGAATTCAAGTTAACCTCAAAATCAAAATAGCAGTAGCCGCACTTTGACAATCAGCTGCTCGACATAAGCGGCATATATTGCTGAGAATATGGCATTTTCATCTAGCCGAATCGGGCCCGAATGCGCCGCCAGATTCTTTACAGATTCGGCCCCCTTGCGGTAACCAAGTTTGGCCCGCGCGGGCGCGTCTGGCTGCTACATTGAAAAGGCTTCTCGGGCAATCAAATAAAGAAATAAATATATTCAAAGCACACATCATATCCAGTAAGGTGCATTAATAAATAATACAAATAAATGAATAAATGAAGCTCATAAATAATATCGATAAATCAAATCAAAATACGTCAATAAATAAATAAATAAAATATTATACTCAAATAAATAAAGTGCAATCGAAAATAATAATTATATACATCACTGAATAAATACATATTATATACAAAAAATTAATTATAAAGTGCATCGATAAATAAATGAGAATAATATATGAAACAAATAAAAAAAAAATTTGATTCAAATATATTGAGAATAAATAAATTTATTCTATGAAAGTGCAACAACATATAAAATACAATATAAATATCATATCTATAAATCAATTCATGAATGAAAAATTTTTAAAAGTACTACATAAGTGAAAATAACAATATCAACAAAAGTGAAGTTTAAGAAATATTAAAGTTCACGGTCAACAAAAGTTGCTATTAAGGAGGTACCTTCGTCCACCACTCGAGTCAAATTTTCTATATGCTTATTTGATTAAAAGTTATTAGATATCTCCCCTCCCCAAGAATATATGTTTTGTATAGTGATTTTCACATACTCGATAGAATTAGCATCAATATAAAAAAAAAAGAAATAATTTTTATTTAAAACTAAAAAATTAAAATTAATTAAAGAGCTAAGATCATCATCTTTACTGTCCCAATCATTTAAATGCTCTTTTTACGAAATTTGAAAATTTGAGGTTATGGTGTGTTTTTGTCACCATCCGCTATGTACAATAAAAGTAACTAGATTTGTACATAAATGAATAATTTATTCATTTATATTTCCGTGTAAAAGTAATGAAAGTTTCTGAAAATTATTTTGTAAGTTGCCAGTAATATTATGTTTATCCTTAAAAAATTTCATTTTATTCTGTTTTGTAAATTTTAAGATCAACTACAATATTAACGTTTCCCCATAAGAACTAATGTTATATAATTATTCTAATTTCTCATTGACGAGATAACGAATCTTCATGAAATTTTATATGTGCATTGACATAAAAACAAACAATTTTGCATAGTTTCGACAAAATCTGTTTTGTCATACTAAAGCGAAGGTACCTCTTTAAGCAAAATTAAGTAAAGGAGATATAAATTTTCGTTATTAACAGGAGGTCACGTATCTCTGTCCTTTTCTAATCAAAGAAATTATTTTTTTACAAAAACTAATAACTTTAGCAAAAAATGAAGAGAAAGCCGCATCTTGTATCAAAAAAAGCAATATTTTCTTTGATAAGAAAAAATTAATTTTATTGCTTTATTCTCAAGAAAATCTTGAAAAACCAAATTGTCCAACCTAACCTCTATGATTTAAGTTTTTCAAGGTTTTCTTGAAAACGAAGCAATAAAATTAATTCTTTCTCATCAAAGAAAATATTGCTTTTTTTGAGACGAGATGCGGCTTTCTCTTCATTTTTTGCTAAAGTTATTAGTTTTTGTAAAAAACTTATTTCTTTGATTAGAAAAGGACAGAGATACGTGACCTCCTCTTAAGCTAAAAATTACTAAAATCAACATTCAATAAAATAATAGTAAAATTTTATAATAATATACATTACAAAGTTAGAATAAGCAATATTATCAAATTTATTACCATTTCTGAAAAAAAAAATAAAAAAGAAAATTTGTAACGAAAATCCAATCTATATTATTCAAATTTTATACATTAAGAGGGGGCCGAACTATCTGTCTTTGTCTAATAGCGTTTTTTATCTTTTTTATAAACACCATCCGTTCTAACAAGAAAAAAATAGTAGCCCCGCTAGATATTAGTATAATAAGTAAATTTTGTAATAACAACCTAATTGTTTTACCGCGTAGTTTTTGAATAATATGAGACCTACCAAAAAAGATAGGTCATATTCTAGGTTGTTAGTATTTGAAATTTGAGAAAATCTATTCACGACGAAATTTTATTCAACAAAAAAAATCAATGTTACTAATAATTGGCTAAAAGAAAATAAAGAACAAATCTTTTTCACAAGAGCTGATAAAGGTAATATCACAGTCTTTCTTAATGTCTTAGAGTATAAAGAAAAGATGAGTGTATTATTCGCAGATACTGATACTTATATTAAAATTAATAAGAATACACTAGTTAGTTTACAAAAAAAGTGTTATGAAATATTATTAAAATTTAAAAATCTTAAATGTTTAGATAAAAATTATTCAGATTCAAATCTCACACAGACTGATACAATGATTTCTAAGGCTTATGGACTTCCAAAAATTCATAAAGATAACGTTCCATTAAGACCAATAATTTCTACTGTAAATACACCTACTCATTTTTTAGCTAAAATTCTTTGTAATGTTTTATCTTCGTGTATTAATAAACCATGTTCACATATTGACAATAGTTTTAAATTGAAAAAGAAATTAAGAAATATCGTTATTCCAAATAATTATATCTTAGTCACATTAGATGTTACTTCCTTGTTTACTAACATACCATGTGATTTGGTTATTAAAAGTTTAGAAAAGCGTATTTCGCAAATACACAATAAATCTAATATTCCATTTGGTGACATTATATCAACAGTTCAATTCCTTTTTGAATACACATTTTTAAATTTGACGGTAAAATTTACAAACAGGTTTTCGGTTCACCTATGGGGTCCCCTATTTCTCCGTTATTTGCTGATTTAGTTATGGATGATTTGGAAGTTTAGTCCTTGAGAATAATAAAACAAGATTTTAACATTGTTCCTTTATTTTACTTTAGATATGTAGACGATATTTTAATTTGTACCGAAAAATCTCATATTGGTCAGATTGTTAGAACTTTTAATGATTTAAAAATGATAGAATTCAGTTTACTTTTGAATTGGAGAACGGTAAAAAATTGAATTTTTTGGATATATTGCTTATTAATAGTGAGAATAATATCATTACTGATTGGTACCAAAAACCAACAAATTCTAACAGAACTTTAAATTTTAATTCTCATTATCCATTAGAGTTAAAGAAAAATATTATATATAACTTGACTGACAGAGCTGTTTTACTTTCTGATGAAAGATTTGATAATAAAAATCTAAATCAAGTAAAAGATATGTTGATTTCAAATAATTATCCTGCAGAATTTATTGATTCTTGTATTAAAAATAGACTAAGAAAAATTTATTTCAATAATATTAATAGCGTTAATGAGAATATTAATAATTGTATGTCGAAATCTAAACCGTTATGCGCTATTTCTTTACCATTAAAGAAAGATTTTATTCTCAATGTTCAAAAGCTCTTAAGAAATTTAACATTTTAACTAGACCCTTACTTAACAACAAGTTAAATAATATTATTAGACTAGGTAAAGATAAGACTGATAAATTTGATAAGACTGGTATAGTGTATAAATTTTCTTGTATTGATTGCGATGCTTGTTATGTTGGTGAGTCTAAAAGAACGTTAGGCATTAGAATTAATAAACATAAAAAAAGTACAATAAAAATTATATAGTTTCAAACCACATATTGAATTGTTCTCACAGTTTTGATTGGAATAATACAGTTATTTTAGATTGTGAATCGTGTGTGAGAAGGAGATGAATATCCGAAATGATTTTTATAAATGGCAGTTATAATACGTTAAATTTACAATCTGATACTCTCTCTCTCTCTCTTTCTAACATTTATAAACCTTTGACACAACGCTTATGGACTCGATAACTAGATACATACAAATTTTTTTTTTATATTGAGACTTTTAGTTAACGATGAGAGTTTATGTCTTGTATATTTTCTCTGAATTTGAAAATATTGTAAATTTAGGTGTGCGATATTTAGACAAGAGAATTTTAACGTGTTTTTATGTTTTTCTGTCGTGCGTGGTGATTTTTGTATTAATTATTTGTAAAAAATTTTTTTTCAGTATTTAATAAAACCTGAAGAGGATGAGGCTAATCTCGTCGAAACATTGTTTTCGAAAAATTAATTTATAGAGTTTTTTCTTGGCCTTTTCTCCCAGTGACTGTTTTTTCTGTTTTCAATTTCTGATTAAGTGGAGAATAAAATTACATATTACAATTAATTGAAATTTGCAATAAACTCAAAGTACCCGGTGATGAAAATATGAAATTCGTAATATATTAAGAGGATATCGTAGTTATCCCCTCCTAATAATATTTTTATTCAAAGTTCATGAGTAAAAGGCGCGTCAAATCATATTCTTTCACTGCAGAAACAAAATTTATAAGATTAATCCTGAGTGCGGACAACTCAAGAAATTTATTAAAATATTATACAGAAAAAGTTATGAACAAACTTTCAATGTATAGTATTTTGAGGTTAGGTTTGTCGACCATTCAAAGTTCATAAAAAAATAACGAGTTTAAGGGATTTTCCTTTTTAACAAAAATGATTGAATTAATGTAGCTTTAGCGCGGACAAGTCATTATATTCATATAAATAGTCAATTTTAAGAGATATCAATCAGATAAAAAAAGCAAAAATCGATTCTAACAACTCCGACATCCCGTTAAGAGCATTTATAAAAATTTTTTAACAAAGAACAACCGACTTTAAAAACCATTGCACTATTTATTTATTTACGTTTCAGCCTCTTGGCCTAGAAATGGATACATTAGAGTTTTTACAAAATTCATATACAATACATAATCATAATCATAATACATTTGCATTTTACGCCCATTCCTTCTTTAACGCACCCATACATAATTTTTAAATATTTACCTAATCCTTATAATAAAACATTACATTCACAAAACTATGGTTAAACTATGGTACCACATACTAACAAAACTTAACTATAACACATAAACTTTAACATTTTTACAACCTAGCCAGTTCTTTTTTATACCTTTCCCTCATAATGTTCCTTCCTTTACTCCACCGTCATATCCCAAGATTTCATAAACTTCATTCCCAAGCCTTTTACAATAATGCCAAATAGTATTATTCGGCCCAACCAAACCTTACTCTATAATCTTCCTTTATACTCAAAACGTATACACATATATAACCTGATAAATCTATGCTCTCTATTCTACACCTATCTAACCTCACTTTCCCTTCCTTATACAATGCACAAACTATATCTATGCCACTTTATTTTTTATCATAACATATTCTACCTTTTTATAGTCCACCTTTATTTTATTTTATAATTTTTTGTCCTGCCTTATTCCAACAGTTCTTTTTATTTTAAAACAAATTTTCTATACACTACTAAACTATAACCTCACCTTATTTTATCCTATCTCCCTATTTGTACCTTGCTTTTAACAATTTAAAATTTTTGCTTCGTGTAAACTTTTCATATACAAAACCCTATACTATCTCGCTCACATACCACTCAGACTCACACCACACTTATGAACACACATTAACCACTAATAACAACTCGCGTTTTACATTTTTAAGTCCCGTATCAATTTCCATTCTTTCATCATCGCCCTTTATTCATTTTTCCTTGTTCTTAATTCTTCTTTTCTTCATCGTTAGCCATTTACTATATACATCCTGCCTTGTTTCTGTCCTGTTCTTATCATAGGCCATGACATCCTATGACCTCTCTCTCTAACTCTCTAACCGACTAGAGTAACTACATCTTTGTGTCCCAGCCTTACCAGTAGCGGCACTACCGTTCTCTCTACTAACTTCTCCTCTTTTCTAAAAATTTCTATTATTTCCATACACTATCAAATTGAACCTATTACTTTTTACAGTTTTACCAATATTTTTCAGCTTTTTCAATTTTTTCATTTATTTTTCTTTTTTATTCCTCACTGTTCTTTTATAACTTTCTTTCTCTAATATTTCTAATCCTTATAGTTTGCATTGCGTTTTTCTTACTCTTATCCTTCCCTCTCTTTATGCAACGACTGAACTTTTACACTTTTCTTCTTTTATCTATATTTTTCCACTTTTGTCCTTTCTTCTTTATTTATATTACTGCAGGTGTATTACGTTCCTTAAGGTGATGTAATACGGCATATATTTAATACATAGTTACCGACATTGCAGTTTCCCAAATTTTTAATCTTTATTAAAAAATTCTCCGAAATATCTCTATATCATGCTTTTTAATTTTTAAAATAGGAGGCTTTAATATAGAGATATTTTAAAATAATTTTGATTAAGAATAAAAAATTTGGAAAACTGTAATGTCGGTATTTTACAGCCCCTTAAGAGCAGGCCAGATTCGCTGTCCTTGTCTAATTGAGATTTATGTTATTTACTTAAGTATTAAACGGTGTATCTGCAAATTGTAGCTTAAGCGCAATATATATTATTATTGCAAATAATTATGCACAAGAAAAAAAAAATCTATCGCTTTTTTTTTTGAGAAAAGTAAGTAACGCGAAAATATTATAAACATAAACTTTTACTTTGGACTTTACTTACTTTTCTCAAAAACAAAGCGGTAGATTTTTTTTTCTTGTGCATAGATGTTCATAATAATAATATCTATTGCGCTCAACCTTTAATTTGAAGATACACTTATTAATACTTGAGTAAATAACAAACAACTCAATTGTTACTCGGTCGGTATCAGGTTCTACTCTGGCCTAGTCTTAACACTTATTTTAAAGAAATTTTACCTTTACTTCTTTTATACCTCCTACAACAAAGGCTCACAATGGCTGTCTGGCGTCTAATTAACCTCCAAACATGTATTTTCTTTTCGACATCTTTTTGCTTATTCTAAACTCTTTTTTCCAACATTTTTTATCTTTCATTATTCTCACAGTTTACTAATCTTATTTGCACACTTTATTTAATTCTTTTCTTTATTTTTCCTTATTTTTATCTACCATTACGTAGAGCTCCCAAAATACGTCCACTCGGTAGCGTGGCCACCAACCAACATTGTACTAAAAATAGCAAATAATATATTATCTTTAAAAATTATACGCATCATATGCATCTAACACATGTGTAGCGAACATATTATAGGCTATCTAATTATTTGCAAGAGCACAAACGAACTATTTTTTTATTAACAGGGGGTCGAACTATCTGTCTTTGTTTAATAGCGTTTTCCATTATTTACGTAAACACCATCCGTTCTATCAAGAAATAAATAGTAGCCCCCGCTAGATATTAGTATAATAAGTAAATTTTGTAATAACAATCAAATTATTTTATTGTGTAGTTTTTGAATAATATGTGACCTACCAAAAAAGATAGGTTATATTCTAGTTTGTTAGTAGGTCTCATATTATTCAAAAACTACGCGATAGAATAATTTGATTATTATTACAAAATTTACTTATTCTACTAATATCTAGCGAGGACTACTACTTTTTTCTTGATACAACAAATGGTGTTTTGACAAATGATAAAAAACTCTATTAGACAAAGACAGATAGTTCAGCCTGCTCTTAAGCAACTTACAAAGAAATTGGCATTTAGTACAACTGTTATCCCCAACTTTTTTCAGTGTATGAAAAAATATAAAAGGCTATAGCAGAATAAGCATGGTGAATTTGCCCCCTCCCAAATGGCGTATCTGATATGGGTCGCTTAAAAGGTTATCAAAAAATATTAAGAAAGCCAAAATTACAGACCCCTAAACCCCATGTAGGAGTTATAAAGCTAAAAAACGTGATTTTTCGATTTTATTTTTTTACAGCTAGGCTCTGCATTCCAGAGACTTGTAAAAAATCATGAAAGTAGGTTTTTCCTTTTTAAATAATTACAATTGTTTACGAAACTCATAACCTCAAAATTGGCTCCGAAAAGCCTCATTAAAATTTTAAATCAGTGTTTTTACATCCCAGATTTCGAGGCACTAAACTTAATATAGGTATTTTTATGTATTTTTTCCTGCTATTCACGATGCCGTCATTAGTTTACAAAAAAAATGGTGGCACACCCAATTTTCGGCCAAAAATCGTTTTTTTTGGCTTTTTTACGGGGTTTTAAGCATTAATAATGAAATAAATTACTATACTATGGCTCTAAATAACACTTTCTCTATATTTTTCTACTTTTTGTTGAGTTCTGAAATCAGATTGAAGATATTTTCAGCTGAACACGCTATCCTACGCTCAGAAACGGTTTTTTGTGAGGTTATTTAAAGATTTTGTTGCGTGATTTTGCATCTGAGAGATTTGGAAAGACATATTTTGATAATACATACATGTTCTTTACAACTATATACTCAGATTTGCAATATTTTAATCCATAAACTATGAAAATTTACCGAAATCTAATTTTTTTGAGGTTATGTAATAATTTCATTTGATTATATCTTATTTAAATAACTTAAATAACAAACAACAGTATTTTTTATGACTTTCATTTATTTTGTCTTATTAGATTTACGATATTTTCATTTACACGTTCCAGTATTTGCCAAAAACTGATTTTAGTTTAAGTTTATGTACAAATTGTATCAACTTATATTACATTTAAAAAGCTTAAAACAACGGTTTTCAGTTTTTTTATGTTTCCATTTTTCAATCATATTTTTAGTATATTGCGATACGCGCTTAACATAGTATTTTGAGAAAATGTAATGCTTTTACTAAGTTATGTTATTCTTACTAAGTTGAAAACAGTTACTGTTAAGTGTACTTAAATCATTTCTTAAATATCATGGCACAAATAATATTTTTTAAAACACCGCAACTTTTTATTTAAATAAAGTTTATAACAGAATTGGTAGGAAAAGTAATTTTCTCATTTTCATAGTTTGCGCAGTGTATAATATAATAAATTATAAAAAAATGTTAAATGTAACTCAAGACAAAAACTCAAGATTAGTGACAAATGAAGCCTCGAGCAACAAAAGTGACCAAGCCCATTTTTTTTTTAAATTGAGTTATTAAGTAAAGCATATTTTTTAGCCTATTTTCTACTATATTTAATTATAAAATTTTTAAAAAATTTGATTTTTCAATTTTTTTGGTATGTCAAAAAACTGCTGCAAATCAAAAAAGCGTTAAGTCCATTGAACTTGCTTATCAAAAATGGTCAAGTCCAATTTTAATTTTAAGAATCGAGTACATGTGCATTTTTATGAATATACACACGCATATACTTACACATAAACATAATACGCTCACAAATACACACTCGTAAGCATATGCAATAATAATATACTATGTGTTATTTATAAATAATAAACGCGTATCTATGAGTGTACGTCTATGTTTGTTGACAATGTTCAGTGAGCTTCCGAGAATAAACTTTAGCGTTTTTTCGATTTGCAGCAGTTTTTTGATATACGAAAAAAAATTGAAAAATCAAATTTAAAAGCTTAAGTTTCATCGTGTATATACCTTGCGAATTTATTACTATAAAAAGAAATAAATATATTAAAAAATAGGATTAAATATAGTGAATATATAATTTAACGGCAGGCCGGAGTAGAACCTGATACCGACCGAGTAACAATTGAGTTGTTTGTTATTTACTCAAGTATTAATCGGTGTATCTTCAAAATAAAGGTTGATCGCAATAGATATTATTATTATGAATATCTATGCACAAGAAAAAAAAAATCTACCGATTTGTTTTTGAGAAAAGTAAGGAACGCCGAAGTAAAAGAGTATGTTTATAATATTTTCGCGTTCCTTACTTTTCTCAAAAACAAAGCGATAGATTTTTTTTTCTTGTGCATAAATATTTGTAATAATAATATCTATTGCGCTTAACCTTCAATTTGCAGATACACCGATTAATACTTGAGTAAATAACAAAAATGCCAATTAGACAAGGACAGCGAATCCGGCCTGCTCTTAATATAGATATATAATATAAATATATAATTTAATATATAGTAAGATTAAATATAGTAGAAAATAGGATAAAAAATATAAATGACTTAATAATTTAATTTTCGAAACAAATGGACTTCATTTTTGTTGTGAGACGCTTCGACATTATGTTATATTATTTGACAAATCTATAAATTACAAATCTAAAATTGCTAAGTCCGGATAATATTTTTGAATAAAAAATAACTGAGTCCCGATTTTGCATCAAAATTAGTCAAGTCCTTCAATTTTTTTTTTCAAAACTAGCCAAGTCCATAGCCACATTAAAGTTAGCTAAGTCCATATTAAAAAAATATTTTTCTCTTTAAAAAATCAATTTAGAGTTTTCGAAACCTGTGCAAAAATCTTATTTTTTATCGGTGAATTCAATAGTATATTGGTTAACAAGCGATTTAGAATCATTTAAGAGGAGGTCACGTATCTCTGTCCTTTTCTAATCAAAGAATTGAGTTTTTTACAGAAACTAATATCTTTAGCAAAAAATGAAAAGAAAGCCGCATTTCGTAATAAAAAAAGCAATATTTTCTCTGATTAGAAAGAATTTATTTTATTGCTTTGTTTTCAAGAAAACCTTGTAAAACTTAAATCATAGAGGTTATGGTGGACAATTTGGTTTTTCAAGGTTTTCTTGAGAACGAAGCAATAAAATTAATTTTTTTTTATCAAAGAAAATATTGCTTTTTTTGATACAAGATGCGGCTTTCTCTTTATTTTTTGATAAAGTTATTAGTTTTTGTGAAAAAATCATTTCTTTGATTAGAAAAGGACAGAGATACGTGACCTCCTCTTAAAAGATAGAGGTTTTTTGCATTTTTCTCAAAATGCGTTGGTTGTGACTTAGCCGCGTATGTTGTGAGACGCTTCAAATAATCATTTATGAAATTGTTATTATAATATTAAAATGTGAAAGTCAAATGAAAATCTTTGAAATAAAATATTATTTTTCACTTTGTTAAAAATAATTATAAATATTGAAGATTGTTCATGAAGTAAATATTCATAAAAAATAATAGTTATTCCCAGAATTAAAGCAATTTTATTCATCTTCATCACTGTCATCATTTATGCAAACTTTTATTTCATCTTTAAGAAACATATTAGAAAGAATTTCAGCTGGTTTTATAATTTTTGATAAGTATCTTCCGTGAGAAAGGTAATAAATAATTGCTGCAATGTGTGCACAACATCCAATAGTGCGGTTACCATTAGCACAATCACAATAATATCTAATAATGCTGGAATAGCCAATGCCATTAGGTTGATACTGAATGAAACATTTATATTGTTTTCTATTTACATGTCTCGATTGTACTTCGAGTTTGAGAATATTTGATCTTTCTTTAACATACCCTATTTTTAAATTGTTATCCGAGTCCAACATCTCTGCTAAATAGGATATGCTCTGTTTAAGCTGGTATGACCTTGTAAAAAGAATTTTCAAGTTTTTCTTCGTTAATTCAGGAAAATCTGGCAAATCACTTGAAGTCACGGTAACAAATGGTAGTTTTCGACGGCTCCACCTTCCTGCAGCTACTTCCTCTGCTAATGTATTTACAGTTTCTTTCTTAGATTGCATGATGTTAAATATTTCATTTTGCACATCTTTATCAGAATCTAGACGCATTCCAAATGAATTATTTAAATAGCAAGCAATTCGACAGTAAGATCCAGTATCTTTTAACATTTTGTTATCAAGTTTACGATCTAATAATTTGTTTTTTTTCTTTTCAATCCCATGTATTGCTTCTACGACCCATCTTAATTTTGTTGTAAATCGAGTTTCATTTGATTCTTCTGTTGAGAGTTGTGATTTTTTACCTTTAAGTGCTGGCATCAAAACAGTGTAACCCATATCTTCTAATTTTATTTTTATATCTCGAAAGCCTCTATCCAATACGAAAATATCACCTTTGTGAAGCAATTTAGTTAAAACTTCTTTTTCTGTTTCTAATATTTTCATTAAAATACTGGCATCATTCATGTTAGCAAGATATGGTCCTAACTGATCAATAACGTAGCCATTAGTGGTACAAATTGTAAATGGTTTTATTAAAGGAACTTTTTTTTGACCTGAAAAAGATTTTCTTTGATATTCATTGTTTGAGCTTTTTTCGTGTCTGATGTATATTTCATCACAAATCAAAATAAGTTTTTTTCCTGGTTGCAAAAGTTTTGCCATTTGAGAAGTTTCATTTTGAATTAAGAAATCCCTATCAGCATTCTTTAATCCAAAGTAATTTAGTAATACATCATTTTCAAAAGACACTAATACTGAATGACAAATATCAGATATTTGTTGTTCTTTTTCGATATCGAATACTGAAGAAATAACTGCATTTGAATTAACAGTGCGCATTTTAAATAAAAATATAATTATGGCTTGAGTTACTGTCCTTACATTAGAATTCCTAAGAGAAGTAAGCCGCTCTCGTAGTTTTATAATATTCTCCCAATTTAATTCTGTTAATATTTTTAATTTCTTCTCAGGCATATCAAAATCAGCTGTTTTATCTAACAAAGTTTCATTTGCCCTTGCAGACATTTCATTAAGGAATTCAGGTAATTCTGTAACCTCTATTACACTCGTGTTAGAAAAAATTTTTATCTTATTCAAGTCTTCTTCAAAAAATTTTTTTCGAATCAAATAGTCACGACAGCACCTATTACCTTTTGGTATAAATGAATTAATTCTACTGAATGTTTGAACTCGAGCAGTTAAAGGCACTAAAATAAGATTACTTTGTTTTTGGAATCCACAAATAAAACAATATTTATGAGTTGCAATTGTCCTTGTAATAGATAATTCTACAGTTTTAGGTTCTTCTTTTTCAACTACATGATTCTTGAGATGAAATATTTTCTGAGGTATTACCAGGATTGATTGTGTTAGAGCGTGACATATCTTTTATCATTCGGATTACACATGAATTACATACTACATCATTGATGTTAATATTTTCTATATTTGACAATCGCTTAGCGTATTCCAATTCAATTTCTGTACTAATAATTTTCTTCTGACCACTAGTTTTTCGTAAATGAATAGTACACAAAGCGCATTTCCTATCATCTCGCTGTCTTGTATTTGTGACATTATTTTCATTAGAAGATGCCATATCTATTAATATTCCATAAAATTCATAAAAAGAAATGTTTAAAAATCAATTGTTAATCTTTGAAAACTTTACATTAATAATATTTTATACACTATCAATGGATGATAATCGATTCAATTAAGAATATATATAATATATATTATTACTAAAACTTTCAATATAAATATTGTAACAAGCCAATGAATATTGTATATAATCTTATGAAGTAGATTATGTGCACATAAATTCTGATGCAAAACAGATGTTTTAGGATATTACATATCTAAGTCAGTAAAAGTATAATAACAATACCAATAATAATTTATCCACTATTTCCATGATAATTTAAAATATTTATGTATCGGAATACGTATGACTGTTTTCTGCAATAGAAATATTAATAATGATTTTTTTAATTACATGCAATAGGTTATAAAGATATTTCTATTTGATAAAAAGTTTTATCATACTCACATTAATATACATCATAAACTCTAACAATCAAAACAAAATGATTTATTTCGAATCATTTGATAGTTTGTAGCAGAATGCGTCTGCTATCGAATATAATAGTATAAGTATTCTTTAAGCATCATTCATATTGTATATAGTTAGTCATAGAGTATCGTAATACATATTATATATATATATATATATATATATATATATATATATATATATATATGAGAGAGAGAGAGAGAGAGAGAGAGTTGAGTCCAATTCCTTAGACCAAGCATTTAAAGTAATAGAGTAGGGATAGGTTCGCTTGTTCCTGAGAAATATAGTGGAATATGGCGAACCAGGCGTATATAAGCAGCGCCGTGAACCAAAGTGAGTCAGTCCTGCTCCGAGGTCTTCCGGGTATTCATTCCGGATAATTCTCATGTGATCGCACGTAGTATTATTGGGAATTAATACAATAGGTCGAGATATTTATCGCTAAGGGATCACACTTGGTGATATATGATTTCGACCAAGATCAATTCCTAGGGGAGCTGTTAAACCTATTTTATAATACATGTGATCGCACGTTATTGTGGAGCAGGTGGTACAGTAAAAGTCTATCATTGCATCATAGTACATGGGATTGCTCATGCGTGAGGTAACCTAGATTTCCGTCCTTCCTGTCTTGGAGTATTGCCATATGGTACAGGTGATTGCACGTGACTATATGGTAATATAAGAATAACCGACGACTGTTATGCGGTCCAGGGGATTGCTCGTGGTCGTATGAGAGTCTCAGTTAAAGACATCCTTCTTGCACTAAGTTAGGTTCGGGTTGTAGTCAGGTGATTACGCGTGATTGCAAAACGAATTTATCTTGGTAACCAGTAATTGCACTCTGTATTACGGGATCGCTCGTGGTCGGGAGGCAATTAAGGGTTTTTGCACCTTCTAGAATTATGTTTGCGCTTTCACGAAATCTTAAATTTAATACCGCTAGTTAGGTTTTAAGTTTATTTCAAAACGCATATTAGTTTAATTATTGGAAAACTAAGAACAACGTCATTTTTCATTTGTTTCAGACTGCTGACTCGTGAATACAAATAACTACTGTTATATTTGCTTTTGTATTTTATTATTTTATTTAAGAATATATTTTTAGTTAAATTAATTTATTATTTTTCTTATTTGAATAAACCTTAAATCCTGAATCCTGGATCGCTGAAGCATCTGGCATCCTAACAGTAAAATCCTATCTGTTACAAGTTTTCTGTTATAAGATTCGAATTTAAAAACATTTAAGTAATGGTTATATCTGTATTTTTTTCTTATCATGAGACAGATAAAGACAGAATGAGGTATGAGTAAAGCTCGAATTTATAGTCGACACTCAACACTCAGTACTCGGATCTCAACCCTCAGATCTCAAAGTTCCATTGTTCCGTGTTCCCTATAAACGTAGACATGCTTTATAAGGAACACAGAACAATAAAACTTTGAGATCTGAGGGTTGAGATCCGAGTGCTGAATGTTAAGTGTCGACTATAAATTCGAGCCTAAGGGCCTTTGCAAGCTGTCTATGTCCATGGACCTAACAAGCATAAGAGGAATAATTGGTGCATAAGTACCCTTATGTCCACCTTATTCCCTCTTATTCCTATTTTTTCGCGTTATTCTTTTATCGTGCAAAGGCCCTAACAAGTGTTATTTGAGTTGGGTCCATTAATTCGATCCTAAAACAGTTACTCACTAATGCAAACAATACGGGTCAAAGCTAGCTTAGGTCCGAATTTACGAGCATCACTTGAGTATATAAAGTTACGATTTTTAAGTATATATATTTGTTTTGAAATCTGGAATCTGTAAAGTTCCAAACTTTGAAAATTCAAGTAACAGCTCATACTCAAAGAATGTTTATGAATTCAACCCTAAGGAAGTCACGTCATTTTCAAGGACGGCGTAAGAAAGAAAGGTCGTTCATAATCTCAGCTGTATCCAAACCGGGTAATACTTACATGACGTGTTAATAGGTGGCACATGGGTAGAAAAGACATATAAAGAATATGAATCATTCATTATGAAATATTATTTATTTAAATATCTAAAGTAAAAAAAATAAATAATTATACAGAATTGTGTACTCATATAGAAACTAGTTTTGCAAACTTATTTTCTCTCAATATTTCTTTAACTCTATTTTATATGGACATCATTTTATCAACTTTGCTTTTTCGACAACTTATTTCAGCGAAATTTCTTCATACCTCATTAATTGAATTGAGAATTAAATTAATATTTTCTAAGTAAAGCAATGCTGGTTTTATTATTTTTTTGCAACTCTATTAAACAAATCTGGAGATTGTGGAATCCATTGAAACATCAAATGCCACTGGTATGAAAAAGTGATCTATTTTAAAATTATGGCTTAAAATATAACATAAGCAGAGAATATAGAATAATTTATCTTTAGCTATAGTAGGTTGGATCGGCCATTTTCGTGATGCTCAGAAAAAGGGTTAGCTATACCCCCTATGAGGAAGGTGGCGCTATGTTCTCCTTAAGCGCGCATTTGGAAACTATAGCTCCGCCTGCCTTATGAGGGGTATGACTAACGCTTTTTTTTAGCATCACGAAAACGGCCTATCCGACCTTCTAACATAAGTCAATACAATTTGTACATAAACTTAAACTAAAATCAGTTTTTGGCAAATACTGGAACGTGTAAATGAAAATATCGTAAATCTAATAAGACAAAATAATTGAAAGTCATAAAAAATACTAATATTTGTTATTTAAGCTATTTAAATGAAATATAATCAAATGAAATTATTACATAACCTCAAAAAAATTAGATTTTGGTAAATTTTCATGGTTTATGGATTAAAATATTGCAAATCTGAGTATACAGTTGTAAAGAACATGTCTGTATTATCAAAATATGTCTTTCCAAATCTCTCAGATGCCAAATCACACAACAAAATCTTTAAATAACCCCACAAAAAACCGTTTCTGAGCGTAGGATAGCATGTTCAGCTAAAAATATCTTCAATCTGATTTCAGAACTCAACAGAAAGTAGAAAAATATAGAGAAAGTGTTATTTAGAGCCATAACATAGTAATTTATTTCATTATTAATGCTTAAAACCCCGTAAAAAAGCCAAAAAAAAAACGATTTTTGGCCGAAAATTGGGTGTGCCACCATTTTTTTTTGTAAACTAATGACGGCATCGTGAAGAGCAGGAAAAAATACAAAAAAAATACCTATATTGAGTTTAGTGCCTCGAAATCTGGAATGTAAAAACACTGATTTAAAATTTTAATGAGGTTTTTCGGAGCCAATTTTGAGGTCATGAGTTTTGTAAAAAATTGTAATTATTTAGAAAGGAAAAACCTACTTTCATGATTTTTTACAAGTCTCTGGAATGCAGAGCCTAGCTGTAAAAAAATAAAATCGAAAAATCACGTTTTTTAACTTCATAACTCCTACATGGGGTTTAGGGGTCTGTGATTTTGGCTTTCTTAATATTTTTTGGTAACCTTTTAAGTGACCCATATCAGATACCCCATTTAGGAGGGGGCAAATTCACCATGCTTATTCTGCTATAGCCTTTGTATTAGTTTCCGTGTGAGTCATGTAAAATTTTTCAATAAGGTTGTCATTTAATTAAAAAAACCTTTTTTTCAGTAAAATGAGTTTATTAAGAGTCTGTAAACAGAAAAAGAAATAGTATATTACCCTACTAGTGAGCAAAATAAGTCATTCCCTCACGAGTCGTTTTGTTACTCGAGCATAGCGAGAGTAACAAAAAAGACAAGTGGATAACCTATTTTGACACGAGTGGGGTATAGGATTTTTCCTAATAAGGTGAGCGGAATCCGATTTTGGTGCCTGTTTTGAGTGAGCAAAATATTACATTCTCCGCTTGGTCAGGGAATGTGGTATTTTGCTCACTAAAAACAGGCGCGGACAATCCTTTTGTAAATATAGTTACATGAGATTTTGGCATGATATCTCACGTGAGATATCACGTAAAATTTCTCAGTATGGTACGATTGAATTTTCTCAATGTGACTATACAATAAAATTAGTTATACGGATATACATCTGTGTTAAGAGGTGATCCAAGTTTGGTTACAAAAACTTAGCTCAGAAGTGTCCTTCTATAACCGCTATAGTATTATTCGGTTTAGTTCATTAGCTGTAATATCATTTTTATATTTTTTATGTGAAATTATTATGCTGATTTATTGATTTACACGCCTTTTTGTATTTTTAATTACAAAAAAATATATATAACTATTTATAACTGAATATGAGAATAAATTTAAATAAATTTGAATGATTTATGGACCAGTGGTGGATCCAGGAACCTCGCTTTGGGAAGGGAGCGATATCGAGAAGAGGTATACTGATTTCTAAAAAAAATAGTATTTCTTGTCTAATTAACTTTTTTGTTTCTTACTGAAGTATTAGTAGTTATATATGTTAATTAAAGTTCAGTGCAATAAATATTATTATTATGAATATTTACACGCAAGGAAGTTATTATCGATACGAGTGCGAAAAAGTGATCTAAACCTCGTGCATCCGAGCGAAAGGGGATGAAAAGTTCACAAAAATGACTAAAATCTTTTTCTCACTTCAGTATCGAACAAGAATTTTTCCTACGATGTATGACGTGCAAAAAGCTGTTTTTACGTACGAATGTATGAAAGTGCGTATTTAAAAACAAACTTTTTGCATGTCAGAAGAAATAATTTTGTTTGATACTGGAGAAAGATAGTGATTCCAACCTCATGTAAACCTTTTATCTTTGCTTTGCTTGGGCAGAAACGTCTAAACCAAAACAGAATTCTCTTGTAACATAAGCAAACACTTGTTTTTAAACACGCATTTTTATGCATGCTAGCGCAAAAACAAGCATTGGGCATGGAGTGCTAAAAAAATATTCTATTGCATTTTTTCGAAAAAAGTAAGGAACGCGACAATATTTATCTCACTACAGTGTTCTTTATTTTACTCAAAAAAATTTTTTTGAATTTTTTTTTCTGAGTATAAATTTTTATAATAGTAACATCTGTTGCACCCAACTCTTGATTGGCAGATACAAAGTCCAATACTTATGTAAATAACAAAAAAACAACTAAACAAGGACAGCGAATCCGATCCCCTAAAAATAGCGAAATATACCTACTAGCGAGTAGCTAGCAGAAAGTATAACTTCACTTGTGGCATTATGTGCACGGAGAAATCAGAATACCATAAAAAAATATACTCATTATAGTATGGTAAATTTTTATACTAATTTACTACAAAAACATCGGATATCTTCATACTTAGTGGTGAAATTTCAGCGACTAACGTTAATAGTCGCTGAAATTTCACTACTAAGTAGTAGAGTGTCACACCTCCGGATCACGGATTTTGCTCAAACTTCGGGATAAGTTTTCAGATGATAAAATATGGAAAAAGCTAAAGTTATAGTCACAAACACTCAATATTTCCCTAATTACAGGAAATTAAAGAAAATCACTAAAAAAGTTACTAGATTTTTAAACGCATATAGTTCCTTAGCATTGATAGCTAGAAGCTTGAAACTTGTTTTTAAATTAAAGCTGAGCTCAAATCCTTTCGAAACAGTAGTTACAGCATATCAAAATATTATATTTTCCCGAAGTGAGAGCGTAATAAAGGTTGGACCTGATTTCAGCTATGAGGACGCTGGATCTCTCTATCCTTTTCTAATTAAAAAATGTAAATTTTTGGGAAAACAATTGATTATTGATAGAAATTAAGGGTTGTCCGCTACTTGTTTAGTAAAAATTAATATTTTCTCTGATGAGGACCAATTAATTTTGTTGCTTTTTTTTGAAGTAAAGTTTGACATACTTGCAAAATCCTAAGTTAGGCTAGAGAATACGTTATTTAAGTATGTCAAACTTTACTTGAAAAAAAAGCAACAAAATTAATTGGTCCTCATCAGAGAAAATATTAATTTTTACTAAACAAGTAGCGGACAACCCTTAATTTCTATCAATTATCACTAGATTTTCAAAAAACTTACATTTTTCAGTTAGAAAAGGATAGAGAGATACAGCGTCCCCTTAATATTAATTAATGTTTTAAAAAGAAAATTCAGGTCCAATCCTTATTACGCTCTAACTTCGGAAAAAAATAATATTTTGATATGTTGTAACTACACTGAAAAAAAACCCGAATGCAGCGTTGCGAAGTTGATTGTATTAGCGGGATGCGAACAACATTCGAAGCATAAGAATACATGAAATCGTAGTAGGCTTATGCGTAACTATACCGCAGTCAATCATCGCGACCGTCTGTACAGTATAGTAACGTGAATCCGAGTAGAGCGCTGCGACTGCATTGCCAAGTCAATCGCTTCGACTCGTCAACATCATCCATGCCGACCAGGGTTGCAAATATTTAAATCATTTTGAGCTTTAAATAAATTTTAATTCACAAATCCTTTTTGAATTTGTAATTAAGGAGGTTGGTCACCAGTTACATCATAAGAAATTCATTATGTTAAGAATGCTTTGAAATTTTTATCACAATTTAAAAACAACATCATAAATAAATGGTAAAAATTTCAAAATGATTCACTGTTTCAGAATGGAGATAAACAACTTCAAAATTGCAATTATGACGTTAATTTCGTCAAAATTGTAATTTTATAGTTCTGTATCTCAATTTAGAAAAAGTGAATCGTTTTGAAATTTTTACCACTTATTTATGATGTTGTTTTTAAATTGAGATAAAAATTTTAAAGCATTCTCAACATAATGAATTTCTTATGATGTAACTGGTGACCAACCTCCTTAAAGTTTATTCAATTAACAATTCCTTTTGGATTGATGATTGAACATATTTTAATTAACAAATCAAAATCAAATCGTGAATTGATAAGGGTTTAATTAAAAAATCAAAACGAATTCTTAAATAAATAAATTTCAATTCAAAAATCGAATTCTAATCGTGAATTGAAAAGGCTTTAATGAAAAAATCAAAAAGAATTCTTAATTAAATAAATTTCAATTCAAAAATCAAATTCTAATCGTGAATTAAAAGGGCTTTAATTAAAAATTCAAAAGGAATCCTTAATTAAATAAATTTCAATTAAGAAATCAAAATGTAATCGTGAATCGAAAGGGCTTCAATTACAAATTCAAAAGGAATCCTTAATTGAATAAATTTCAATCATGTAATCAAAATGTAATCGCGAATTGAAAAGGCTTAAATTATAAATTCAAAAGGGATTCTTGATTAAATAAATAACAATTAAGAAATCCAAATTTAATCATGAATTGAAAGGGCTTTAATTACAAATTCAAAAGTAATCCTTAATTAAATAAATTCAAATTAAAAAATTTATCGTGAATGAAAAGGGCTTTAATTAAAAATACAAATGGAATTGTTAATTGAATATATTTCAATTCAAACAAAAATGTAATTGCAAATTGAAAGAGCTTCAGTTATGATTATGATTTGTGAATTCGAGGGCTTTAATTAAAAATTTCACAATTTCTTTTTAATTAAATGGCTGATTCCATTCAGATTCATGCAGGCCGTCACTGATCGAATTTTTTTTTCCTTCCAAGTAATAAAAATACCTTCTATTATGTATATAAAAATAAAATTTACCTCGTAAAACGCTCAAAATTTTTTTTTTTACTACAGCAATTTTAGTGTTGGATGTAAAAACGAAAATTCAAAAATTGAAAATGAACCTCTACGTTTAAATGACTATAGCTCCGTCAATTTTTAACCTTTTTGGGCGTTTTTAACGAAAATTCGTGGAATTCTGTCTAGTTTTTAATGCAATATCGATTTTTGTAATATAATTTGATCTTACTGAGTTATTTACGAAAAACCGAAAAAAGCGATTTTTTTCAAACACGATTTTCTCAAAAACTATATTTTTTTTGTCTTTAATTTTCTATATGATTTTATACATAAAAAATACTAACTTTTAGGGTAGGTGAGAATATGAGATTTTGCCTTTTTTTTTTTAAACAGATTTTTAAACGTTTTTTTTATATTTTCGATTTTAAAACATTGATACCATGGCGCATCGTACTATTTCCCAACTTTACGTGTTCTTACAACTATTTTTATGCTTTTATTTATTAAAATATCAAAAATATCAACAATAATCTTTAAAATAAACCCCAGGTCGAATATTTCGATCAATTAGAATCAAAGTTATGACGATTTAAAGTTTAACAAAAAAATGCTGAAACTTTAAAAAAAATATATTTACTTTGAATTTTGGATTTTGAATTTTTAATTTGAATTTTGGAAAAGTGAATTTTTTAAATACTAAAATATATTATTTGGTCATTTTCAATGAACAAATAATATGCGATACAATTAAGAAATGAACACTAATGAATTGAGAACTAATGTGAATAAAAAAATCCAAATTTGAATAAAACCTTTCAATTTACTTCTTGCCACTCATGTCTCGAAGATTTGGCAGTGTAGATTTGAGTTCGTTCACTTTTCCAACAGTAAATTTTTTGAATACCTTTAATTTCTTTTGCATTTCCTAACCATTCCATTTTTTTTCTGTCGAAAAACTTCTAACTCAACCTTGCATATGACAAAAATGTTAATCGACGGAGTATATTTTGACACGTGAGTGGCGAAATTTTCAGCGTTTCTAATAAAATCTGGACTCTTCTTGGACAGATTATGCGTGACAGCATAATGTTTAACTAAACCACCAATACCGTCACAAGCGCCTTTATCATGACCTGTTGCAGAAAAAAGCCATTTTCTGTTTACTTTTGAGTTTTGAAGCTCATAGAATTGATATCTATTTTTAAAATGACTGGCGGCTCCATCGGAAATGGTTATGATTTCATCAAGATCTTGCGCAATATGTTTTTGTTTTAAGTTGTCGATAATTAAATTTATAGGCATTAGGACATGAGACAAATCATGTTTAATATCGTCAGAGACGATGACATAACTGACTGTTTTATCATTTACAAAATAGCATACTGACGTAAATATTGATATTTGGTTTTTACTCCAATGATAGCTTTGAATTTCATTTTGAAGCAGAACTGTCCAATTTTCTGCAAAATCGACATGAATAACTAATTGAAAGTCATTATTTTTCGCTAAAAGTTTAACCTCTTTAATTGCTATACGTTGAATTTCTTTGACTAATTTATGTGCACTTACAGTGAAAGCGCGCTCTCTTAACTCTATTAAGTAATTTTCAATTGTGCTAGTTTTATGCAGTAAATTTGATTTTTCTTAAACACCATAAATTATTTCTTCATCTAAATCTTCTTCTGTCAAAGAAATTACTTGTAAATCGATAGAATCTTCAATGGGACATTCTTTACATTCTCTTAGTACACATTTCATATCATCTTTTGAACAAAAAAATGAAGAATATATTTTCAATTCCAAATCTGCAATGTCTTGTTTATTCTCTTTTTTATAATTATTCAAAGCATCTAACATAATTTTCAGATTCTCGCAGTAAACGCAAAGACACGAATCGGTGGGTGGATGTGGTATAACCCACTTCGGTCTTAAAGCGTAGAATGTTGATTTGCCAATTTTTGTTTACATTTCAGGATTTTCGTCTTTAAATAATTGATATATTTCTTTTATACTTCGCGTGAAAAAGCGTTTGACCTTTTTAGTTTTTATACCATTTGCTTTGATAGATACTGTGTCGCTTTTATTTGCACTTTGACGAGAACAATTAAAATTATCGTTCAGATAATAATCCTTTACTTTCATTACAATTTCTCTATCCAAAGAATGGCCACAATAGTTCTCAGACTGCTTGTAAATTTTTTTATTATTTACTAATATCGAGCTTGATTAATTATATGAATAGTTACATTTTGTAAAACTGATAATAAATAGTCTTTGGAAATATCACTTGGTATAATACTCAACAATCGCACTTTCTCAAGAAAATTTGAACAATTATCTAATGCAATTTTAATATTCTCAAGCCATTTATCATTTGTTTTACATTCATTATTCTCATTTAATGCGGGCGAATCCGTTATATCGTAGACTTTCATCATTTTACTTGCTATTTGTAAATCAAATGCATCGTTCATTTGTTTTCTTTTTCGGAGAGCATAAGATTCTCGCATCTTGATATTAATACTTGGAGGCATTTTAATTGGTGAAATGTATAATTTCAAATTACTTGAAGTCTCGTAGAGCGGTTCTACCACAGCCTCACTATGAATGAAATCTTCCGAAGATTGTTGACTGCTTGAAGTCGACGAAATAGGCGCATTTTTCACTTCATCTAATAATATTTTGCAATAAGAAGGGCATACTTTATCTTCTCTGGAGAAAGAAGTATTTGGATACAAGCGCTTCAAAGACTCCGTTAGATCATCTAATTCTCTAAGCGGACTTTTGGAGCAATCATAAACAACTTTTTTGTGCCTTTCTTTTAAATCCTTGCACTTTATTTTAACAATCAGTAATGCCATTATTAATATTCTGTTCAATGACAGATAAAAAAAAAATAATTTTTCTTAAATATCTTTATTTTTTATCTTTCTTTTCTTATATTTTTAAACACGTCAAGTCGTTAATGAGAATGCAAAGAACGAATCATCGCCACCTAGTGGTGACATGCGTTAACTCCCTACAAAATAAATTCAAATTCTAGGCGCGAAATTCAAACTGATAAAAAAATTATATTCTTCAACAAAAAAAAATTTTTATTATAATGATGTACCATAAAAAGAGGATAAATGGTTATGTATTCTTTCATCAAAATAACTTTATTTTTAATTGAAATGTTATATCTTCAGATTTTAATCTTTAACGAAAATTGCGTTTGCTCGATGTAAATATTATATTTATTTAAAGTTTCAACGTTTTTTTTTTAAACTTTAAATCGTCATAACTTTGGTTCTAATTAATCGACATATTCGATCTGGGGTTTATTTCAAAGATTATTGTTGATATTTTGGATATATTAATAAATTAAAGCATAAAAATAGTTGTAAGAACACGTAAAGTTGAAAAAATAGTACGATGCGCCATGGTATCAATGTTTTAAAATCGAAAATATAAAAAAAAACGTTTAAAAATCTGTTAAAAAAAAGGCAAAATCTCATATTCTCACCTACCCTAAAAGTTAGTATTTTTTATGTATAAAATCATATAGAAATTTAAAGACAAAAAAAAATATAGTTTTTGAGAAAATCGTGTTTAAAAAAAATCGCTTTTTTCGGTTTTTCGTAAATAACTCAGTAAGATCAAATTATATTACAGAAATCGATATTGCATTGAAAACTAGACAGAATTCCGCAAATTTTCGTTAAAAACACCCAAAAAGGTTGAAAATTGACGAAGCTATAGTCATATAAACGTAGAAGTTCATTTTCAATCTTTGAATTTTCGTTTTTACATCCAACACTAAAATTGCTGTAGTAAAAAAAAAAAAATTTTGAGCGTTCTACGAGGTAAATTTCATCTTCATATACATAACTAGCATCCCCCGTCTCGGCTTCGCCCGTGCAATAGTTGGGCAGAAGTCGGTAGGTATAGAAATAAAATCTCAAAAACTATTATTTATTAAATCGTAGTCTTACAAAACTTCGGAATACACAACATTTTTTGTTTGTGAACCATGTGATAATAGAATGAATTTTCATTGAATATAATTTTTTTTTGTAGAAAAAATAAGCGTTGAATTTTTTTTTTATTCTTCGATATATGTTCAATTTAGTACCAATAAGTCAAAGAAGATATTTAAATTGACGATAGAAAATTTTTTTAGCAAATCAAAATCGTGAAAGAGATATTCATTAATAAATATGAATGTTCAGCAATGATAGGGAATAAGTGCAATAAAAATTTATTGCCGATAAGCTGTTCGTATTATCTTCACCTGGCACTACAAACACCTCAGCGGCTAAACGCTCGAAAAATGGTAAAGTTGCGAAAAAGAAGAAGCAGAATAAGAAAGCACGTGTAGCTAGAGATATTTTTGAAAATTAAAATTTTAAGATGGCGCTGTTGCATACAGAATCTTGTCAGTCGATCAAGTCGGAATCATCACTTTTTGAATTACCCTCGACAAAGACTGCAATTGAAGGCTCTTACTGGGTTCAGTACAAACCGATATCTTCACTTAACGGCAGGCCGGGGTAGATCCTGATACCGACCGAGTAACAATTGAGTTGTTTGTTATTTACTCAAGTATTAATCGGTGTATCTTCAAATTAAAGGTTGAGCGCAATAGATATTATTATTATGAACACCTATGCACAAGAAAAAAAAATTCTACCGCTTTGTTTTTGAGAAAAGTAAGGAACACCGAAGTAAAAGTTTATGTTTATAATATTTTTGCGTTCCTTACTTTTCTCAAAAACAAATCGGTAGATTTTTTTCTTCTTGTGCATAAATATTTGTAATAATAATATCTATTGCGCTTAACCTTCAATTTGCAGATACGCCGATTAATACTTGAGTAAATAACAAAAATTTCAATTAGACAAGGACAGCGAATCCGGCCTGCTCTTAACGACTAATCACCAATTGAATTCACCATCCCTGGCAACACTGAGTATCTAGACTTGGCTCACACAATGTTAAGTGTGAGTGTAAGTGTAACATTTACTAGTGCTGAACCACCTAAAGATCCAAACGTTGGACCAATAAATAATCTTTTGCATTCGTTGTTCAATCGAGTCGACGTGCTATTCAATCGGAAAGCTGTTTCACCACCAAACAATGCTTATGCATACAGAGCTTACATTAAAACATTACTAAATTATGGCCCAACAGCTAAAACGTCTCATTTACGAGTGGATTGTGGTACGATGATACAGCAGGGAAAATGGACGATACTACAGGTGGTAATACAGGTCTCAGCCAGCGTAAAGCGCTTATGGTTGACAGAAAGATTGATTTACTCGGCCATTTACATTGTGATGTTTTTAATCAAGACAAATTATTACTGGGCGGTGTTGAAGTTAGAGTAAGGCTCGTGCGTTCTCGTGATGGTTTCTGTCTCATGGATCCCGCTGGTACTTTCACAGTAAATATTACAGAGGCTACGCTTTTTGTGCGTCGAGTAAGATTAAATCCTTCACTCGTGCTAGCACACGAAAAACCATCGTCGCAGACTACTGCAAAATACCCACTGACACGTGTAGAAGTTAAGGCTGTTACGTTACATAATGGTGTGCATGGGGAAACAATCGACAATGTCATATTAGGTCAACTGCCAAAAAGAATTATACTCGGTTTTGTTGAGAATAAAGCTTACAACGGAGACAAAAGTCTTAACCCGTTTAATTTCAAAAATTTAAATATAAATTTTTTATGTCTGTACGTTGATGGAATGCAAGTGCCATCGAAACCCTTACAGCCAGATTTCAAAAAAAGCAAAATGTACGTTGATGCTTATCATACACTTTTTTCCGGCACTGGTATTCACTTTATGAATTCAGGCAACTCGATCACCCGTAAAGACTATCCAAACGGTTACTGCCTATTCGCTTTTGATTTGACACCTGATTTATCGGCGAGTGATGGTAGTCATTGGAATTTGATAAAAAATGGTAATGTACGAATTGATGTTAGATTTGACGACCCGATAGAGGGCGCTGTAAATTGTATAATTTATGCTGAATACGACAATTTGCTCGAAATTGACTCGTCGAGACAGGTTGTCGTGGATTATAGCGGTTAAGTAGTAGTGGTAGGGGATCTAATTCTCGCTATTTAAGTGGAGCAAAGCCATTTTTATCATCTCAGTCGGCGAGCAACTTTAATTGCAAACAGTATGAACGTGGTGATTGACGTGTTTAAAGGACAACAAAAATCGTTTGATTCTAAAAGAGGTGGCTGTACTTGCTATTCATAAAACTTTATCGCTTATTGGCGCCTCCTTGTAATTTAAGACGCTCACCTAAAAATGCTTCGAGACAGAACAGTTGGGTGACACTGAATCATCATGGTCTGGAGTGGTACGTAGGTGATATATCGATAAAAAAATTATACAAAAATTTGGAAGATATTTGCAAGCATTGTCGTGTAATTTTGGTGCGAGGTCAAGAAAAGCTTGAACTACTTTCCAGGCTCACCACCTGTAAGATTGAAAATTTAGAAAAACAAGATTGTCCAGCTTTTAGAAATTTAAATTTCAGCAGTGTACAGTGCATGCATCATTACATAAAATCATCTTATTCAAATTACGTGTGTGCTCTAAATAACACTGCTAATCTGAAACATTGGCTACTGAAACTCAACCCCAGCGTAAAATTGCTGATTGTGGAAGAATTTTTGAAAATTCTCCGCAATGAATTCAAAAGAGATTGTTCGATATCTGATGAGGATCAAGTTTCACGCAGAAGGCGTTTATCCAGCGGATCGGATTCCTCTGATGTGGGTGAAACCTTGTGCGCTTGTGCTTAATACGCAAAATTATAACCAGCGTGGTGCGCACTGGGTTGCCATATACGTTGATAGGTATGGCACAGGTGTGTACTTTGATAGTCTTGGTAAGCCGCCACAAATTCAACAACATTTACAACGTATTCAGCAAAATTGTAAAAAATTTAGATGGAATAATAAACGCTTACAAAGCGAATATTCCAATGTTTGTGGTCATTATTGTATCATGTTTCTTTATTATATGTCTACCGGATTGGGTTTCAAGAAATTCTTGGGAAACTTCTCGCAGAATTTGCAAAAAAATGATGCTATAGTCAAGAATTTTATAGAAAAAACTTGCTATGCGTAATTTGATACTTGACTGTCTCTGATTGGTTGCACGCCACCTTTTTCACGACATTCCCACCAATTTTTACAGTATAAAAGAAGTAGTATCCACTTGGTCTAGCCACAGTTGTGTGTGTGATCGACGGTGACAGCAGTAACAAGCAAGAAAACCTAACCAAGATGGCTGGTCAAAAGAGAAGCCTGGAGCAGACATTTAGTAATGATTTGGCATATTTAATAAAACAAAACAGCAAGAAAAATTATTGGCAGCAGGTTCTGCCAATTGTCTACGGGCTGAACAGCTCTTTTGGAAAAATTATCCAGGGAGGCCTGGAGAATATAGGCGGCGAAGGCAAAAAGGAGTTTGCACCCGTAGTACGCTTCTGTGGAGCCAATTTTCAAGGTCTACCTCTGTCACTAGACTGTTGGAAGGTGTTGAAGCAGGAATTTGATAAAATTGAAGATTTTTTCACTTGCTATAATGAGGAATCTATGCTGGATCAGCGGCTATCTATTCCTGGATACACTATCCGTTTTCTGATTAGTTTTCACGAGAGAGCTTTTAAATTGGTACCCAATGACGCACAACCAGAAGGAGAGGAGTGTGGTGGACCGCCGAAAAAATATGGTCGATTTAATCGGTCACTAGTATTTAAACGTGTCACGTTTGAACGTTTAAAAGATTTATCAAAATGTATAGATTATAGAATTAGATATTTAAATACTGTTGCAAAATCTGTAGATTATATATTACGAGAAATGGTTGCAAATATGAAAAATGTATTAGAAAAAAGTCAGGAATCTCAATATGTATACTTTACTTCTAGCGATATAAAAACCACAATGTCTAGTTTTAATGATAATTTTGTAAATGATCTCATCGAATTATTAGAAAAGAATAATCTAGTTTTAGGAAACGAAGATTTGTTTATAATCATACACGAATTTATTATTTGTCATATGTACACACTAGTTAATTGTATGAATGCTACGTTGTAATGTTTTATTATTAACGGGATGTAAAATGGACTCTTCACCTGTACTCATAAATATTCACTATCTTTACATTTTATTGCAAAATTTTCAATAAAAATATGCATTAGCTTGTAGTATGTACCATGCAGATTATTCGGTTAAATTTTTAAATAAATTCATTTATTAGTTATTGAGAATTTTTGGTTCCAAAATTATTTACTGAAATTTTTTAATTTTGTGCAGGAATCCAAATATCTTAAAAGCTAATGAATGAATTTATTTAAAAATTTATCTAAATAATCATCATGGTACATACTACAAGCTAATACATTTCTTTTCTGGAAATTCTGCAATAAAATGGAAAGGAAGCTAATATGTATAAGTACAGGTGTAGTGTCCGTTTTACATCTCCTTAATAATAAATGTTGTTAAACTTTAAAATGTGAGTATTTCATTTACCTCGTTCATTACCAATTCCTCAATCTTCATACACACAGTAATATTGCAAATTATATATTTCACGATTCAATATAAAATTTTTATTATTTTAATATTTAAAAGTATTTATTTGTAAATAATATCTTTTAAATTAATATTTTATGATTCAATATAAATTTTAATAATCAAAAAGTATCATGTTGCATATTAAAATATTTAAAATTTTTAAATATCGATTAAAATATTTTTCATCCCAACTCTAAATTTAGGGGTCAGTGACCCTTCAGTTTATCCTAACTCTAAATTTCTAGGTGGCGATAAGTGACCCTTCAGTTCTTCGGGTACCATGCTTAACAAGCCCCTACTTCACCATCTCAGAGGTCATTGACCTACCGGTCAGTAACCTTTGGGGTGGTGGAGTGGGGGTTTGTTTTGACGGTCCAAGTTGACATGAAACGGATCATATATATATCAACTTATCGTCTGTATGTGTGCGTGTGGATCGACATGAAATGTTACATATATATGAGCGCAGGTGCGTATGTATGTGCGCGTCCACATATGTTTCTCAATATATATATGATAAGAATTCCTTAGTACATTTAATTAAAAAGTAATTGTGAAATTTTTAATTGTAGCCCTCGAATTCACAGATCATAATCATAACTGACGCTCTTTGAATTCACAATTACATTATTGTTTGTTAACTGAAATATATTTAATTAAGAATTCCATTTGAATTTTTAATTAAAGCCCTTTTCATTCACGATTACATTTTATTTTCTTAATTGAAATTTATTTAATTAAGGATTTCTTTTGGATTTGTAATTAAAGCCCTTTCAATTCACGATTACATTTTGATTTCTTAATTGAAATTTATTTAATTAAGAATTTCTTTTTAATTTGTAATTTAAGCCTTTTCAATTCACGATTACATTTTGATTTCTTAATTGAAATTTATTTAATTAAGGGTTCCTTTTGAATTTGTAATTAAAGCCCTTTCGATTCACGATTACATTTGGATTTCTTATTTGAAATTTTTTGAATTAAGGATTTCTTTTGAATTTTCAATTAAAGCCCTTATAATTCAGGATTAGAATTTGATTTCTAAAATGAAATTTATTTAATTAAAAATTCCTTTTGATTTTTTAATTAAAGTTTTTTCAATTCACGATTGGATTTGGATTTGTTAATTAAAATATGTTTAGTTATCAATTTAAAAGGAATTGTTAATCGAATAAAACTTTAATTGCAAATTCAAAAGTGATTCGTAATTCAAATAATTTTTAATAACTTTTTTCGCAACCCTGATGCTGACAACCGAAACCGGGCACAACTTTTAGCGTTGCGTGGTTGCTTGCTTCGACTTATCGGAATCTCGCATGCCGCATCGAGCACAGAGACAACGTTGCGAGTTCGTATACTTCGACTTTCTAGATTCTAGTACTGCGAAAGTCGATATTAATACTTTATGTCAATTTAATTTTTATTCAAAAAGTGTTTATATGATTACTAAACAAGTAAATGTTTCAATTCTTTAATATTATTTAGGTTAAATTTTCTTTATTAATTATTTATAATAAAAATGAAGTTGATCAATATTTTACATGAAAATATTTACCAAGTCGACTTAATCAGTTAATATAATCTAATGAATACCTATCTTAGCTATATCTAAATGATATCTGATAAAAAATGTAATCGTGTGTTTTCTTCAAAATTAAGGAGAGAAAAAAGATCTTATCGATTACAAAATGAATATTTTTCTGACTCTTTTGCAAATTAAGAAGTTTTCAGTTATTTCTCTGTTGAAAATGAGAAAATTAATCAGGCAAGTTTCCTATTGAGTTTTTTTTGTATATTGAATAGTAACCTTTATTAGTAATATTGTTTATATATAAAGTATATCATTAATTTACTAAGAAGTATGCATAGAAGTTCCGAAGAATAAAATCTTTTTTTAAATGTAAAAAATATTTTATTGACATATCTATACATTAAAAAAAAATTTTTATATCGTGCAAGTGCTATTTTAAAAGGATTTGAGAATAGTTTTTATTTAAGTTTTATTAATGTTTAATAGCTATGAGTATTTACAAATCTAGTAAATCTTTTATTGATACTCTTGAATTGCCTGGATATTGAATAGTAACCTTTATTAGTAATATTGTTTATATATAAAGTATATCATTAATTTACTAAGAATTATGCATAGAAGTTCCGAAGAATAAAATCTTTTTTTAAATGTAAAAAATATTTTATTGACATATCTATACATTAAAAAAAAATTTTTATATCGTGCAAGTGCTATTTTAAAAGGATTTGAGAATAGTTTTTATTTAAGTTTTATTAATGTTTAATAGCTATGAGTATTTACAAATCTAGTAAATCTTTTATTGATACTCTTGAATTGCCTGGACTAGGGAAATTTTTAGCGTTTGTGACTATAAATAATAGTTTTTCTATATTTTGTTCTCTGAAAATTTATCACAAAGTTTGAGCAAAATCCGTGATCTAAAGATGTGATACTCTCCTAGTAAGTTAATTTAAAAATTAAATCTATGCACAAGTATATGAGATATTACTTTCATTGAATAGTCCTATATAATTATTAAGAAAAAGGCTTATATTGTCTTAAGGCGACTACGGAAGTTCGGTTCGATTTCATTTTGTAGTTTACAAATTACTCTTTCAGTTTCTAAAATTTTTCAGATTTTTTAATTTTCCACCATTTATTATAATCCATAGAATGGTGGAAAATTAAAAAATCTGAAAAATTTTACATATTGAAAGAGTAATTTGTAAACTCAAAAATAAAACCTAACCTAAAATCCGAAGTCGTCTTAAAGAGACTTATAAATTACTGTTTTGTTAAATGAATGACATTGAACGTTCAATTAAGGACGTTCTCTTGGAAATTGATTTTCTTAAAATATCAATTTAAATTATTGGATTAAGTAGATTTTTGTAAGCTCTTTCCATTGCGCTCATTTTATATATAGTATGCCATATTAATTTTTGAATAATCAGCTTCCAAAGTTGCGATGTTCAACACAGGAATACTATAGTCTGCCTCTTTCTGACTCACGTTTTGCTTAACGACTCTTTAAGTTTTCTTACAATTTTTTTAAAAAACCTTGTTATATAATCTATACGTAATAACGATTCAATCGGTATAAAGAAAATTTATGCAAACGATACTAAATTTTGAGTTATCCATATTTGAAAGATAGAAAATGCACGAATTCTATTTAATAAACATGAATTTCGCTTGTGCGTGTAGAAACGTGCTCAACTTATTGCAGCGCCGTCATAGGTCAACTTTATATAAAAGAACTACTTCTAAGTTGAGTAAAACTGCTCGCAAGAGAACGTCCTTAAAAATATAGGTTATTGTACAGTGCTAAATATTTATTTCATTTGAAAAAATATAATTTATTTATAATTATAATAAAATATCATTAATTTAAAAACATAGGTTTTAATTTAAAATCATTATTACCTTAATTTAAAAATATAAATTTATAATTGCATTCATATAATAAAGTTTTAATAAATATTTGTTTGAAATTAGAAAAAAATTCTCACATAGTTTTATAAAGTACAATTCAAAACCAAAATAAAAATTCATAAATTTGTTATCCACTAGCATATTTATGGAATGAAAAATCATTTGATATTATTGATTTGAAAGCTGTCATAATTACAAAATATTTCTATACAAATCCGTTATTTCTCTTAAGAATTTGATACTCTTTATGAAATTTTAAAGGTACTGTACCATACAGCTTAAAAAAATTAATTTTGTTCATTGTTTTCGAAACGGACAATTTATTCGCAGATACAGTAGTGTATTTTTTAATGTAAGAGAATGGTAACTATTTGAAAATTGTTTCAAAAAAGTTACATACAAAGTTAGAACGTTCAAAAGTTTATTTTTAAATCTTTGAATTCTATTTGAAATAAATTTTATTCAAATATTATTTTATTATATTTAATGAATTTGTAATAAAATAATATACTTGTATGTATGTATATGAGATATTTCATGTTTACTGACACAATTAAAAAATAAAAATTGATAAAATTGAGGGAATAAGTTCTAATTGGATCCCAAAAAAGACAAAATAAATTTTAGAGCTCTAGCTTCAAATCTTTTTTTAAATTAATGTTTTAATGAATTTTTGATTCAAAACTATCAAACTAAAGTAAAAATTTAATAGAACCATTTTTCTTATCAATAAAATATAAAATATAATTGAATTTTGGAAAATTACAATATGTAAATTTTTTAGCTTATCTGATTGGTGAAATGTTACTATTCAATACACAAAAAAACTTAATAAGAAACTTGCCTGATTAATTTTCTCATTTTCTACGGGGAAATAACTGAAAACTTCCTAATTTGCAAAAGAGAAAAATATTAATTTTATATTTGATTATAAGATCTTTTTTCTCTCCTTAATTTTGAAGAAAACATACGAATACATTTTTTATCAGATATCATTTAGATAGATAGGTATTCATTAGATTATATTGACTGATTGAGTCAACTTAGTAAATATTTTCATGTAAAATATTGATCAACTTCATTTTTATTATAAATAATTAATGAATATACTTAAACAAGGTAGCTAATTTTTGAAATTCGAGTGAATATTAAAGTATAACGAAACATTAGCCCTTATTTAATTTAATAAACGTTTCATATAATATGTTAAGAGCAGATTGGATTCGCTGTCCTTGTTTGAGATTTTTGTTATTTACTCAAGTATTAAGAGCAGGCCAGAGTAGAATCTGATACCGACCGAGTGAAAATTGAGATTTTTGTTATTTACTCAAGTATTAAACGGTGTATCTTCAAATTCAAGGTTAAGCGCAATAGATATTATTATTATGAACATCTATGCACAAGAAAACAAATTCTATCGCTTTGTTTTTGAGAAAAATAAGGAACGCCGAAGTAAAAAATTATGTTTATAATATTTTCGCGTTCCTTATTTTTCTCAAAATCAAAGCAGTAGATTTTTTATTTCTTGTGCATACATAGTTATAATAATAATATCTATTGCGCTTAACCTTTAATTCGCAGATACACCGGTTAACAAGATATCTAATTTTTAAAATTCGAGTAAATATTAAAGTATAACGAAACATTGATCATTTAATTTAATAAACATTTTATATAATATGTTAATAAATAAAATTTAATCTAAATAATATTACAGAATTAAAACATCAACTTACTTAGTAATCATATAAACAATTTTTGAATGAAAATTAAATTAACACATAATTTAAATTGACATAAAGTATTAATATCGACTTTCGCAGTACTAGAATCTAGAAAGTCGAAGTATACCTTAGAGCATATACTACTGGAGGCAGCTCTGAATGCACCGTGTGCGTGGTTAGGTTGAGAAAGAGAAAAATATACTAAGGTTGATAGCTATCTGTATCTCTCAGTCATGTGATAAGGGAGTAGGGAACGAAACAAACCAATCATGTGCCGGAGAAAAAGAGATATCTGTCAACCTCAATATACCTTTCTCTCTCTTAACTTAACCACGCGCACGGCGCATTTGAAGCTGCCTTCAGTAGTATATGCTCTAAAAAGTATACGAACTCGCAACTTTGTCTTTGTGCTTGATTTCGGCTTGCGGCATGCGAGATGCCGACGAGTCGAAGCAAGCAACCACGCAACGCTAAAAGTTGTGCCCGGTATCGACTGTCGGCATGATAGACGCCGACGAGTCGAAGCGATTGACCCAGCAAAAAAAAAATATAATTTTTGAGAAAATCGTGTTTAAAAAAAATCGCTTTTTTGTTTTTTCGTTAATAACTCAGTGAAATCAAATTGTATTACAAAAATCGAGATTGCATTTAAAACTAGACAGGATTCCGCATATTTTCGTTAAAAGAACGCCCAAAAAGGTTAAAAATTGGCGGAGCTATAGTCATTTGAAAGTAGAGGTTCATTTTCAATTTTGGAATTTTCGTTTTTACATCCAACACTAAAATTGCTGTAGTAAAGAAAAAAATAAAAATTTTTGAGCGTTCTACGAGGTAAATTTTATTTTCATATACATAATAGAAGGTATTTTTATTACTTGGAAGGAAAAAAAAATTCGATCAGTGACGGCCTGCATGAATTTGAATGGAATCAGCCATTTAATTAAAAAGAAATTGTGAAATTTTTAATTAAAGCCCTCGAATTCACAAATCGTAATCATAACTGACGTTCTTTCAATTCACAATTACATTTTTGTTTGAATTGAAATATATTCAATTAACAATTCCATTTGTATTTTTAATTAACCTTCAGGCGGCCGGGGTGGCACCTTTTGGAGTCACCAATTGTGACATAGTAAAATATTATCACAAACGTTAGTTTTTGATAATATACATAGTAAAATATTATCAAAAACTAACGTTTGTGATAATATTTTACTATGTCACAATTGGTGACCCCAAAAGGTGCCACCCCGGCCACCTGAAGGTTAAAGCCCTTTTCATTGACGATAAATTTTCAATTTAAATTTATTTAATTAAGGATTCCTTTTGAATTTGTAATTGAAGCCCTTTCAATTCACGATTACATTTTGATTTCTTAATTGAAATTTATTTAGTTAAGGATTCCTTTTGAATTTTTAACTAAAGCCCTTTCAAGAGGAGGTCACGTATCTCTGTCCTTTTCTAATCAAAGAAATGATTTTTTTACAACAACTAATAACTTTAGCAAAAAATAAAGAGAAAGCCGTTTCTTGTATCAGAAAAAGCATTATTTTCTTTGATAAGAAAAAATTAATTTTATTGCTTCGTTCTCAAGAAAACTTTGAAAAACCAAATTGTCCACCCTAACCTCTATGATTTAAGTTTTTCAAGGTTTTCTTGAAAACGAAGCAATAAAATTAATTCTTTCTTATCAAAGAAAATATTGCTTTTTTTGATACGAGATGCGGCTTTCTCTTCATTTTTTGCTAAAGTTATTAGTTTTTGTAAAAAAAATCATTTTTTTTATTAGAAAAGGACAGAGATACGTGACCTCCTCTTAATTCACGATGAGAATTTGACTTTCGAATTGAAATTTATTTAATTAAGAATTTTTTTTGATTTTTTTATTGAAGCCTTTTCAATTCACGATTAGAATTTGATTTGTTAATTAAAATATGTTCAATCATCAATCCAAAAGGAATTGTTAATTGAATAAACTTTAAGGAGGTTGATCACCAGTTACATCATAAGAAATTCATTATGTTAAGAATGCTTCAAAATTCTTATCACAATTTAAAAACAACATCATAAATAAGTAGTAAAAATTTCAAAACGATTCACTGTTTCTAAATTGAGATACAGAACTATAAAATTACAATTTTGAAGAAATTTACGTCATAATTGCAATTTCGAAGTTGTCCATCTCAATTTAGAAATAGTGAATCGTTTTGAAATTTTCACCACTTATTTATGATGTTGTTTTTGAATTGTTATGAAAATTTTAAAGCATCCTTAACATTATAAATTTCTTATGATGTAACTGGTGACTAACCTCCTTAAGAGATGTTATTATGAAATTAAAAGAAAAACAAGTATATGTACATCTTTCAAGATATAAAATTAATTTACTGAATAGACATTTGTACAATCTGTTAATTCATCAGTTATTATTATCGTTTGCTCCACAAGATGATTACTGTGTACAAAATTTTCTTCAATTTGCGATTCGCCTGTAGGTGGCGCAAGTAAAGTGATTTGTACAAAGAGTTGTTCTTAATTTAATTGCAAATTTATAGGATTATTTGATTTAATTATAGAATATATTGGTGAATTATTATTCTATTACATACTATCTTTCAAATGTGTTACGAATTGGCTGTTTTTGTAGAGTGATTCATGTGATTTTTTACGATTGTGAATCTACTCATACCACGCAATGGGCGGACATGTTGTTAGCCGCGTGGCTTGTTAAGAGCATGACGGAGCTGCTTGCCTTCTAGTAATATTTCCGATCCTAATTTATGAATAAACGATGCGTTTAATAGAGTTTTTTTGCTACAAAGTAAAAATTTGTAAGATAAAACTCTAGTGCGGACAACTCAAGAAATCCACCAAAATATTATACATATAAAGTTATAATAAAAACTTTCAATGTATCGTATTTTAAGGTTAGATTTATCGAGTTTGATATCTAATTTCCAATCCAAGCTCATAAAAAAATAACAAATCCAAATGATTTTCTATTTTAACAAAAATTATTGTATAGCTTTAGTACGGACAACTCATTATATTTGTTTAATTTATGAATTTAAAAAGATATTGATAAAATAAAAAAGGTAAAACTCAATTGCTGCAGCTCCGACATTCCGTTAAGAGCATGACGAAGCTGTCCGCCTTCTAATAATATTTCCAATCCTAACTTATGAATAAACGATGCGTTTAATCGAGTATTTTTGCTACAAAGAAAAAATTTGTAATATTAAACTCTAGTGCGGACAACTTAAGAAATCCACCAAAATATTATATATACAAAGTTATAATAAAAACTTTCAATATATCGTATTTTAAGGTTAGGTTTGTCGAGTTTGATGTCTAATTTCCAATCCAAGCTCATAAAAAAATAACAAGTCCAAATGATTTTTTATTTTAACAATAATTATTATATTAATATAGCTTTAGTGCGGACAAGTCATTATATTTGTTTAATTTAAAAATTTAAAAAGATATTGATAAAATAAAAAAAGCAAAACTCGATTGCTGCAGCTCCGACATGCCGTTAAGGTGCTTGGCCGTTACGAATTTATCTTCGAGACACAGTGTTTTCTTTTTAATTATTTAATTTAACTTATTTTTTGCATTGACATTTGATTTATATGGATTGTTGCTTTGATTGTGTTATTCTTAAAAAGTGGGTTTCTGGTGCAATTTTTGGTGCTGATATATATGTATGTGTATGTATATATATATATATATATATATATATATATATATATATATATGTGTGTGTGTGTATGTGCAGTTGAGGTTGAATAGCATTAGAATAGTGTAAATTGTTGGTACTATACATGGGTTATATTAATCAGTGTATGCAAAAAGGGACCTAAGTCCAATTTTGCGTCAAATTTAGATAGCTCCATATTACGTAATAGAATTGTAATCTTCATCAAATGCAATGTTCAAATGCTATATAAAAGCATTTTTTAAATATTGAGTTCTGCAAAAAGGGACCTAAGTCCCAGATCTAGGTCCCTTTTTGCCGAATTTAATATTTTTGCATATATTGAAATCCTTTAATTTTGAGAACGTAGTACAAGGTATATGAATCGGTGCATGCAAACAGGGCCTCATATCCATTTATTGGAAAAAATGAAATACGATCAAAGTGCATGAAAAATGATGCTACATCATAATGTAAATAGTAAATAGTAAAAACCTTATTTTTAAAATTTTAGTTTCTGCAAAAAGTTAAAATTTAAAAAAAAAATCTTTAAAGAAAAAATATTAAAAAATAGTTACTAATTTTAGTTAAAGTTTTTTCAGATGGTTACGTTTCTATAAAAAAACCAAAAATTGAAGATTTAAAAAAACTGATTAATTACATACCAAGTCAATATAAAAAAGTTTTCAACGTTCTTCTTGAATATCCTACTTGTGATTAATAATATTTATCTGTATTCATTTATTTATTTACTTATTTATTTATTCATTCATCTATTTATTTATTTATTTATTTATTTATTTATGTTAGTATTTAAAGAAATTTAGTAGTTATTTGTTAATGAATTGTTGAAAATTATTTTTCTAAATAAATCATTAGTTTTATATGTATGAAATAATATAACAATATTGCGAAATGTATTATTGATGAATAAAAGTTAAATATATTTCCATAAAAATGTTAATTTTTACAGATTCTGCAAAAAGAGACCTAAGTTCATTGGCTTTTTTATCAATTGAAAAAATTCATCGGCCAGTTTTAGCAATAGCAAATGTATTATCTTACTTTTGACAATACCAACTACGTATGTAATGAATTTTAAGTTAATCCACCAAGCGTAAGAGAAGTAATACACTATTTTTCATTTTTCCAAAATTTGTTAGAATGGACTTGGGGCCCTTTTTGCATGCGCCGATTCATATTACATGGGTATTATACGTGTATATGCAAATGCTTTCTTCTCATTGCGTATAAATTGACAGTTATCTGTGAATGTTGATGTGAACACGATATACTTTAAAGGATAGCTGAATATATTTGTGTTGGTGCATACAGGTGTTTACATGATGCCTGTTCACTCTAAAGGGAAGACTGGGAGTGGTTCTTAGCATGGATCATATGCTTCTGGCACTGTATGGAACATTGTTTATGATAATGGAAACAAAGTTTTTTGTGTTGTATGCCCTAAGAAAAGTAAATCTTTGGATATTAATAATGCAGTTTCTTGTCCTTCGTGCAATGCATTTTTCCACTCATCATGTTCTGCAAGGGCTGCCAAAAATCAGGATGGATCATTTGTTAAATGTTGTGGGAAAAAAAAATATAAATTTGTGGAATTTGATGAAGGTTGAATTTAATAAACTGCACAGAGTAATTAAACATAATCAGGGTAACAATGATATTAGATTTGAAAAGATCGAAAATAAAATTGTGAATATTGAAGAGAGTATTGAAATGAATTTTGAAGAATATTTTTCAGAATGGAATGATAGAAAGAATGTGACAACAATATTATATTGTTTGATGTTGCAGATTCCATTGACGCTGCCAAAACTGATCTCGTAAATGTGAAGAGATATTTTACTGACTCAGATTTAAAATTACCATTTAATATTGATTATATTACTGTTGATAGACTTGGTAAGAATTTCTCACATGATTATAATAGACCGGTCAGAATTCACCTAGAGTCTAAGGAATACGTATTATGGACTTTGTACAATAAAAAGAAAATTTTTGGGGAAGACATTAATGCTCGTGCTGATTTAACGAAAAGACAACAGGCTTTCATGAAGAAGCTAATAATTGAATTAAACAAACGTACTGAAGCAGGTGAAAATGATATATTTATTAAATATATTAATGGAACGTCAAGAATTGTTAAAAAGTCACAATCTGGTGCTAATAAATAGCATTTAATTGATCATCAGCTTACTATATTGTATCAGAATGTACATAGTATTGTTGGAAGACTTGCTTACTTTTGAGCTGCTGCTGTCATCTCATTGTTTCAAGATATTATTGTGTTTACTGAAACCTGGTTACATGAAGATGTCAAGAATGGTGAGTTAGGTTTAAAAGATTATAATGTTGTGAGATGTGACAGATCTATATTTACTAGCGTTAAGTCTTCGGGTGGTGGTGTTATGGTGGGAGTGAAAAATAGTTTGAAATTTCAAGTATTACCGTTGAAAAATAATATATTTGAAATGCTAGCTTTGAAGGTTTATATGGGATATGAATTTTTTATTGTTATTGCGGTGTACTTGCCACCTAATCTGGTTGCTAGCTAGTTAACTTATTTTGAAAATTTTATTGATAATTTACATGATTTATTATCAAGATTTGCTAATTATAATATGTTGCCTAAAGTTTCGATGATGAGTGATTTTAACTTGCCAGGATTTAGTTGGTATAATTTGGATGGTGATGTGTGTGTTCATGGTCATCTCAGCAATGTCAATGTCAGGCACGCGGTTAGCTTGCTTAGAGATTTTTGTAATCAGTACGGTCTTCTTCAGTATAATTATTATAAAAATAATGCTGGAAATACTCTAGATTTGTGCTTTTCTAATTTTGAAAATTTAATTGTTGATGAGTATATAGAGCCTGTGGTGGCATGAGACAGCTTTTATTGTCCGCTAGCTGTGGAGATCCCAGTTAAGCTTAGTTGTTCGTTAGACTCTGATGAATGTTTTTAATTTTAAAAAGACTGATTACAAGTGGCTTAATTTACTTTTTAGTAATTATACATTGCCTGATATTGACCATGATTGAATGATTTGTATAATAAATTAAATAATTGTAAGTAGAAAGGGGGCGAGAACTCCAGACAGTTGTGACGTCACAGAGGACCGCCATACTCGCCCCCGGGGGCGAGAATGCCGGTTTTGGGGTACGCGTATGCCGATTCGGTCTGCTGAGAGCCTTATCGCTCGGGCTTATCTCGCTTCTCGATAATCGGGAATTTCGTGGAAAATAAAAATAAATAATAAATGTTAATAATAAATAATAAATGTTAATAATAAATAATAAATGTTAATAATAAATAATAAATGTTAATAATAATAAATGAAAAAATAAATGAAAAAATGAAAAAATAAATGAAAAAATGAAAAATGTTAAAATCAGTAGATTATTGAAAAAAAAAATTATTGAAAAGAATTATTGAAAAAATTACTGAAATTGAATTTTTTTAAGAGATACGGATTTTTTGAGAGTTTGTCACTTGGTATAATTTTAGAATATTTCAAGTTTTTGATATTATTGATATATTACCGATTTGTATATTTGTATATATTTACCGATTTTGTATATTTTCCTGCATTTACGAATTTAAAGAGTGATATTTTACAAGTGGAAAAAAGAGAAAAACCCTGAAAATCAACACTACATTGTACAAGTGATGTATGTATATATGTATATATGTATATATATATATATATATATATATATATATATATATAAGCTTTACAACTGTGTGTGTCTGTGTAACCAGCTAGTATTAACGTATAAGCGTGTGTACAACAACGAGTGGAGATGTACGAGTGGTGGGGGTAACAGCAGCGCCAGAAATAGAATGACCCCCGTTAGAGCGTACGCTACACTTGTGTGGGTGCATGCGTACTCTAAAACTTGGGATGTTTATATTATGACCTATATTATGCTGCACGACCAGTGCATTCGCTCTCGAGTACATTGCTTACCCGTTTTCTCTCTCTCTCTCTATCGCTTTCTCTCTCTCTCTCTCTCTCTCTCACTCTCTCGAGTACATTGCTTACCGCTCTCTCTCTCTCTCTCTCTCTCTCATCGTTTCTCCTCGTCGGAAAAGCCGAAGTACGTCGTACGGCGCCGAAGACTATGCCCTATAGAATACCCAATGACCGTCTTGCCCGGTATCTCTGTCCTTTTATATCGACTTTAACATGCACCTTATGCTTAGATGGTGTATGCGTTACACCAATGTATGAAAATACTTTTCTCAATTGATTATTAAAAAAAATATATAGTAATATACAGTTCATTTTACATCATATTCCTTTTTTAGATGATAGAAAATTTTAATAATGAATGCTAATAATAAATATATATCGATGATAATAAATTATTATTAAAAATTATATTTAAAAATTAGTAAAAATTGAAGAAAAATTTTAATTATAAGAATGAAATATTAACTTTAGAGAAAAAATGATGGAAGGGGGTATAGAAATAAATAGAGATATATTTGTTTGATACATTTATTTTTATAAAATTATTACAACGACGATACAAGTATATAAGTTTCGGAGTAATACGACTTTGCAAGTCTTATTTTTTTATTTACATATATATTTAAAGTCAAAAAATATTGGAAGTTATTCACATACTCATACGTACACACGCACACACAGGCATACACATTACATAATATTTTTTGCTTTAGACACTTGATTGCACTGGGCACATATAATTTCTTTTTTATTTGTTTGTTTCTTTTTTACATTCATAATTCGGTTAAATAATATAAGGCTTAATCTATCATTATCCTTTGTATCGGTTGAAAATAACGTACAAAACATGTTAAGAGAATAATTATGAGACATATAAAACAAAAAATCGACACAATACTGCCCACACACATCAGAATTAAGGTTCTGTAGTTGCTGCATGTTCCACTCGTACACTCGGCAGTTTCTTCTAAGGCGATCGATGTGATCTGGTACGGTTGGGGGTAATCCATAGCTGTCAAAGTAAGTCCCCTGTCCATCGAAATCGACGTAAATTGCAACCCAATGAGACCCTGGTTTTGAGCTTTCATCGAGATTAACTACAAGGGCACACGGTTTTTCCCTGATTAGAGGAATCTTGTCTGCAGGAAACACACCCACTGTCTTGGCAGGAATCTTTTTGAGACCTTTCAGCACTTGCAACGAGTTCATCACTGATATTATCGTAGATATTTTCTTCTGTAATATCGTTCTCACTGCTGCTTAAATTTTCAATGACAGTAGTGGGGGTAGAGCAGTCGGTTGACCGTGGTGATTCGTTATCTAGATCTGATTCTTTAATTTTATTATGAATATTGATGATTTTATTTTTTTCTTGACTATCGGGCTTGTCTGTTGATTCTTCTTTTCGTATCGGTATATAAATTGTTTTCATGAGCCAGGCTTTCAACTTGTATACATGAGTCAAAGCACAGCTAAAATTTTCTCCTTTTATACCGTGATAGAAACAATAATGATTGCTTGTTCGTGGTAAATTTTTGAAGGAGGGACAGCTGTATTCTTCTAGATTAATAATCTGTCGAGAAAGAATTCGTTCGAGTAACTCTTGTTTTTGCGCGCCTCGCACGAAAATACGTACTGCGTTCCTTGCGACTTCACGTAGTACATTATATACATCGTCTAGATTTGATTCACCGTCGAACCACGCGATCCCGTGATGAAAGCACGATAGGTAGCTGTTTGTTGCTAACAATCCTCTTGTTAATTTTGAACAGCTGTAAGGCGGTTTTATCATCCAGTGTGAGACGAAATTACACTCGAATCCGAGAACAGCGATTTCTTTCGGTAAAAAATCTCCGTCTTTATCGTGAAATGCTTGAATGTCGATTATATAATCTATTTTATCCATAATGCTGGCGAAAAGATTACGACTGGACTGTAAAAAGGGTACAAACAGACTGATAGTTCGAAAAGTTTTTGTGTCATGTTTTCATTTAGCTGAAGCGATAATGTAGAGTGGAGGGGGAGGAAGATTTTTACGAGTTATAATCAACAACGATTTGACGGGCAGCGTCTATTTCTAATACGTTATCAAACTCTGCATAAACAACACAATTTATGGTTTTCGATAACGCTTTATCAAACCCTACTTCTATTCTAACTGTACCGTTTTTTACAAGATTCCAGTGACCGGCAAAGTGCGCTGAAAGATCTGGCGTAAGATCGAAAGCGAAAAGACAAAATCCATTTGCGTAATCCTGTCTATCGATATCGTTTCCCTCGTTCATAAAATGTATCCCTGTGCCTGAGAATAATGTATGATATGCCTCTATGTATTGAGGTGATTTTTCATCAAACTGTGGTTGTAAGGGTTTACTCGGTATTTGTTGTCCGTCAACGTAAAGAGACAAAAAAGTTTATCGAATAATTTTTAAAATTAAACGGATTAAGTTTTTTGTCTCCGTTGAAGGCTTTGTTATCAACAAACCCGATTATAATTCTTTTCGGCAGCTGGCCGAGAATAACATTTTCTAAAGATTCCCCCATTATACCGCTGTGCATAGTAAAGGTTTTTACTTCTACACGCGTAAGAGGATATTTGGCTGTAGTTGAACTCAGAGCTTTTGCATGAGCAATCATGACAGTTGGGCTTATTTTTACACGACGTACAAGTAAAGTTGCCTCTGTGATATGAACTCCGTAATTATTATCCGAAGCATCCATTAAACAAAAAATATCTTTGGAGCGAACTAGTCTCAAACGCATTTCGACCCCATTAAGCAGAAATCGATCTTGGTTAAAAACGTCGCAGTGTAAATGTCCTATTAAATCGACGGTCTTATTGTTTGATAAAAAGTTGTCTTATTCTTAAGCCTGTATTTTTTTCTGATCCGGGAAGTTCATCCATTTCACCCGCGGTATCGCTGGCCCATAAAACCGATGTTAAATGCGATTGTTTTGCAGCTGGTCCGTAGTTTAAGAGAGTTTCGAGATATGCTCTGTAAGGGTATGCGTTATTTGCTGGTGAAACTAATTTATTATTAAAGTATACATCAACCTGATTGAATAGCGAATGTAAAAAGTTGTTGATTGGTGCTACAAGACCGTCTGTCTCCTTCTTGTACGGTGTCAATTTTACACTCACTTTGAGCATAGTATGCGCTAGATCTAAGTAGTCCTCGTTTTGTGAATTTACACAGAATTCGATCGGACTCTCGTCGCTCAAAGACGAAACGGGTTTGTAAAATACCCATCTGCTCGATTCTATAGCTGTCTGTGTAGGAGGTAGCGAGAAAATATCAAGCTCTGTCTTGAGACAAGCTTCCGAGTGACTGTGTAAAAAAGACATTTTTAATCAAATATATCACCAACTTTTTTTATTTTCTTGTTATTAATTTTCACTCTTTTTTTAATATTACGTTCTTTTTTGTTTGTTTTATTTTTCTTCTTACTTGCACGTTTAACTTTAGTCACTTTGGAGCGTTTTATTTTCGATTTTGAAGCGATCCGTCGCGCTGCGGAAGTGGGAGAAGACTGTCGATATCGTTTGCGTGTCGATGTTTTATACCCCGATCCCTCCATCATTTTATTTATTTTATCGCCAGCTTTACGTTTAAGATTTTTTCCCGATTCGTTCATGCGATTCTTAAAAGATTCTTTAAAACTGATATTATTTTCACCAATATCCCCAAGAATATTAGCGCCTGCGCGCAGAGCTTCCTTACCAACAGCACGAGCACCTTTAGCTAAGAACGGTAATGCACTCCGAAACAATCCAGAAAACCAAGACCCCAATCCATGGCCACGCATCCGCGGTGCACCAACAAAGACGTTTCTTACCCCTCTCCTCTCCCACTTGATGTTGATAATATACATCGTGAATGCTCATAATTATTTCTTCAATACTCCCTTTTAAAATGTAGTGCTACCGTCACTGTCCCAAACTCGAATGCTATAGGTTTACCGAATTGATCTCTTATATCTATATCAACAATTTGAAATCTATTGTTTAGAAGTGGAACATAATTAACAGGCGTAAATCTTTTGACTATTGTAGATCCAAAATTAAATTTATTTGCTTCAATATTAACAATTCGTAACAGAGGCGCGTGAGTATCTCCTACTATTGACGGTTCGTAAAGATTAGAGTAAACAAAAAGTTGATCAGGAATAGCTCTTGATAGGCTCGCTGGCTGATCACCTACTAGCGTGAGGCCTGTATCGTTTGTCCCTTTTTGTTGCGTTGCTTCGTAAACTGCATAAGTACCATTTTCAAAACCTAAGATACGTTTAACGTTATCCGTGAATTCAGCTTCTTTTTTATTCTGAAACTGCTTTAAATACACAAAACCACCTTTTTCATTGTATGAGAGTTTTTCACGCACTTCGTTTTCGTGAAATTTAAGTAAACCATCGTTTATAGCATGAATAAGAGTGTGCATAGAGTTATACGTTCCGTGTTGAAACGAATTTACTCCTTTACTTCCTTTATAGTCAGTTATTATTGTATCTTTAACTTGTAAATGAAGACTCGAGCACGGTATATGAATTTCAGAGATTCCAACAACCCACTTACCTATCAATTGTACTTGATGAGGTAATCGTGTTGAATAATTTGTAGTAGCGTTGTTTGGAAAATATTTTAAACTACTGTTGCTTGGTAGTACAATGGTAAAATCGTTTTGATTCATTATTACAGTTTTTTCAACTCCGAAGCGGGAACCCAAGAATTGAATTTATCGGGATATCCAACCCAACTTACGTAATACTGTTTTTTTGATCCTTTTCCTTTGCTACCTAATATCTTATCAATTTTAAACTCTTGCTGCTCTACTCTTTCTTTATCAACGACAACAAGTTCTTCGGGATAAAAAAACCTTCAATTTCTTCTCCTGCAAGTCGTGTAACTCATAAATGAATAAATTCTGTCTTTTTAAAACACGAAATATTTTAAATATTTCTTCACTCCATGATTTAGTTGCACCTTTTTCAATAACGTTTTTTCTCTACTTATACGTACATACTGTCCAGTTTTGAATCTAGGTTTTTACGAACAGGCTGTCTCTGCTGTGCACGTTCAACTAAATTTTTTCTAGCTACACTCGCGTTATAAATAGTCACTGAAGCTGGTGGCATTTTTATAGTCGAATGAGGTGTCTTATTGTATGCGTCAACTATATGTTGCAAGACGTCTATATAACGTTTTGTATTTTTGAACGTAAAATATCGATACATACGTTCTTTTAAGGTTCTGTTGAAACGTTCTACAACAGCCGCTTTAACATCAGGATTTGTAACTACACGATATCTTATATCATTATCTTTAAGAAATTTTTGTAATGCCCCTCCAACAAATTCTTTCCACGATCGGTTTGAAGCATAGAAGGATAGCGGGTTTTGTTGGAGTCTATTATTTTTTTAAAACCTTTAGTAACTTCCTGGCAAGTCTTATCGCGCAAAGGTTGTACCCACACGAATTTGCTTAAAACGTCAATCACAACTAGTAAATAACCGATGCCGTCATTATAATTTTTTAATGATGTTAATTGTATGAGATCTGCCTCCCATACTTGATCAATAGCGTCAACATCGTAATATAAGCGTGGGAATTTTCGACGTATAGTTTTGTGTAAAGTGTATGTATCGTGCTTCGTTAACCATTTTTAATTTTTTCCGAAGAAAATTTTTTTTTTATTTACTCTGATTAAATTTCGTGCTCCTGAAAACCCTGCTTCATGTTGTGGATCAAAATATTGTTTTTCTAAAATATCCATTTTAAATTAAATTAGTTAACCATTTTTTATTCGACTTTGGTGTTGAGGAAAACATGTACTTCTGTTTATTTTTCTTTTTTCAGAGCTACTGTTGGGACTCTTTCCAGATAAAACTGTGTTATCTAAAAACGATAAGAAATTATCACTTTTATCACGTAATTTTGTTGAATCATTAACTTCGCTATTGTCTTTATTAGATGTTATACTATTTTGAAATTTTATTTTCTTATTCGAAGATTGTTTAACGTTGTTCAATTCCCACAATTCATCGTTACCGACAAATTCGCGCGGTGTGTCGATATCACGAAGTATCTTTGCAAACTGCTCTCTTCCCACGGCTTTTACTTTTTTTCTATTCCGTAAAGCATCGTTTATTAAATCGATGATATTCGAATGTTGAATTTTTTCGCCATCTATATGTACAAGACCTTTTTCGTTCCACGTAATGCGATCTTTGCTGGATTTTAAATAGTTTAATAATAATTCAGCTTTCTTTTTATATAAATTTGGGACACTTTCTAATATTGAAAAACTGACCAAGGCCTGCTTCTCATCTTCACTTGTTTTTAAAAGCGAAAGTTTTCGTTTTTCGTCGTCGACAAAAAATAGATATCTCTGTAACGTTTTCAAGTAATCTTTCAGTTTTTCTTGTTCGTTTTCGTAAGTTGTAGAATCCAGAATTTTTTTCATTTCATTATCTAATCGGGATAACGTATTACCTACCGTTTGAGTAGATTCCAATGCAGTCGATCCTACACTAGTATCAGTAATTTTACGATCGTTATTTTTTTCATTTTCCCTCTGTATTCGTTCAAGTTGTTCTTTAGATAAGAGTATCATTTTCTTTGCTCTCTCCATTTTTTTTATTTTCTTATTATTAACGAGAACAATGTATCCAGTATAGGTTGTAATAAAAACGGTAAAAAACTCCCTCCCGTTTGAACTATGGTACGCTTTTTAACTTTCCAAGAATTTTTACTTTTTTTAGCTAATTTTCTTAAAATATTTTTATGTTTTTTTAATTTATTTTTCTCACACTCTTTTAAATTGACAGTACCTTTGAGTACATTTAACGCGCACTCACAAATGTGATTTATTAATTTTTTATCTGCTGAACGTAGCAATGCAACACGCTGATTTTTATCCGAATGTCTTAGCGCCTGCAAGAGGGCAACATACTTTTTTTCAAACGGAGAGTTCCGTGGCAAACGTCGATCTCGCCGACTACTTTGGGGAGTGTCTTTCTCCATAGTCCGATCTAAACTGAATCGCTACGACGTGTGATAAAGCTTTTATTGTCAAAGATTTAATGCGTATGCGCTATGACTATATTTAGGTAAGTAAACGTATTGATACTCATCGTCCGGAAATATACTTGTTCGAAATCTAACTTCATCTAAAGTATCTTGCTTACAATCAATCATTAAATATCCAAAACCTTGAGCCGTTGCATCCTGATACGCTTCTTGTAAAAATTTTGAATCTTCGGGGTATATTTGTCTTGCTAAATGTTGAATCTGCGCACGGTCTCGCGGATTTTTAAATAAAATTATGTACGAAGAATTTAAACTTATATCTCGTGAATGAGTACCTTTGTGAAAGATGTTTTGTGTAAGAAACAATACGCTGATATTTTTATGGTGACTGCCTTTGGTAAATAAGTCGACAACTATATGATTCGACGATTCGCGCATCAAATCATCGATGATTAAAAGTTTTTTCAAGTGGGGATCGTTTGAGTAATCTTCTGGTTTAGGCAGTCCCTCGCGAAATTCAATTTTGTTTCCGTCTTTAATAAATTCATCGTTTTTATATCCGTCTTGCCACTCGGCGTAATAAAATAAAATTCGATCCATGCTAGCATCGATCATTTCTTCACGAAATTTTAATAATTTTTTAACAAAAGTTGTTTTTCCGCTACCAGTAGGACCTGCCAGCAAACAAGTAAAGGGATGACGCCACAAAGTGTTCATGTTGCTACTGATAAATATTTTAATAAAATAATATATACAATTATAATAATCAATCAGCGTCTCTGTAAGCCTTATAGTGTGTCTGCCCCCGCGGGCGCCACGCTCAAACTGCTAGCGGCGAAATAAGAAAGCTAGTCGCGGGTTCGTAAGGCTGATAACCGCGCGCGTATCAGCCGAGTAAGCGGGTGGCTCAAACAGCGAGCTAGATACGATAAGGCTTACGAGCGCGCGTGCGTCTACTAGCTGTACGAGCGACGGCACACGACCAGCGCTGTTTGAAGCTATTCGATACGCTTAGGACTCCAGCGTTGTCTCTTTACGGCTCAAATTGCGTTACTAACAGCTCTAGTTTATAACTTGTAGTTTACCACCCTACTAGCTGTGGGAGATAAGTTGAAATTTATAGTTCACGAGTTGTCAAAATAAGTGGCCGAAAAAATAAAAAATGTGTTGTGGTTTAATACATACATTTTTTGATAAAAATTATTACAATTATAGCAGTTTTAAAACTACACAGAATACGGTTTTACACACTAATACAAATATGAAATTATAAACTAAATGATACACACAAAAACTTTATTTATCGAATAACTAATGTTACATTTATTTTTATAAAATTATTACAATTATATAAATTTCAATGCGCGCAGAATACAATTTTTACACACACTAATACAAATATGAAATTATAAAATAAATATTACACACAAAACTTTAATATCGATTATACTTGAAACTAATCGTTTACAATTTTTTAGTTTTAATATTAGCTTATACAAATGAGTCTTTATCGATTAGAAATCTATAACAATTTGGATCTCTCATTTTTTAATAATAGTCTTTTGACAGTATCAAACTCTAAACGATCTTCACTTCGTCAGGCTACATCGGGTGAATTCAACTCCTTGTAACTGAACTTAACTTTGTAGTTACGGGTTGTAAGCTACAATTGACAAGTCGAGATAATTATTTATTCTTGACTGAAGTTGCGTCTCCACTACAGTCGCTTTTTTATTAATCGGCTCCCACTCCGTTCCACAAAAGCTTTGTTTGAATTTTTCGTTGCATGTACTGTCACTACATCCGAGAGACATGGTAAAGCTTATACTTATATCCTGTGATATCCTTTCAACTAAATGTAAACGTTCGTGAGCATAACAAAATATTCGTTCGTTACCCTCACCAGAAGCTATCAATTGACATACAGTATGATGAATGTCCCATACCTGTTTCACCGTCTTCTCGAAAAATCTTATTCACGCCTTCTATCACGCTGATTAAGGCCGCTAGCACTAGTGTTGCTGTCATTTTTTAAAAATTTCTTTTCAAAATAAAAACGAAAATAATCTTTTAATATTTTTAACACAGCTTGGCTATTGCGTTTCGATAAAATTATTTATCGAAAAGAAAAATATTTAATTTCACACTGTTAAAAATAATTCAAAACTGCACGAACAAACACTGGATCAGTTAAAAATGCGTGGTTTTTAAATAGCTGTAGAAGCGAACTTTACTTTGTAGAGGCGAAAAACTATTTGACGTGTATATTTCCTCTAAAAGAACTTTGGGAATATACTTAAGTAAAAAAAAAAATGTGTCATTGAAAACCCTTAATATACCTCTTTTTTAATATCATTACAAGTTTTCATAAAAGATCAAGGACTAGCATGCTGACAGTTGTATTTGACCGGTTAAAAAAAACATATGTATCGAATTTTGATCAGTTTCCTATAAGCTTTTAATTTTTAACTCTTGATAAAACATGTAACAACTTTCTGGTATTCTCTTATTTTTAACAAACCAAACACTTCTTTATTTCAATACACCCACCCTTTGTCATACTTTTTTCTTAAAATTTTTCTTTTGTAAATTTTAAAATAGAAAATATTTCTTTACACTTTTTATTTTTAAAATTAAAAACTTTTCTTTGAACTTTTATTAATTTATAAAATAGAAAATTTATACTCTCGTAAATATTGAAAAATCATTTTCACTTTGGATTATATTTTAACAAATATAATCTTATTTTAGTTCTTAAACTAAAAATTTTTCTCTAATCTTTTGATTTTTAAAACTCAAAATTTAATCTTTCATTTTTTTAAATGTATACTTTGAATTTTAAAATAGAAAATTTAGCTACATAGAAGGTTACTATAACAGCGAGTGCGCGCGAGGGATGTGCCTCATCAAAATTGCAACCATTCTGATCGCGAGGCGGTAGCATTTTGAGCGCCACGCGATGTCCATCCTCTGCAAAGCTTATAGAGATATATATTATATATCGACTTTTAATCCCATAATATATTCAATGCTCTTTGTCGGTGTTTTTACTGACTTGAAATATTTTCCATCTACTCGTACGCGAGATAAAAATATACATAAACTATATAAAAGATTATCGAAAACATTCTATTGCTTTCACACCACATCTCGATATATGCGTATACCCTATAGGGGTTCAGTCACACAGTTTTCTGATGCTTCAACAGTGACACAACGTGATTACTCGAACAAACGTCTTATCGTAATTCGATACTTTTGACGAGTGTAGAATAGTATAATTGTGAAAATTACGGCTTTTTCAATTTCGGGGTTTGCGGTCTAACATACACGCGTGTGAAGCAATTTTCAAGTGAAAATATAGTGGTTGCGTCGTCTAAAATGGCTCAAGCTATGGTGAAAAGAAAAATAGATTTTACGAGTTCTCTGGAAACTGAAAATAATAAACCATCGAAAAAATTACAATGACCGAAACTTATACTGATAAGTCTAAAACATATTCAAACGCTAATTTACTTGCAACCACTTATCCGCTCAATAACACAGGCAGTGAAAGAGCAATAGTCGGATTAAAATATAATCAAGAGAATAAAACCTTTTTATCGATGATACAACTAACAAATAATGAAAATTTAAACGGTTTGATTTTGGATTCATCAAATTAGTGCCGACTACAAAATTGTTTTCGATACATTTGTTCGTATTTCAAACGAAAAGACATTAAACATAACAACACTCCAACAAAAATTGAACTTGAAGATATAGATGTGACATTCTCATCATCTTTCGCTACAAAAGCAATTATTTTTCATAAACAAAGTAAGTGTAAAAATGACGCACAAAACAACTGTGAGAAAAGAAAAAATTATTCGCCTGCCATGATTATGCAAAAAAACACATTTTACGGTTTTAAAAACGCAGCTATGTGCATCGATGATAGATTTCGACGTAATCAGCGTATTGTGCTACAAGTTAATGACTGTAAGGACTATATACTTCAAGAATTAACAGTTTTAGTTAATGATACCGATTTACGAAAGGAAAACAGCGATCTCGTTGTGAAAAGATATTACACAACAATATGTTTAAAATTCATAAGATTGTAAGAGATAAATTCAATGCTTCGATACACAAAGTTTTTCTCGAATTTTATTTTGATATTGTTTATTTAGAATTAGTTGTGCTTCACTCCAAACTATTTTATGATGAACTTATAGAGAAACAATCTAACCAATTTTTATTTGAATCTTAACTAATGTAAAATATATTTTTAATAAAAAATTCATAAGATTGTAAGAGATAAATTCAATGCTTCGATACACAAAGTTTTTCTCGAATTTTATTTTGATATTGTTTATTTAGAATTAGTTGTGCTTCACTCCAAACTATTTTATGATGAACTTATAGAGAAACAATCTAACCAATTTTTATTTGAATCTTAACTAATGTAAAATATATTTTTAATAAAAAATTCACTTTCCAAACTCTTTTATTTTTATGACCTTAGCAATTTCCTAAAAATTTATTATTTCTTAAAATAAAATTTTTTAATTTCAAAATGCATAATTTATTATTAACTATTATTGCTTTTTATTTCTATTTATTTCCTTTTTTATAAATTTTGTCATCTGTTTATTGAGAAGCGATATAATATTTGTACGTTATTTTCAACCGATACAAAAGGGTAATGATAGATTAAGCGTTACATTGTTTAACCGAATCATGAATGTAAAAAAGAAACAAAAAATAAAAAAGAAATTATATGCGCCCAGTGCAATCAAGTGTCTAAAGCAAAAAATATTATGTAATGTGTATGCCTGTGTGTGCGTGTGTACGTATGTGAATGTGAATAACTTCCAATATTTTTTTTTTGTTACCATACTTAGTTGTTATCAAGACACCATTAAAGATGGGTCAGGCACCGAGCTCGGGGAACGCCGGCGATCGCACTCCTCTAATCGGAAAAAATGACAGTAAAAAGTCAGAAAATCAAACAAAAGACTCACAATGGAAACAGTATTCACAAAAAATTTCTACAAACACATACTCTATCCCTGAAAGAAATGGGTACAAAAAGTTTTGACTTTAAATATATATGTAAATAAAAAATACATGTAAGACTTGCAAAGTCGTATTACTCCGAAACTTATATACTTGTATCGTCGTTGTAATAATTTATAAAAAATAAATGTATCAAACAAATATATCTCTATTTATTTCTATACCCCCTTCCATCATTTTTTCTCTAAAGTTAATATTTCATTCTTATAATTAAAATTTTTCTTCAATTTTTACTAATTTTTAAATATAATTTTTAATAATAATTTATTATCATCGATATTTATTTATTATTAGCATTCATTATTAAAATTTTCTATCATCTAAAAAAGGAATATGATGTAAAATGAACTGTATATTACTATATATTTTTTTTAATAATCAATTGAGAAAAGTATTTTCATACATTGGTGTAACGCATACACCATCTAAGCATAAGGTGCATGTTAAAGTCGATATAAAAGGACAGAGATACCGGGCAAGACGGTCATTGGGTATTCTATAGGGCATAGTCTTCGGCGCCGTACGACGTACTTCGGCTTTTCCGACGAGGAGAAACGATGAGAGAGAGAGAGAGAGAGAGAGAGAGAGAGAGAGAGAGCGAGAGAGAGAACGGGTAAGCAATGTAGTCGAGAACGAATGCACTGGTCGTGCAGCATAATATAGGTCATAATATAAACATCCCAAGTTTTAGAGTACGCATGCACCCACACAAGTGTAGCGTACGCTCTAACGGGGGTCATTCTATTTCTGGCGCTGCTGTTACCCCCACCACTCGTACATCTCCACTCGTTGTTTTACACACGCTTATACGTTAATACTAGCTGGTTACACAGACACACACAGTTGTAAAGCTTATATATATATATATATATATATATATACATATATACATATATACATACATCACTTGTACAATGTAGTGTTGATTTTCAGGGTTTTTCTCTTTTTTCCACTTGTAAAATATCACTCTTTAAATTCGTAAATGCAGGAAAATATACAAAATCGGTAAATATATACAAATATACAAATCGGTAATATATCAATAATATTAAAAACTTGAAATATTCTAAAATTATACCAAGTGACAAACTCTCAAAAAATCCGTATCTCTTAAAAAAATTCAATTTTACTAATTTTTTCAATAATTCTTTTCAATAATTTTTTTTCAATAATCTACTGATTTTAACATTTTTCATTTTTTCATTTATTTTTTCATTTTTTCATTTATTTTTTCATTTATTATTATTAACATTTATTATTTATTATTAACATTTATTATTTATTATTAACATTTATTATTTATTATTAACATTTATTATTTATTATTAACATTTATTATTTATTTTTATTTTCCACGAAATTCCCGATTATCGAGAAGCGAGATAAGCCCGAGCGATAAGGCTCTCAGCAGACCGAATCGGCATACGCGTACCGCAAAACCGGCATTCTCGCCCCCGGGGGCGAGTATGGCGGTCCTCTGTGACGTCACAACTGTCTGGAGTTCTCGCCCCCTTTCTACTATTGTATTTTTGCTTGAGTATCAAAGATTCGTGTTAAGATCTCTAAGTTCCCGGACTGGTTTTCTTCTGAACTAAAAAGCAAAATTATATCAAAGAAAAAATTTCATAAATTATATAAAAATACCAGATCTACTAGGTTTTATAATCTTTTTAAAGATGCTCGATCTGATTGTGCTTTGATTGCTAGAGATGAAGATAATTATATTAAAAATGTGGAAGGTGCTATTAGGGACAATCCTAAGGCATTCTTCAATTATGTTAATGGTATGGATGGATTACACTCTTATCCGGGTGTTATGCATCTTGATTATGAAGTGGGTGATGATGGAATGAAAATAGCTAATTTATTTGCAAAGAAATTTCAGTCGGTATATATTGATAAATCGTTGGACGTATTTGATGGGAGTGGTATTGTTATGGGATCTTTTAATCATATTCAGTTTTCACAGGAGGAGATTAAACTTTGTATTAATAGTCTAGATGTAAATAGCTCTCCTGGACCGGATGGTATTCATGCCTGTATAATTAAACATATTGGTCCTAAAATTATTCCTTGGTTGACCTCATTTTTTAATCTTTCTTTGAGGAAAGGATATTATCCAATGGTCTGGAAGATGTCATACGTGACTCCTTTGTATAAATATGGTGATAATACTAATATAAATAATTATAGGCCTATTAAGGCGACTACGGAAGTTGGGTTAAATTTCATTTCGTAGTTTACAAATTACTCTTTTAGTTTCTAAAACTTTTTGGCTTTTTAAGTTTTCCACCATTCTACGGATTATTATAAATGGTGGAAAATTAAAAAATCTGAAAAATTTCACATATTGAAAGAGTAATTTGTAAACTCAAAAATAAAACCTAACCTAAAATCCGAAGTCGCCTTAACAAATACAATATGCTTGCCAAATTATTTGACAAGTTGGTTTGTAATAGAATGAGTGATCACTTTAATGCGTATTTAATTGATAAGCAACATGGGTTTCCAACTGGTAGATCCACGATAACGAACCTTAGTATTTACGTTAATCATATTGTAGATTGTTTTGTTAGGGGAACTGCAATAGATTCATTTTATGCAGATTTGAGTCGTGCTTTCGATACTGTTAACATCGAATAATTATTGTCAAAATCAGAATTTTATGGTATAATGGGAAATCTGTTAAATTGGTTTAAATCATATTTAAGTGGTAGTACACAGAGGGTTAAAATTAAGTCATTTATCTCTGTTTTGATGCATATGTTGTCTGGAGTTGGACAGGGAACTCATCTGGGCCCGATTTTGTTTTTGATTTTTATTAATGATGTGAAATATGTTATTAAATATAGTAAATTTCTTCTATTTGCGGATGATGCTAAAATATTCAGAGAAATAATATCTGGTGATGATGCTGTTTTGCTCCAAAATGACATTGCATCATTTTTTCAATGGTGTTCTGTTAACAGCTTATTATGTAACTTATCAAAGTGCGCTGTTATTACTTTTTCTAGGTCCAAAGATCTCGTATATGATTATTACTTGGGTGATCTTATGTTAAATAGGGTGGATGAGATTAAGGATTTGGGTGTAATATTTGACTCGAGGTCATTTAGAGTGTTATACTACTCTTACATTTATTCTGTAATTAGTTATGCTTCTAATATATGGAGGCCTTATATGCAATATCAAATGGCAGCTATAGAGGGTGTGGCTAGGAAATTTCTTAGGTACGCAGCATTCAAACTTAACATGCCCATGAGCTTTGATAATCATAATTACTCAGGTATTAGAAATTTGCTGATGATTCCTAATATTGAATCAAGCTTTGAAAGATGTGATTTATTATTTTCATTTAAAATTTTGACTGGTAAAGTTAGATGTGATCAGTTGTTGGAGCGTTTCTCTTTTATTGTTCCTAATCAGCAACTTAGAGGATTAAAGGAATATTTCCTAATCCCTAATGTTGTTAGGAACTATTTTTTACACTCACCTTCTCTAAGATTTGCGATGGTTTGTAATAGACATAGAGAATGGTTTAATTTTAATAACGATTCTTGGTATCAATTAGTGGAAAAATCAAACCGTATTCTTTTGTACAATTAATTTTTAAGAATTATAATTTACTTCTGATGAATGAATTTAAAATTATTTTTGTGTCACCTACGACTACACTTTGTAACATTTTTCTTGTATTAATATGGGCTTATGCCCGTTGAAAAATAAATAAATAAATAAATAAATATGCAAAGAATGAATTAGATAGTACTTTGTGTAAAGAAGTTGAGAGTCGCACAAAGAATCAGAGTAAAAATTTACTTTGGTATGAATTAAGATATGAACGAATAGAGAGCGCGGTGGCATAATGGATAGAGCTCTGACCTTCAACGCAAAGGGCATGGGTTCGAATACTGGCCAGGTACCTCTAACTTTTTTTTGAAAGAAAATTAGTGTATGTGCCATTTATATCGCGACTCTTCAAAAATCCGACCTCATTAGATATCGGTTGATTGTTGGTCACAAAAGTGGCTGACCATCCATCGGTAGTCAAAGTTTTCGATATGGTGAGTCTGACAGTCTAACCTGATGTAATGTGTTAAACGGGAACTGGGCTGGGCTCCCTCGACATCACCATATAAAAAAGGTTAATCATATAGAGGACAATATCTTTTATATATTAATCTTTTTTCTTTTTAAAAGAAAGAGAAGATATGGACGAATCACAGCTTCAAATATTTATGAAGCTGCCAGATGTAAGACCAGCGATGGAATTTTAGTGAAAAAAATCATTGGTTTATCTAGAGCATATTATACTTTAAGCATGAAACGAGGACGAGACTTAGAAGATGAAGTTTTTATTCAACTTGAAAAGCAAAATTTTAACATCTAGGCCAGTCAAAAGACCGAAAAAAAGTCTTATTTTGCCAAAATTAGTACCCACACAGCATGAAATATTTATGGAAGCTTCTTGGAATATTGGCACGGAAGATTTGAAATATTTTAGGAATCTTCCATGGAATATTCCTGTAATATTCGTATGTCCTTGATTCTTCCTAAATTGGAATATTCCATGGAATATTGTTGGAAAATTCCAAGAATATTTCATTGGAAGATTTAGGACATCTCAGATCTTTCATTGGAATATTTCAGGAATCTTGCAGGAATATTTCATGAAATATTCCGTTAAAACATTCATGGAAGATTTCCGGAATATTGGAACGAAAGATTTGAAATATTTCATAAACCTTTCATGGAATATGCACAAAAGATTTAAGTAATCTTTCATGAAATATTCCATAAAATATTTCTGGAAGATTTTAGAAATCTATCGTAAAATATTACGTGGATTATTTATGGAAGATTTGCAGAATATTGGCACGGAAGATTTTGAATATTTCAGAAATCTTCCATGAAATATTCCTTTAATATTCGTATGTCCTTGATTCTTCCTACATTGGAATATTCCATGGAATATTTTTGAGAGATTTCAAGAATATTTCAATGGACGGTTTGAGTAATCTCTTATCTTTCATGAAATGTTCTTGGAAGATTTTTAGAAGATGTGAAATGCTATGAGGGGATAGTATATATATTATATAATAAAACATTAAACTTATACATCAATACATATACGCATACATAAACATTTAGTTATAAAATCGCATTTACATATTCGCTTCGACTGTACACATCAAAGCGCCGATACTCTTTCGCTTATATAGTAAGTGAGGTATCTTCCAACCACTTGGGGATAAAACTCCCATTTAACGAACATCCCCCTATTGGCGTCACTGGAAACCTCCCGTAACGTTCCGCACAACCTTCCAACGAAAACTTCATGGAATCATTCTAGAATCTTTCATAAAATATTCCACTGGAAGATAACTTAAATCTTTCTGTGGAATTTTTCGTGGAATATTTCTGGAAAATTTATGTAATATTCCGCTGTACGATTTAAAAGTTTTTCGAAATCTTCCAAAGAAATGTTTATGGAATCTTTCTGAAATCTTTCATGAAATATTTCACTGGAAGATTACTTAAATCTTTCTGTGGAATATTTCGAGGAATATTTCTGGAAGATTTATGTATTATTGCGCTGTACGATTTCAAAGTTTTTCGAAATCTTCCAATCAAATGTTTATGGAATCTTTCTGAAATCTTTCATGGAATATTCCACCAAAAGATTACTGAAATCTTTCTGTGAAATATTTCGTGGAATATTTATGGAAGATTTATGTAATATTCCGCTGTACGATTTTAAAGTTTTTTGGAATTTTCCAGTGAAATGTTTATGAAATCTTTCTGAAATTTTTCATGAAATATTCCACTGGAAGATTACTTAAATCTTTTTGTGGAATATTTCGTGAAATATTTCTGGAAGATTTATGTAATATTCCGCTGTACTATTTTAAAGTTTATCGGAATCTTTCAGCTCTATATTTATGAAATCTTCCCGAAATTTTTCATCAAATATTTCACCGGAAGATTACTGTAATCTTTGCGTGAAATATTTCGTGGAATATTTATGGAAGATTTGTGTAATATTCCGCTGTACGATTTAAAAGTTTATCCGAATCTTCCAGTGAAATGTTTATGGAATCTTTCTGAAATCTTTTATGAAATATTCCACCGGAAAATTACTAAATTCTTTGCGTGAAATATTTCGTGGAATATTTATGGAACATTTATGTAATATTCCGCTGTACGATTTAAAAGTTTTTCGAAATCTTCCAAAGAAATGTTTATGGAATCTTTCTGAAATCTTTCATGAAATATTTCACTGGAAGATTACTTAAATCTTTCTGTGGAATATTTCGAGGAATATTTCTGGAAGATTTATGTATTATTGCGCTGTACGATTTCAAAGTTTTTCGAAATCTTCCAATCAAATGTTTATGGAATCTTTCTGAAATCTTTCATGGAATATTCCACCAAAAGATTACTGAAATCTTTCTGTAAAATATTTCGTGGAATATTTATGGAAGATTTATGTAATATTCCGCTGTACGATTTTAAAGTTTTTTGGAATTTTCCAGTGAAATGTTTATGAAATCTTTCTGAAATTTTTCATGAAATATTCCACTGGAAGATTACTTAAATCTTTTTGTGGAATATTTCGTGAAATATTTCTGGAAGATTTATGTAATATTCCGCTGTACTATTTTAAAGTTTATCGGAATCTTTCAGCTCTATATTTATGAAATCTTCCGAAATTTTTCATCAAATATTTCACCGGAAGATTACTGTAATCTTTGCGTGAAATATTTCGTGGAATATTTATGGAAGATTTATGTAATATTCCGCTGTACGATTCAAAAGTTTATCCGAATCTTCCAGTGAAATGTTTATGGAATCTTTCTGAAATCTTTTATGAAATATTCCACCGGAAAATTACTAAATTCTTTGCGTGAAATATTTCGTGGAAGATTTATGGAAGATTTATGTAATATTCCGCTGTACGATTTAAAAGTTTTCCGGAATCTTCCAGCGAAATGTTTATGGAATCTTCCTAGAATCTTCCATGAAATATTTTACTGGAATATTTCATAAACATTACATGGAAAATTTCATGAAATATTTCAAAAATCTTCCGTGAATATTTCATGGAATATTTCAAAAAAGTTTTTGAATATTCCTTTGAAATATTCCTGAAATATTCCTGGAAGCTTTCAATGGCAGATTCCAATGGAATATTTTTAAATATTCCGTGGAGACTTCCAATAATCTGCATGGAAGGTTCCATTGAAATATTCCAGTGGAATAATTCGAAATATTCCAGTGAAATCTTCCATGCTGTGTGGGTAACTGGCAACGACCTATGCGATCATTTAAATGATAGTTCGTAGATGTTTACTTATAAGTTTTGGACTAGCAACTATGATTTATTAATTAGTTATTAACAAATTAGTACAAAAAAACGCTGCCAAGTGCTTTAGCGGAATGCTTTCTCATAGAGCTCTTCGAGTTTCATTAATATTTTATATTTGTTTTAATGTGATTTTAATATTAAAAAATTGTCTAACATTAATATTTACTCATATTGTACTTTATAAATTTCGAACATATATGCTAGCTGTTTGCTTTTTCAACATTTATAATTTATTTTAAATCATCAAGTAATGCAAAAAAATTTGTTCTATTGAAAAAATGATATAATGTAGTAATAAAAAAAATGATGACAACAAAATTTCTAATCCTTATAAAATGCAATCATATTCATATATAAATACAGTTCATGTTTATAGCTCTATAAAAAGACTACTCTATGAATACCAATTTTCAATAGCTTCCCGTCTAGTTATACAAAAACATAGATGGTATACAAAATTTGAAGCAAATCCATCGAGTAATTTTCGAGATCTAACTGGTTAAATAAATAACATTTTCTTTTCAAAATTTCTTTTTCAAAATTTTAAAAATGTTCTAAAATTAAAACTACGCTATGAAAATCAATTTTTGAAAATTTCCCTTCTTTTGGCGGTCGCAAATAATTTCCCTGCAATTTTTAGAACAAACCTATTGAGTACTTTACGTAGAATAAAAAAAAATAAGAGAAGAATCGAAATTTTTTTTTAAATCTTTAAAATTCTCTAAAATTGTAACCACGCTAAGAAAATTAGTTTTCAAAAGCTTATTTTTTTCAGACAATAGCGAATTCATTCTATAAAAATTTTGGAGAAAATTTATAGTATGGTTTACGCAAAAAAAAATAAATGAAAAATAAAAATTTTTTGTGCTCTAAAATTAAAACTGCGCTGAGAAAATTAGTTTTCCAAAGCTTGTTTTCTTCAGACAGTAGCGAATAAATTGCATACAAATTTTGGAGCATATCTATCCAATGGTTTTCGTAAAATAGAAAAAAATTGAAAATAAAAATTTCTCAAAAAATTTTAAAAATGCTCTGAAATTAAAAGTGCGCTAAGAAAATTAGTTTACAAAATTTTTTATACTTTTGGCAGTCGAAATTAAGTTCCATACAAATTTTCGAACGAATTCTTCGAGTAGTTTACGTAAAATACAAAAAAAATGAAAAATGGAAATTTTTTTAAAATTCTTAAAATAATTCTAAAAAAAACTACGCTAAGAAAACCAATTCTCAATAGCTTCCGCACCAGTTGATCGAAAAATTGAATTGTATGGAAAATTTGAAATAATCCATCAAGTAGTTTTTAAGATTTTATTGGCTTAATAAATTGAAACATTTTTTTTTTAATTTCAAAATGCTTTAAAATTAAAACTAAGCTAAGAAAATCAGTTTTTTAAAATTTATTTTATTTGGGCAATCACAAATAATTTCCGTGCAAATTTTGAAGCAAATTCATCAAGTAGTAAACAAAAAAAAACCAAAAAAATGAAAAATCGAAATTTTTTTATTTAACAACTCTAAAATGAAAACTGCGCTAGAAGAACCAATTATCAATAGCTTCCCAGCAAGTTAGTCAAAAAATTAAATTCCATGCAAAATTAGAAACAAATCACACACACACACACACGCGCGCGCGCACACGCACACGCACACACACACACGTGCGTACCCACGCACACACACATACAGACATTTTCTGGAAACCACTTTTTTCGACTTATCGAGTTCAAATATGTACAAATTAATAAAAAAATAGAAAAAAATTTTTTTTATCGATACAATGCTTTCTCTATGAGAAAACAAAACGTATTTTTTTTTGTTTTTTGCCTTTGGCGTGTTAAAAGTAGATATAATTATCTACTTCTGTGCCAAATTTCAGCTCTTAATGTTAATAAATAACAGAGTTCTGAATTTTTTAAAAAAATGAAAAATTTCCTGGTTTTTCCGAATTTTCTTCGGCTCTAATAAACCGATCGGATCGTTTGACCTTTCGTTTTGTTGATAATTCAATTCTCTACAACTTTCTTATTGACACCATGGTAATTTGTCAAATAGTTTTCGTTTTATTAGCAAAAAACAAAAAAAAAACGCGTCTTTGCACTAATTTGTTAAGAGGAGGTCACGTATCTCCATCCTTTTCTAATAAAAGAATTGATTTTTTAACAAAAACTAGTAATTTTAGCAGAAAATGAAGAGAAAGCCGCATCTTGTATCAGGAAAAGCAAAATTTTCTTTGATAAGAAAGAATTTATTTTATTGCTTTGTTTAAAAAAAAAACCTTGAAAAACCAAATTGTTTACCCTAACCTCTATGTTTTAAGTTTTTCAAGGTTTTCTTGAAAACGAAGTAATAAAATTAATTCTTTCTTATCTAAGAAAATTGTGCTTTTTCCGATACGATTCTTTCTTATCTAAGAAAATTGTGCTTTTTCCGATACGAAATGGGGCTTTCTCTTCAGTTTTTGCTAAAATTATTAGTTTTTGTAAAAAAATCAATTCTTTGATTAGAAAAGGACAGATATACTCGACCTGCTCTCAATAACTAATTAATAAATCATAGTTGCTAGTCCAAAACATATAAGTAAACATCTACGGACTATCTTTTAAATGATCGCATAGGTCGTTGCCAGTTACTAATTCTGGCAGAAAAAAAATTTTATTTTGACTGGCCTAATTGAGAAATGTGGATTAATATTGATTCCATTGTATCCAATTTTTGGAGCATCACCTGATGCTATTAGTAATGATTTTGTTGTTGAAATCAAGTGTCCAAGTAAAGAAGTAACGTTTAAAAATTACTTGAATGTAGGAAAAATGAATGAAAAGTTTCATGCTCAAATATTATTACAGATGTTAGCTACCGAGAAGACAAAAAGTCTATTTTATGTTGCAGATCCTGGATTTGAAAATAATAAAAAATTGCATCTACATTGGGTTGACTATAATGAGAATTTAATTCATTCTTTAATTAAAAAAGCAACTTCATTTTGGAAAGAAAGTATTTATCCTGTATTGTTAAAATCTTTTTGTGATGTATAAATATTGAATTTTTTATAAAATAATAAATAATGCTTTAAGGGGTGTCCTCATACCGGCACAGAGATCTACCTTATCTACATTTGAATTATGCATTTTAATAAAAATTTAACTATTTTTGACTAAAATTCATAGAAGAGGCACATTCTTAACATTCTAATGAATTTATTGCAACGTTAAAAGACAGAATAACAGTGAAAATGAAGACAAAAACTGCATAATACGATTATTCATAACTACATTGAAAAGTTAATCGTATTAAGAGCAGGCCGGATTCGCTGTCCTTGTCTAATTGGCATTTTTGTTATTTACTCAAGTTTTAATCGGTGTATCTTTAAATTAAAGGTCGAGCGCAATAGATATTATTATTATGAACATCTATGCACAAGAAAAAAAATATCTACCGGTTTGTTTTTGAGAAAAGTAAGTAACGCCAAAGTAAAAATTTATGTTTATAATATTTTCGCGTTACTTACTTCTCTCAAAAACAAACCGGTAGATATTTTTTTTCTTATGCATAGATGTTCATAATAATAATATCTATTGCGCTTGACCTTTAATTTGAAGATACACCGATTAAAACTTGAGTAAATAACAAACAACTCAATTGTTACTCGGTTGGTATCAGGTTCTACTCCGGCCTACCGTTAAGCAGTTTTCGCCTTTATTTTTACCCTTATATTGTCTTTCAACGTTGCAATAAATTCTTTGGCATGTTAAGAATGTGCCTCTCCTACGAATTTCAGTCATGAATAGTTAAATTTTTATAAAAATTCATAATTTTAATGTAGATAAGGTAGAACTTTATGTCGGTATGAGGATTCCCCTTAATATATTATATTTTTCTTAATTAATAAATAAAAGAATTCTTTTTGTAAAAATTTTGGTTGAATTTAATTATTTTAAAAATAAAATTATCTTTATGCTTTAATTTAGAAATTAAGTAATCTAATAATATTTCATAAAATGTGTGTGGTAGATCTAGGTGAAAAGACAATGTATAGCAGTAGGTGTTTGGTATTTGCTGTCTGCTAAGTGAGCAGCATGAAAGCTACACGAGAATGTATAACCTATATTAAACTAAGATATGTGTACATTCTAACAAGTTTCTAATTAGTGATAATTTACTAATTAGTGGTGGGCGATACGTATCAATATTTTGAAATATCGATATTTGCCGTTAAAAATATCGATATTTTGTATCGATGTTTTTACAGCCGATAATCACCTGTATCGATATTTTTTGTTTAATATCGGACTATTTTAACAATTTTTTGTGTTAATTTTTTTTCGACAAAGAAAGATGAGTTGTTCTACCAATATATTGCCTCGTGCGCTCTCATTACAGTTAAGCTTGAATTAAAAACAGATGGTATAGGCTGAAATTTATAATCGTTACTCATTTCTCATTTCTCAGTTTACATGTATCAAACATCATTCTATTTTACTCTACTTTCATAAGAAAAACAAGGATGGAATGATGTTTGATACATGTAAACTGAGAAATGAGTAACGATTATGAATTTCAGCCATAGTGTACTGTGAACTGACATTGGCATTAGCTTTACACAGAAAGTTATTTTGATTCTTTTCGTTTCAAGATAAACAATTTCGTCTTTGCGTTTCTTATTTGTGAAATTTGTAAGGTAAGAACATATGATATTATTATATAAAAATATAATAATTTTCATAAAGGTAGTAAGAAAAAATCCTATCAGATTTTTATTAATCTTTCATATTTGAGTAACGTAAATTTAATCTTTACATTTTATTTTCTTATAAGAATGTTTGCTTAGAATAATAAATTTCTAAGTCAAAACTGTAAAGGATTAAATAATAAAAATTTCTGCTGTAAGAGTTGTGTTGAATAAATAATGAATATTGAAAATTATAATTTATAGGTTAGGTTAGACTTATTTACATTTAGATTAATTACACTTTATCTAAAATATTTTATGAAATAGTGTACAAAATTTTGTTAAACTCAAAAAAATGTAAAAAATAGAAAAAAAATTATTTTGTTATAGTAACTTTGTTTTTTAGAATTATTTATTAACTATCAAATTTTGAAAACTATTTATTTTAATACTTTTTTTTTATACATTTTTGAATTTCCCTCTCTGACTCTGCCACTTTCGGCATCGCTGGCTAAGAGTACTGATAACGTTGCAGATTCACCTTCAGATAATGTAGAGCCAGCTAATAAAAAAAAACGAAATGAAAATGATGCATTCGAAGGGCATCAAGAATTAACATTAAAAAACTCTACAAACCCAAAGAGAGCCAAATGTCAATTGAGAGTAAACAACTTATTTTCTCAACAGCGATCATATGAAGGTGATTTTCAAAATAATTTAAAACAAATTTTTAAATGATTACATTTATTTTTTTTAATGTTTGAGGAAAATGAGACTTAAATATATTCAAAATTTGTTAATTACAAATTTGAATGCTTTTCTAAATATTTTTGTAATTTTTAAAAAAATTTAATATTTTATAACAAATTAAATCATACAAAATTAAATTATTTACAGCTTGCATATATATTATTTCTTTACATATTTTAACTAAAATTTGTATGGACTCATTCTTAAGCTGTTGTCTCATAAATTTAATTAGTTTTATTTTTATTCTTATAACTCAAATAGTAATAAATTAACAAATTTTTTACTTTGCTATTTTTTATTCATATTTTGTAGATGATGGTTTAAAAGCTGTAGAAACCACGAAGCGATTGATTTTCATGATAGCCAAAGATAAAATGCCTTATAGTACCGTAGAAAAAGATGGATTTAGAACTTTTGTTAATTATGTGGCACCTTTTTACAAAATACCTAATGGAAAACAGATTACTCAACAGTTAGAAAATAAATATGAGATTTTTTCCAATATTGTAAAACAAAATTTTTTAAAAATAGATGATGTAGCTTTGACAACGGACATCTGGACCGATACTCTTAACCCTTAACTGGCACCGTGGGTAAAATTTACCCCAAACCTTCTTTAAGTTCATATAAATTGTACTAAGATCTTAATAATGGCCTAAGTGGCGACATCTGTCAGTAGTTGACATCCCTAACTAAAGATTCATGAGGTGTATATAGTGTGGCAGGCATCAGTGTGTGTTGGAGAGCCGTTAAAATATTAAAAACTACACGATTTATGATTTTTTAAGTGGAAAAACTGAATTTTCCCGTTTTTTTTTCAACATTTTTTTTACTATTTTAATTTAAACAAATGAGTATAAAAACAGTTTAACTTTAAAAAACATACTCTAAGTAACGTTAGAAAATTTGACGTATATTGGTACCAACAGTGCCAGTTAAGGGTTAACAATCAGAGTTATTTGAGAATGACTACTCATTTTATACAAGAAGGAAAATACAAATCAATTATGATTGATGTATTGGAGTTACAAGATCATCATACAGCTCACAATATAAAAGAGTGGCTTAATCAGATTACTAATGAATGGAATATTAAAAAAAAAAATAGTTGTTGTCGTGGCTGATGATGCAGCTAATATTGAAAAAGCTGTAATTGACTGCTTTGGAGAAACAAAATTTTTACCATGTTTTGCACACACACTTAATCTAGTTCCATCAAAAGTATTTGAAAAAGATGAAGTTATTGTTTCTATTATTTATAAAATCAAAGGAATCGTTACATTTTTTAAACATTCAGTTACTGCAAGTGATGCTCTTAGAAAATTAACTGATTTCAAATTACTTCACAGTGTCAAAACTCGTTGGAATTCAGAATACACAATGTTGGAAAGGTATTTACTTTTATCAGATAAGCTTGCAACTGTTCTCGTAAATATGACTGGTGACAATATTCCAACTCCTCTAATGGGAGAGGATTTGAGCACAGCCAAGGAAATGATGAAGTTGCTAAAACCATTTAAAGAAGCAACTGAAATTATTAGTGGTGAAAATTATATCACTGGAAGTCAGCGATGCCGAAAGTGGCAGAGTCAGAGAGGGAAATTCAAAAATGTGTAAAAAAAAAGTATTAAAATAAATAGTTTTTAAAATTTGATAATTAATAAATAATTCTAAAAAACAAAGTTACTATAACAAAATAATTTTTTTTCAATTTAAAAAATTTTTTTGAGTTCAACAAAATTTTGTTCAACTCAAAAAAATGTAAAAAATAGAAAAAAAATTATTTTGTTATAGTAACTTTGTTTTTTGGAATTATTTATTAATTATCAAATTTTGAAAACTATTAATTTTAATACTTTTTTTTATACATTTTTGAATTTCCCTCTCTGACTCTGCCACTTTCGGCATCGCTGCTGGAAGTGAAGCAATGCCATTAAGAGCAGGCCGGATTCGCTGTCCTTGTCTAATTGGCATTTTTGTTATTTACTTAAGTTTTAATCGGTGTATCTTCAAATTAAAGGTCGAACGCAATAGATATTATTATTATGAACACCTATGCACAAGAAAAAAAATATCTACCGGTTTGTTTTTGAGAAAAGTAAGTAACGCCAAAGTAAAAGTTTATGTTTATAATATTTTCAATTGTTACTCGGTCCGTATCAGGTTCTACTTTGGCCTACCGTTAATAAAAAATTTGAAGCGCTGTTTTGAGTACACCAGTGCTACAACAAATATTGGTAAACGCTTTAAAAAAGGACTATCAGAAGAATTTGATTACAGATTTAAAAATATTGAATATATGAGTTTAATTGGTTCTGCATCAATCTTAGATCCACGTTATAAAAAGCTGTATTTTACTGATAATGTAGCTTGTTTCAAAATAATAAATAAAATAACAGAAAATTTAAATAAAATATCATCTGAGTCATTGAATCAATTAGTAGACGAAAAATGTGAGAATACTACCCCTAACCGACAAGCTACAACTTTAAATGAATATCAGATTATCGAAGAGATAAGAATATGGAGTTACGATGATGAACTTCGAGAAAAAATGAGAGCTGAATAAACTAAAAAAGCAATAAGTACATCACATAATGAAATGCCTGAAGAGTTAAGGTACTATTTGTCACAAGACCCTATTTCAAGAGAAAATAATCCCATTGAATTTCGGACCAAGATGCCTCACTCAGCTTTAGCAAAATTAGCTTTACGACATTTAAAAGTAATCGCCACGTCTGTGCCATCAGAGCGACTTTTTTCACAGGCTGCTTTAATACTCAAAGAAAAAAGAAATCAACTCACAGCACAGCAATTTCAGGAATTATTATTTTTTGGAACCCTGCCGACTGAAAATTGGTTTTTGAATGCTGATTGAGAAGAATTCTTATATATATATATATATATATATATATATATATATATGGGACATTTCACGCCAACTGATAGAGCAAAAAAATAAAAATCGTTGAAACTCAAAGAATTTATTCTTTTTGTTACCCAAAATATGTAAAAACATTTTCAAGGATCTAGATTGAAAGGATCAAGAGTTACAGGACCTGGAAATTTGAAAATTTTTCAAAATTTTTGGAAAAGTCTCAACTTTATCATTTTTTTTCTGAAAATCCTGATGTTTTAGAGAAAAATGCATAATAACACTTCTTGTTGTAAATGAAGAAGAGAGGTAGCAGGATTTTTTACAGACCTGAATCTCGCAGTTTTCTGATTGGCTCTTATATGTAAAACATGGTTATTGAAATTATTTAATGTTTGCCACTGCCAAAATTGGCTTCCGAAGGCTTATTTTTTTCTATTTTTTATTAACTTTAAAATAAATTTTGGTTCGTGTAAGCAAAAGTCACCAATAAGGAGTTATCACAGTTTTAAATATACATTTTCATGTAAAATTTATTTTTCTTATTGAAAATAGCCTGTCACATACTAAACATGATCATCTGGTTTTAATACTCAAAAACTATTAAAATAAGTTTAAAAATCATTTAGTAAAATGCCATTTATCAATTATAAGCCCAATTATTAATTAAACAACACTCATTATTATTATAATTACAATTAATTTCAAAGGAAAATAAGAGTTATCCCAAAATTAAATAATTATTTTTCAATAAGAATTTACTTATTTCAAAGAATTGATTCATCAATAAAAAAGAATAATTAAATAATCACTATTTTCCTTGCCTTAACTTTCTATAAAAAGTATCAGTAAAATGGAAAATGATGATATCATTTTGGAACATACGCTTAAAAGAAATGATAGAGGCTTTTATTACAATGAATTACATTAAATAAGCTGTTATAATTAGAATACTGATTTTTAGATTAGCATTAATAATTTCATTAATACAAGGTACATCTTGAGTAATGTTCATAGGTGCTACACGAGCAAAATGAAAAGTTTTCAAGGTTATTCAAGTACCAGGTCCTCTAATACTTTGTGCAGCTAAAGCACCAACTGCAGTGACTGGTTCAATTTTGGCTTTCATATATTTTTTCTTGCTTGTATGAATAAATTCAAGAAGTTGTGACACAGATAAACGTATAATATACCTGTAAACTGGGACATCTGGTTTAATATGTTGTCTTATCCTAGCAATTATAATTGCAACTGTTTTCAAAAATTGAGCTGATTTTTGTTTAAATTCTTAACTTACACAAAAATATTTCTCTGACATCAAAAGTTCAGGGGTACTTTAATAATACTAGGTCTGTCTAATGGATTTCCAATTTTGTACGTTGATGTAGATTTAATATCTCATCAAGAACTCTTTTATAATCAATAAGACGGTCTTTGCCTTCCATATACGTTGGATCCATAGAATCTACACGATAAAGAATTTAAACAACATCAACAAAAGAATTTTTAACTGTCATATCATAATGTAAACTAAGATCTTCTAAACTCTTACCATTCTTCTTTGCGTGTATCCAGTTTCTGCAATTTTAACAGCTGTATCTACAGCTGTTCATGGATCAAAATCCATTTTTCTTTTTCCATACAATGAATATAATTTTAACTATATTTCTATTATTTGTTCTTCATAATATTCTGAAAAAAAACAATTTATAAAACTAAAAGAATTTTTTGGTTATTAACATCTTATCTACTTTTCATATGTAACGGTCTTAAGGGCATACCAAAACTCCTCCTTTTAACAATATTTCCAATCCAAGTCTATCAATGAACGGTGCGTTTAATCTAGTTTTTCGCTACAGTAAAAAAATTTATGAGATTAAACTTAAGTGCGGATGACTCAAAAGATCCATTAAAATACTATGCATAAAAAGTTATAAACTAACATTCAATATATAGTATTTTGAGTCAAATAATACGTCTATCTGTTAAATAAAAATACAAATATATATTTAAATAAATAAATAAAGATGGGTAATCAGAAAGCTTTTGTTTATAATCATCCTCAAAAAATTCATTTAGTGTGTGTTCCAAAATTCTATCATCATTTTCTATTGAACAGATACTTTTTATAGAAAGTTAAGGTAAGGAAAATAGTAATTATTTAATTATTCTTTTTTATTGATGAATCAATTCTTTGAAATAAGTAAATTTTTATTGCAAAATAATTATTTGATTTTGGAATAATTCAGAGTCTAGTTTTCCTTTGAAATTAATTGTAATTATAATAATAACGAGTGTTGTTTAATTAATAATTAGGCTTATAATTGATAAATGACATTTAACTAAATGATTTTCAAACTTATTTTAATAGTTTTTAAGTATTAAAACCAGATGATCATGTTTAGTATGTGACAGGCTATTTTCAATAAGAAAAATAAATTTTACATGAAAATGTATATTTAAAACTGTGATAACTCCTTATTGGTGACTTTTGCTTACACGAACCAAAATTTATTTTAAAGTTAATAAAAAATAGAAAAAAATAAGCCTTCGGAAGCCAATTTTGGCAGATGCTAACATTAAATAATTTCAATAACCATGTTTTACATATAAGAACCAATCAGAAAACTGCGAAATTCAGGTCTGTAAAAAATCCTGCTAACTCTCTTCTTCATTTACAACAAGAAGTGTTATTATGTATTTTTCTCTAAAACATCAGGATTTTCAGAAAAAAAATGATAAAGTTGGGACTTTTCCAAAAATTTTGAAAAATTTTCAAATTTCCAGGTCCTGTAACTCTTGATCCTTTTAATCTAGATCCTTGAAAATTTTTTTACATATTTTGGGTAACATAAAGAATAAATTCTTAGAGTTTCAACGATTTTTATTTTTTTGCTTTATCAGTTGGCGTGAAATGTCCCATATACACATAATATTTATTAATTTTTCAAAAATAAATCTTTTTACTAGTATGTAATTTTGTACTTTAAATTATAATAAATATATTTATTTTACAAAAATAAACATCATTTAATTATGTTTGTAATTTCACTAATAAAAAAATATCGATATTTTAGTTCCGATATATCATGAGTATCGATACTCAAATGAAAAATAAATATCGATACTCAATATCGATATTTTACTAAATATCGCCCAACACTATCACTACACGGAAAAAGGTAAATACCATTAAAATCAATACTACACGTAGTATGTATTATTTCTGTGATAAAGTATTAAAAAAAAATGTAATAGTATAATTTTAATCAATACTATACTTCAAATTTTAACTACTAATGCTGGCATAACTATATTACGAACTGAGTGCATGAATTTCCGCTACGTAGTACCTATTTTTTCGGTACTAGGACTGATATTTCACCTATCCGATCCAGGGGTAAAATTTTGCAGAGAATATAATTGCTATATATAGAACTGATTTTCCCATACTAGAATTAAAAATTGATGATTCTAAAATCATTTTTATAATATATAACCCTTTTAAATTACTAATAATTAATTTTCAACTTAACAGGATGTCAGAGCTGTTAGAATCGATTTTTGCTTTTTTTATTTTGTTGACATCTTTTTAAATTCATTAATCAAACAAATATTTTAACTTATCCGCGCTATAGCTATGTTAGTACAATCATTTTTGTTAAAATAAAAAGTCATTTGAATTTATTTCTTTTATAAACTTGGATTGAAAGTTAGATCAAGCTTGACAAACCTAACCTCGAAATACTATACATCGTAAGTTTGTATATAACTTTTTATGTATAGCATCCCGGTGGATTTCATGAGTTGTCCGCACTCAAGCTTAATCTTACAAATTTCTTTATTGTAGCAAAAAAATTCATCTGCTTTTTCCCGTTTATAATAATCAACTCAAGTTTAAAATTAATAATTAGTAATTTGAAATTTTTACATATTATATGATCGATATTATATTTATTGATTGCTAAAAATTTTTATACAATTTAATGGTTTTTACATTATGATAAATTAGCTGTATTGAAGTTTCATATTCGACAGCGCCGCAGTAAATATTGTATAGGTACTATGTTAGTGAAAGATAATTTAGTCCCGTAGTACGGAAAAATTCGGTACTATACCACACAATTCTTGGGACGAGTCGCGTTAAAAAATGTACTTATATAGGTCGTTTTAAAATATATACTGAGTATCAATTAAAAAACGACTGGTAATATTCTTTCTAGTACTGACTCAAATTAGTACATTCTTTTCAGGTATTTTCCTTTTTCCGTGTAATGTAAATTAGATAAGTATCTTATTTTTTTACTTTTACTGAATTTGTTTATCTGAAAATTAGTTTCTTTGTTTTGTTTTTAAATTTTTATAATTTTCAGATTCATATTTGCTACAATATATGACGCACAAGTTTGTCTTTTCTTGAGGATACAATGTATCAAATAATTTTAAAGGTGCATGAGTCTTAAAAAATAGATTATAATTATTGATTTAAAATATTTTATTGATTTAATATTCAATTTCTCCTCCATATTCTTAATATTTATGTTTTTATGATAGGTGATTGCAAATTAATAAGCCCGCAGACTATTTCAACAATATAATCAATTGTTTTCATGTATGATAGATCAATAGTTGCATGAGATGCTAACATTATAAAACATCAGATTTACTGGGTTTTCTTGATTCTGATACACTTGGTGGACGTATTAATCTGCAATTCTTTTTCTGAAGTATTTCTTCAATATGTTTGAAACCACGATCAGCCATGACCTCAAAATTTTCAGGTAATACATTCATAATTTGACTCTCTCAAAAAAAAAGATAGTATTGCTTACTCTACCACCAAAACCTTTTGAAATAAATATTATTAAACCATCTGGTGTGCAAGCTATTAAATACTTAAGAGGAGGCCGAACTATCTGTCTCTGTCTAATAGTGTTTTTTATCTTTTATATGAACACCACCAGTTTTAATAAGAAAAAAATAGTAGCCCCCGCTAAATATTAATATAATAAGTAAATTTTATAATCATAACGAAATAATTTTATCGCGTAATTTTTGAGTATGATTTGACCTACGAACTGCCGTAAATACAAGCTGTCTTCTTTTATAAAATTTTGGTAGGTCAAATCATACTCAAAAATTACGCGATAAAATTAAATCGTTATGATTATAAAATTTACTCATTATATTAATATCTAGCGGGGGCTGCTATTTTTTTCCTGTTAAAACCGATGGTTTTTATATAAAAGATGGAAAACACTATTAGACAAAGACAGAGAGTTCGGTCTGCCCTTAAGTGTCTTGCACTTTTTGTATTCTGACCATGTAAGTGCTTGTTGAACAGGATTAGATGGCTTTTGAATTTCTATCTCAAAAGCATCAATAAGAATAAATACATTATTATAATATGCTCTGAAAGGTAAAGAGAGATTTTCTTTTACCTGATTTTTCGTTGGAACAATTATAATATTTTTTAAATAGTGCGAAAGTAAGCTTACATTATTCTTAAAAATTTTACTAGTATAGGACGTAGAAATACCAAACTGATTAGATATTCGATGAAATGAGTCATTAGTTTTGATTTTCATTTATTTATTTATTTATTTTATTTATTTTAATTATTTTATTTATCTACAGGTTTAAAACCCACTTATATGTACATAAAAAGAACAAAATATATTTTAATTCAAAAATAGGTAGCGCAAAATGAGAGCCCACTCATAACCAATCACACATACATAAATATCAATTCATTGAAAAGATAGTATTTGTCTTGTCTTATAACTTACAGTAAAAATTGAGTCAGCAAATAAATCAATTAAGAGGAGGTCACGTATCTCTGTCCTTTCCTAATCAAAGAATTGGGTTTTTTACAGAAACTAATAACTTTAGCAAAAAATGAAGAGAAAGACGCATTTCGTATCAAAAAAAGCAATATTTTCTTTGATAAGAAAGAATTAATTTTATTGCTTCGTTTTCAAGAAAACCTTGAAAAACTTAAATCATAAAGGTTAGAATGGACAATTTGGTTTTTGAAGGTTTTCTTGAGAACGAAGCAATAAAATTAATTTTTTCTTAGCGAAGAAAATATTGCTTTTTTTGATACAAGATGCGGCTTTCTCTTCATTTTTGCTAAAGTTATTAGTTTTTGTAAAAAAATCATTTCTTTGATTAGAAAAGGACAGAGATACGTGACCTCTTCTTAAGTTTCTATTATTGTTCCATATCACAGAGAGACGCAATAACGGTGAGTGCAACATAAAATTATGAGATACAATAGGCACATGAAAGCAACCTCTACTCGGACGCAAGTCACGACTAGGAACATTAAATATTAATCTGTTATACACATCACTACAATTTATATATTCGTTAACCAATTTAAAAATGAAAATTAAATCATTCCTGTCGAAATTCAATCTCAGGTTAGGTATACATAAAAATGTTCGATTAGGACCATAATTATGATCATTGTAACTCATTCCCATTTCCAATTTATAGCTAGCAAAACGTAAAAACCTTCTACATACACCCTCCAAAAGCTCCATCTGATAAGCCAAGTACGGCTTCTAGATGACAGAAGCATAGCTAATCTTAGAGTAAATATATGCAAAATACAACGCTCGAAACGATTCAGGAAGGCTAAATTTCGAAGAAAAACGCTTAATAAATCCTAGCATCTTTGTAACACTATTGCATAAAGAAGTAACATGTTCATCAAGAGGAGGTCACGTATCTCTGTCCTTTTCTAATCAAAGAATTTAATTTTTTACACAAACTAACAACTTATGCAAAAAATGAAGAGAAAGCCGCATCTCATAATAAAAAAAGGAATATTTTCTTTGATAAGAAAAAATTAATTTTATTGCTTCGTTCTCAAGAATACCTTGAAAAACTTAAAACATAGAGGTTAGGGTGGACAATTTGGTTTTTCAAAGTTTTCTTGAGAACGAAGCAATAAAATTAATTTTTTCTCATCAAAGAAAATATTGCTTTTTTTGATACAAGATGCGGCTTTCTCTTTATTTTTTTATAAAATTATTAGTTTTTGTAAAAAAATAATTTTTTTGAGTAGAGAAGGACAGAGATACGTGACCTCCTATTAAAAGATAAAACACTATCAAAAATAACCCCTAAATCTCTAACGCTGTACACTTTTTTAAGGGGAATCCTCATACCGACATAGAGTTATACCTTATCTACATTTAAATTATGAATTTTAATAAAAATTCAACTATTCATAACTGAAATTCGTAGGAGAGGCACATTCTCAACATGCCAAAGAATTTATTGCAACGTTAAAAGACAATATAAAGGTAAAAATAAAGGCGAAAACTGCTTAAGAGGAGGCCGTATCATTCTGTCCTTGTCTAATCTAAATTTTCGTTATTACAAATAAATAAAATATTTTTATGGAAAAGTAAGACAACCGCCCAATAGAGCAAAAGACAAGCAAACGATTCTTTTTTATGAAAAAATATGAAATTTTTATTATTTTTCGAGTGAAGTCTGAAACGGAAAAACAATCGAACTTGATTGAGTTGATTGAACTGTTTTTTCATTTCAGACTTCATTCGAAAAATAATCAAAATTTCATATTTTCTCATAGAAAAGAATTGCTTGCTTATCTTTTGCTCTATTGGGCGGTTGTCTTACTTTTCTATAAAAATATTTTATTTATTTATAATAACGAAAATTTAGATTAGACAAGGACAGAATGATACGGCCGCCTCTTAATACGATTAACTTTTCAATGTAGTTATGAATAATCGTATTATGCAGTTTTTGTCTTCATTTTTACTTTTATTCTGTCTTTTGACGTTGCAATACATTTTTTAGAATGTTAAGAATATGCCTCTTCTATAAATTTTCAACACTTCATTATCGAATAGCATATCAAATTGCTCAAAATTCGTACAGTTGAAGCAATAATAACTAAAACCCATATCCAACTCAGAGTGTACATTATAAGAAACTAATAATTAAAGGAAAATGATACATATTACATAGCAATATAGGATCATCATTAATGCTAATTTTCATATTATATTCATTGATAAAACATAAATCCAAAATATTGTCCCTAGAATTACACCAACCATTAATCTGAATCAAATTATATAATGCACAAAGATCATCCAAGCAACTAACCGCATGTCGAACATTGACGTTCATATGATCACCAACAGATTTCGCACAAGAATCAATATTAACCCATTCAAATCCTGTAATTAAAGTCTCCCAATAATATGAAATTAGACATAGTATTAAAATAAAAAAACTGACTAAGTAAACCCTGCAAATTCCCAACAAATCTACCAAAATAGTTATTATCACGCAATACCAAATCAGGCGCAAGGTACACAGCAACCAGCATAACGACATCTCTGGAATTAAAGACTTGAAGCTTCATAGTATTTTTGACGACAATCATGACTCCTCCACCCATTTTCTTTTTGCTTGTCAAAATGGATCTATCACACCTTATAATAGAGTAGTCAGAGAGTCCAAGTTCATGATTAGATACGTCCTCGTTGAGCCAGGTTTCAGTTAAAACAACATCATGTTGCATGACAGTATGAAAAGTCGACCGAAACAGCGCTATCCTGCCCAATATGCTTCTTATATTCTGATAATAAATTGTAAATTCCTTCAAAGAACATAGTTGCTATTCATCATGATCCGAAAATGAGGAATCAGATGTTTTACTCACAATGCCAGGAACACCATTAATAAATTTTATATATATATATATATATATATATATATATATATATATATATATATCCTCTTCTCCTTTACTTTTTCTGATTTTTAATTCATCATTTAAAATACGCATAGTATTCCTCTGCATCTTGGAAAGATCAGCCCTGACTATAACATCTTTATCAAAAATATTTCTTTTATTATGCGGAGCCCACAAAACACTTTCATTAGAATCCAGGATAACCCTTAATGGTCTGACCTTATCCTGAGAATAATCACCACCTATACGTAGCACTTTAATTTTATCCAATTCAAAAGGCGAAGACTTATCAAAATCAGAGAATTGCTTCTTAACTGTATTCAAATCAGATCTATGTGCATCAATTACATCAGAAAACTTAAACAAAATGATATTTTTTTCTCTAAATTTTCTTTCGTTAAACTCACACAAAACTTCTTCACAATTGCAATCCAAAGAATTTTCTACTTTATCCAATCTTACTTCCAAACATTCAAATCGAGCATTGTTATTAGCTATATTAGAATCTAACTTCATTTTAACATCATCCTATTCTGATTCAATAAGCCTCTATAAAGGAGCCAACGAAGCATCAAGTCCAGAAGCCTCATCACTAATTCCACAGTCCACATGTTCATTATTTGAGTTACTCCTGCCACAGCATCTATGAAAAGAACCATCATCATTTGGACCTGCTCTTTTAGAACATGATTTATGAAAACTTGTGTTGCATCTTGAACAAAATACAGCATCATTCTTATCAATATTTCCCTTTTTCGGACAGAGCAGACATTTTATTGCTATATTAAGGCCGTTACACTCAAAAAGATACAAGATACAGATACAGTGACATACAAAATTACATTGGCTAGTATATCTATACATAAAAAAATACAAGAGACAACGCATTTGTTTTTCACATATAAAGATATACTAGCCAATGTAATTTTGTATCTGTTACTGTATTTGTATCTTGTATCTTTTTGAGTGTAACGGCCTTTACTTCCCTTTGAAGATCCAGATGAACCTTCATTTCTATTACCTTTGTCTTTCATTGTAGAATAAACCTATATGCGGGCTAAACCTCTTCATAATTTATACACACAGTAAAAATAAATTACCAAATAACATGCAAAAGTCACCAATAGAACATAACCTCTTTGCATATCCAATATAAACACATGTAAATATCTTTCTGCACTGAAGTCCCCAATAAAGAATAATATTTTTAATAATGTTCACGATCAATCAAGGACTACGTTGCTCAAAAACCACTTCACTTGCAAAAACACATATCACATGATTAAATCGTTCAATGCAACTATTTAATTATGTCATATGCACAGCACCGCATATAAAAAAAAATTACAAAAAGAGAGCATTTATTTTTCTTCTAAATTCTTATTAAGTACATATCAGAAATCAAGTTGCACAGATGATATAAAGAAACAAAATTATTATAGCATATAATACACGTGGTAAACCTCTATGTTAGCTAAAGTTCAAGATGGCTGTCTATAGCAAGCCCATTACTGGCTCATATGCAATCAACCGTAATCACACTGACCACACATGAATCAACAAAAATAATTACATAAAATTGATAATAATCATCAATCTATGCAATAAACAATATTATTTTTTGTTTAACTCTATTTATTTTTATACAAATAACCAAAATACACAGAGCGACAAGAACAACGACTACTCTCTATGCGCCACCTATTGGCCTGTGTGAATTCATTAAAATTAAAAAAATTTTTTCTTCATTCAAATTACAATTATTTTTTAAAATATCAATAATTCATTGTTACGTCACAACGTATCTTTTATATTAGTTTTTAATTTACAATTTTTAAAAATATTTTTTAATTAACATGATATTGATGAACTAATTAAACAGTCATCGAACAATAAAGGAATTTGTCAAGTTAAACAGAAAAATCGAAACAGTAAAGAAACTCAAAGTTTAAAATTTGTCAGTAAAACTCTTTAGTTAGCAGAATTATAAAATTAAGTAGTTCAATTTGACAAAGTGTATTTTGAAATTGTCAAACGAATCCTAAAATAATTACGAAATATATAAGTATAAAAGCCGTATGAAACAAATATCATTTGGGCACTACCCCAGGATTATTGTTAGTACCAAGTCACACATCCTGTAATTCTTGCACTTCAACTTTAATTTCAATTCAAATTCAAATTCAAAGTCAAACAAAGTTATTGTCTTATTCAATATTAATTATTTTACAAGTGTCTAATAAATTCCTTAAAAGTTACTTATACATTTGACTCGAGTCTTATTACAATCGTGCCTATCCATAAACTGTCTGAATATAACCAGCCCTTATCTACTTAATTCTACAAAGGTAAGAATATTAAATATACTTTTATTCTCATTTAAAAATCTTTATAATTAACTTCAATACATTTAATAGTGAGAACGATCTCACTCAATTAAAATATTGGTGAAGTTAAACCACCACTAGATTTCATATACTTTCGCATTGTTCAAATATTATAATTAATCTTGATAATTTGTTCAAATATTCAAGTTCATATAAATCTACAAAATCCTATAAATATTTTATCCATTTTAATTTAGTCCTGGTGAAAGCCTGAACTTAACATTTTGGTTCCGGTACAAATTGTTTTTTAATTGAGAGATCGTATTGAATGTATTGAAGAATAATCGGAGAAAACTTATAATTCTCAATCTATAGATATATATCTGTGTGAAGTGCATAAAAATATAAGGGACTAATAATAAAGTGTTTCAAAAGGCATTAATCGAACGCAACGTGCGTCAAATAAAAATATTATATCAAATAAAAATTATACGCAAAATAGCGTCGAATAAATAAATTATTTATACGCGAAGTGCAACATTTAAAGCGAATAACGTCATTAAAAATAAACACGAAGTGTGTCATTAAATATTAATAGTGTTATCTAAAACAAATAAATATATATACAAGAAGTGCATTATTAGCGAATTGCGTCAATCAATAAAAATATATATATTATATGAAGTGCAAAAATTTAAATACATATATCATACGCATAGTGCGTAATCAAAATATACAATTGTGAAGTGCGCGATTAAAAATTATATTCAATTAAAATAATTGAATAAATAAGTTCATACGTCAATTATTCTTAATAATTGTAAAACATTTTTCATTTTTTATCAATTATCTTAAAAAGTTTCTTGCATTGATTTTATATCAGTAATCTGATACATTAACAATTCATTGAAATCGTGAAAATAACATAATTTTCAATACATAATTTTGAAAGTAAAATACGTTTCGGTGAATAAAAGAAAATCTGACTCAACATTAAGTATTGGAAGTCAGAACAAAACGGCATTTAAAAAAATAGACTCTGGTCATCAAATAACTGTAAAGAGTATTTACTCATAAAAAAAATCGACTCAGCAAAATTACCGTGTGACATACTCCTGGATATTTTCAACAACAGAAAGTCAAAGACAGAAAAGAATTCAAAGCGAAAGTCAGCATTTTTATCTATTTTTACAGTAGGTCAGTGTCAAAGAAATTTTAAACGCATCATTTTTGGTTTACAAACGACATTTAAAAATATAATTATTAATATTTATAAAATAATATTCTTTTCTTTCGTGTTATTTGATCTTTATTGGAAAGTAAATAATGAATATTACAAATGAGTAAAATAAATTTTAAAGAGATATCGGATTATTTAAAAGAAGGGAAAACACAGTGGTTATTATCATACTCTAAATTAGAATTATTTTAAATTTGTCGAAAATTTAAAATACCTACTAAAGAGAACGAAAATATTAATGCTATTCGCGATAGAATCAGAAAATACAGTAAACAAGCAGTTTTAAGAGAGAAAGAAAAAGAAGAAAAACGTATCTACGAAAATATCAATTTATTTCTCACAAGTACAAAAGTTGCACGTTCTCCAAATAAAACTTTAGATACAACAATCGAAAATAACAACTCAAATTTAGCGAATATTTCACAAGAAACAATTGAAAATAACACTGCAGATCTAACAGAGGACACAGATATTCCACAAAAAACAAGTGAAAATAATATTCGAAATATAAGCAATACAGATATTTTAAACAAACAAAACACACCATTACGGAAATCTACAGGAACAATTCCAAAAATAATATCCAAAAGTACTAAAACAACACAAAAAAATAATCAACAAGACAGTTTTTTAGACAAATATACTTTAACGAGAGACGTGTCGATTTATTCTGAAAATAGTACAGCAAACGGAATATTTAACGATACGGAAAATTTATCTGTTAAACAAGAAAGTTATCAAAATATAGACGAAGAGAATATTCTTGTGGATAATAATAACAATTCGATTGTCGAAATTAGAAACTTACTAGATAACACAAGCATGGCGAATACATCAGGATACTCACTTAGAGAAATTTCAAGATTAGAACCTGAGTTTGATCGAAAAAATTTACCTTTAGAAGATTATATAAAAAAATTAGAAATTGCAAAAGATATTTCAAGTGAAGAAGAACAATCGAAATTTATGAATTATTTAAGATAAGGCGACTACGGAAGTTCGGTTCAATTTCATTTTGTAGTTTACAAATTACTCTTTCAGTTTCTAAAATTTTTTGAATTTTTTAATTTTCCACCATTTATTATAATCCGTAGAATGATGGAAAATTAAAAAATCTGAAAAATTTTACATATTGAAAAAGTAATTTGTAAACTCAAAAATAAAACCTAACCTAAAATCCGAAGTCGCCTTAAAGTATCAGGAACAATTCGTACTGCTATAAAGGATAGTAGAATTAAAACTATAGAAGAATTTATTAAATTTATAAAAAATTTATATCCTGAGATTGATAATTTACACTCTTTATATGCAAAATTAGAACGAATTCAACAAGCAAAGCATAAATCAGTGGTCGATCGCATAAAAAAAATAACAAATTTAAGCTTAAAAATTAAATATAAAAAGGAAAATGAAAACAGCATAACAAGAGATGCTTTACAACGTTTTAATAATGAACTGGACGCAAATACAGTCAAATATTTTAAAGAAGGCTTAAGGCGACTTCGGATTTTAGGTTAGGTTTTATTTTTGAGTTTACAAATTACTCTTTCAATATGTAAAATTTTTCAGATTTTTTAATTTTCCACCATTCTACGGATTATTATAAATGGTGGAAAATTAAAAAATCTGAAAAATTTTACATATTGAAAGAGTAATTTGTAAACTACAAAATGAAATCGAACCGAACTTCCGTAGTCGCCTTAAATAATGAAATTAGATATGAAATAGGAGAAGTCCAGGATTTTTCACAAGCAACTGAGAAATCAATAGAAGTAGAAAAAGAATTAGAAAAATATAAAGACGTTAGAACGCAATCAGATCAAAATACAAAAAAAATTATGGTTAGTGATATCTTTGAAAAATCACCGAAACAAACAACATGCTGCCAAGTATGTAAAGATGTAGGTCATGAGGCGTTATGTTGCAATATTGCAAGTTGTGTATATTGTAAAGAACCAACTCACTCGTCATATCAGTGCACTAATACAAAAGATAAAATAAAATTAATATGCAAATTTTGTAATCAACTAGGATATTCAAGAGGTATGTGTACATTTTTAGATGACAATGAACAATATTGCCAATACTGCCAAGAAAATAGTCATCAAGTAAGTCGTTGTCCGATTATAAAAAAATATGAATCATGCTTGAAATGCAAAAAGAACGGACACAATTCTGAATTATGTAATCAAATCGAAGAAAAGATTAATATACCCACACAAACTTGTGACATTTGTAATCAGAATCACAGCACTACTAATTGTGAAAAATTCAAGATATTTGTAAGTAAAATCAAGTCGCTCAATAATTATGAAGACATTCAATATTTTGCAAGAGAACACGAAATTGATTATGAATTCGAAACATGTGACACATTTGATAATATCGATATAAATAATTTAAGTGTTACATTAAACTGTAGTATAGAGAAAGAAATGCTATACGATACGATAGAATTCAAACCACAGGTGAAAAATGACTCAAAATTAGTAATAATACATGAAAAAAAATCCAAAAATATGAACAATATAAACAAAGAAACTGAAATAAGTAATTCTGAAAATGATATGAATAAAAATATACCAATTTACGTATTTAAACTAGGGGATATACTACAATTTATTGAAATAAAAAATTCATTTACAGACGAAGTATGTAAATTATTAATAGATACAGGTGCTCAACTTAATATAATATAAGAAAAATTAGTACCACCTAATTCTATTAATGATATTTATCAGGAATCTCTAATACACCTATGAAAACATGTGGTATAGTTAATTTTCCTATAAACAAATCACAAACAAATTTTCATGTAGCGTCAAAAAATTTTTCGATACCCTATGATGGAATTTTAGGTATGAGTGTTTTAAAAGAAAATAAATTAAGACTAGATAAAGGATATTTAGAAAGAAATGGGAAAAAATATTACATTCAAACAGACTATAATGATGAAAAAAATTCAAGTTTAAATTTATGTATACAAAACAACGAAAGAAATGACGCAGCAGTTACTAATACATTTCAATTATTGAATTGTATCACGCTTATGCAAGATACTAAACACATATCTTCGATTACGCAATTTGTACAAGGTAAAAATGAAAACATCCCGACTAGAAACGAATTTCGGGTGAAAATGAGGTCCTTATAAGGTACCCTAAGATTATTATAAGGTCCCTGTAGGGTGCCCTAAAGGGTTCCTAGATGGCGTGTAATGGGGCGATTTTAAGGTCCCGATAGGGCAGACTCATTTTCAGATGTGCCCTATTGTTACCCGTTTATCACCTGACAATTGCCTGACAATCGATGTTGAAAAAATTCGAAGTGATAACATAACCTCATCTGATGCACGTGTTTATTTGGTGTAAAAAAAAAACTATTTTTCTTGTAAATTTAACTCTAAAATAGTTTTAACAGCAGGCCGGAGTAGAACCTGATACCGACCGAGTAACAATTGAGTTGTTTGTTATTTACTCAAGTATTAATCGGTGTATCTTCAAAATAAAGGTTGATCGCAATAGATATTATTATTATGAATATCTATACACAAGAAAAAAAAAATCTACCGATTTGTTTTTGAGAAAAGTAAGGAACGCCGAAGTAAAAGATTATGTTTATAATATTTTCGCGTTCCTTACTTTTCTCAAAAACAAAGCGATAGATTTTTTTTTTCTTGTGCATAAATATTTGTAATAATAATATCTATTGCGCTTAACCTTCAATTTGCAGATACACCGATTAATACTTGAGTAAATAACAAAAATGCCAATTAGACAAGGACAGCGAATCCGGCCTGCTCTTAATATAAATAATATTCAACACGAAAAGAAGAATTATTTTGACAATCGATGTTGAAAAAATTCGAAGTGATAACATAACCTCATCTGATGCACGTGTTTATTTGGTGTGAAAAAAACTATTTTTCTTGTAAATTTAACTCTAAAATAGTTTCAATATAAATAATATTCAACACGAAAAGAAGAATTATTTTAATTTTAGATACAGCCATGTTCTTATTTACTAGTGTGGTGTATGTGTGTGTGTTTTAATAGCAATCAACGTTGAATTTTCGTAGAACAAAATAAATGCATAATATATAAAATTGAGTTGAAGAATGATTCATTCATATTATTTTATAAAAATATCAATACATTTATCTTTTGCAAACTCATTCGTATCTTATAAGAAAAATAAAATTTAATATACTGGCGAGAATGTCAGAAGAGGTTATGTTTTACATTAAAAGGTTTTGAATATCAATAGTCAGGCAATTATCGGGCAGTGGACGGGTAATAATAGAATATTTAGGAAAATGAGGCTGCCCTATCGGGACCTCAGAAGCGCTCCATTACAAGCCAAGTAGCGCCCCTGTCAGGATGCCCTGTGGGGTCCTTACAATTTTGTAGGGCATCCTTAATATTTTTCTTGTCGGGATAGAAAATCTTATGAAAGATATTAATTGTATTTTTTTTAAAAATCAATTTAAAGATGAACAAGATATAGATTATTATAAATTCCTTTTAAAACTACAAGATAATACAAATTTTAATATTGAAAATAAAGATTGAAGAAGATATTGCAACATTAAATATGCAGGAAGAAGAATCTGAAGAAACTATAACACATAAAAACATAAATCACATGTATGAAGAAAATATCGATCGTAAAGAAAAATTATTAAATAAAGTAACTTTAAATTATTCAAACCAAGAAAATAAACAAAGTATAAAGGATTTAATTATAAAAAATGAAGATATATTTTGGCTTGAAGGAGAAAAAATGGGAAAATGTAATTTAGAATATCATGAAATAAATTTAACAGATAATAGACCAATATACGTTAAACAATTTCCATTACGATACAAATCAAAAGAAATTGCTATAGAAGAAACACAGAAATTAATCGATAATGATTTAAGAGGAGGTCACGTATCTCTGTCCTTTTCTAATCAAAGAAATAAGTTTTTTACAAAAACTAATAACTTTAGCAAAAAATGAAGAGAAAGCCGCATCTCGTCTCAAAAAAAGCAATATTTTCTTTGATGAGAAAGAATTAATTTTATTGCTTCGTTTTCAAGAAAACCTTGAAAAACTTAAATCATAGAGGTTAGGTTGGACAATTTGGTTTTTCAAGATTTTCTTGAGAATAAAGCAATAAAATTAATTTTTTCTTATCAAAGAAAATATTGCTTTTTTTGATACAAGATGCGGCTTTCTCTTCATTTTTTGCTAAAGTTATTAGTTTTTGTAAAAAAATAATTTCTTTGATTAGAAAAGGACAGAGATACGTGACCTCCTGTTAATAGGACCTTCTAAAAGTGCTTATAATACACCAGCATTCATAGTAAAAAAGAAACCTGGTAATGATGGAAAACCAAGATGGCGTTTAGTCATAGATTATAGAAAATTAAATGAAGAAACCATACCCGGTCCATATATATTATCACAGGGAGTAATTGGAGAAGATAAGCCGATAGCATATGCATCAAGAGTCTTGGAAGGACTAGAATTAAAATATCACACATATGAAAAAGAAGCACTAGGTATATTATTTGGCATAGAAACATTCAAAAATTATATTCATGGAAATAAATTTACTATAGTAACGGACCATAAGCCATTACTTTCATTTAGATCAGCAGTTAAAAATAATCGAGTTCAAAGATGGCGACTTAAATTAGCAGAATATTATTTTAACATAATATATAAAAAAAGAAAAATGAATGTAAATAGTGATGCTTTATCAAGAAATCCCATAGATACAGTAGAAATAAACGTCGTAACAAGAGCACAAAAAGCTAAAGAAAACGAAAGCAATAAATAATAAAGCAACACCTTTACCAACAAATGAAATGAAAATACAGAAATTAAATGAAGAACGTACACGTATAAAAAAGAAACGAGGTCACCCCAAAAAAATAATTAAAACAATAACAAATCAAGACGTCAAGACTAACGAAAATATTATACAACAAGATACACGTACAAACAAATCGAATACAATAATATATTCGAAAAATTCTATAGAATATAGAAAAAATAATATTGTTCATTTAATTACAACAGAAAAAAGCCATTAGACGAATTAACAGATAGATATCTCGTACAAAATAATATATAAAATTAATAATGAATTAAAAGACAATGAAATCGAAATAATTAATTTTAAGGGGTGTCCTCATACCGGCACAGAGATCTACCTTATCTACATTTGAATTATGCATATTAAAATTTATAGAAGAGGCACATTCTTAACATTCTAAAGAATTTATTGCAACGTTAAAAGACAGAATAAAAGTGAAAATGAAGACGAAAACTGCATAATACGATTATTCATAACTACATTGAAAAGTCAATCGTATTAAGCAGTTATACAATTAACTTTTCAATGTAGTTATGAATAGTTTATATTGTCTTTTAATGTTGCAATAAATTCTTTGGCATGTTAAGAATGTGCCTCTCCTACGAATTTAAGTCATGAATAGTTAAATTTTTATTAAAATTCATAATTTAAACGTAGATAAGGTAGAACTCTATGTTGGTATGAAGATTCCCCTTAAAAAAAGAAAAATTAGTATTATGTGCTTAAATATTAAAAACTCATTTATTTTAGTAAAAGAAAAATTAAAAAATAATTTTAATACATTAAAAAATCTGTTAATTAAAAACAAATGTAATATGTTCAGCATTTCAAAAAATATTAAAATTTTAAACATAACTTGGAACGAAATTGAAGAAATTTTATATGATATTTTCTAAGATACAGATATTAAAATTATTATTTGTTTAAACAATACAGAATACGTGAAAATTGAAAACAGAGAAAAAATTTTTGATTTATATCATTCTTCAAGTGTAGGTGGTCATTCAGGAGTTAATAGAACTTATAATAGAATCAAAAGTAAATACTTTTGGGAAAATTTAAAAACTGATATACAAAACCGAATACAAAATTGCGAAACATGTCAAAAAAATAAATTAAAAAGAATTAAAACTAAACAACCAATGATCATAACAGATACCCCAGAAAAAACATTCGATAAGATTTCTTTAGATATAGTAGGACCTTTAAACATAACTAAAAAAAATAATAAATATATATTAACAATGCAAGATCATTTATCGAAATTTGTAATAGCTGTTGCACTTAAAGATCAAACAGCAGAGTCTATAGCTGAAGCATTTATAAAAAAATTCATTTGCATTTTCGGTTCACCAAAAATAGTTCTTACCGATAAGGGTGCAAATTTTACAGGTAAATTAATAAAAGAGATTTCAAAAAGATTTAAATTTAAAAAAATTGAGACAACCGCATTTCACCCACAATCAAACGGCTCGTTAGAAAGTGCTCATCATCCCTTATGCGAATATTTGAAAAATTTTGCAGTTAAGAAAATCGAATGGGATAATTGGCTTGAACTTGCACAATTCAACTAGAATACAAGTGTTCATTCAAGTCATAAATTCACACCACATGAATTAGTTTTCGCCTATCCAGCTAGATTACCATCTAGCAAACCTTTGAAGCAATCAGAAAAATTACCAACTTTTAATGATTATATAGAAAAGTTATTAACAAACATGAAAGATATTGCAAAAATAGCTCGGAAAAATTTAATATCATCAAAGGAAAATTCTAAATTATACTATGACAGATCTATAAATTCTGTAAATTTTAATATTGGCATTAAGTCTAGTTTATAAAAGAACCAAAGCCAGGAAAATTAGAAAAAAATCATAATTTTGGACCCTTTGAGGTATTAAAAATTCACGAAAATAGCAATATCACTATAAGTTATAAGAGTGGTCCAAACTAGTTCATGCAAATAAATTAATTTTGCATAAACGTAAAAATTAATATTACTCTCTATTTTCAGAACTCTTCATCCTCTATATAAACATTAAAAAAAAATGCTGTCTATCATATTTATCTTCTTATCTCTTATCAAGAGTAATTCTGCAATCATCGGTTTCAACTGTAAATCTACAGATCCAATCATTACTACGTACTCTTTACTAGATACGGGTGAATGCGATTTTCAACAAGAAAATTTTACTATAAGTAATACAACAATAGAATTACTACAAATTGCAGAATTTAAATCCATAAAAATCATGCAGTGTAAAATAGAAATACAGGGAACAGTATTTCACTGTGGAATGTTCAGCCATCTGGGTACTACAGCTCATGCCCTACAAGAATATCTTTACGAAATCAGCCATGAAAAATGCAAATTTATACATGAAACAGGAATATTTAAATATGATAATATTCATACAATAGAGGATTTAAAAATAAATTCAACAAGATCAGTAGGAATAGATTTCGCTGGTTTAGTTAAGGATAAAACATGCCAAGGAGCATCTTACACGGATAATTTTGGTTCCTGGGATAACGTACTCGTCCAAGGCCTCATAAGAATAACTCCACTAGAAGAATATGCTCAAGTAAGTTTAAAAAACAATAAATTACGATTAAACTCAGGAACCATATGCAAATTTACGGATGAACACTGCATCGATTCACAAGCATGCTATACTTTTTAGGAACATTTACTTGCAAAGGAAGGTTTTAAAACAGAAAATGAAACCTTGTATAGAGGCCCCGCAAGAATAATAAATTCAGACAATCAAAATCGTATTCATACTGTAAATTCTATTGAGACAACATTTTCATTATCAGCGTTAAATAATATTAACATTTGTAATAGGATATTAACAAAAACCGAACTTCCTAAATTATTTATTTTAGACCTTTCATATAATAAATTATTATTTGACAATAATGAAATGAGGAAAGAAGTAACGAACTTAGATATATTTACTTACGTGAATTCTAAATTTGTATATATCGAAAAACATTTTAAGGATGATCTTAAAGATTTCTATTTTAATATCTTAAAAGAAAAATGCGAAATTGAGAAAAAAATTATACGCGAATCTCTATCCCTTGCATCCATAGCTCCCGATGAATTTGCCTATAATATCATGCAAAAACTTGGGTATATAGCTAAACTTGCTGGAGAAGTAGTACATGTAATAAAATGTACACCGGTAGAAGTAAAATTAAAACACAAACAAGTGTTACATTCAACTTCCTGTAACAACAAAAAATGAGACATGGTTTTTAACACCGAAAACACACATTTTATTGAAATCAGGTTCTGAAATAAATTGTAATTCAATCATTCCACAATATTATAAAATTGGGGGAAATTGGATAAATCTTTTACCAAAACCAAGGGCAACAAAAAATATTGTAAAAATTTTAAGACCAAATACTCAAACTTCATGGATGCCTAAGCAAATAACATCACTGGCAACGAGTGGCATCTATTCTCAAGAAGACTTAGAGGAACTAAACGACATATATTATCCCTTTCGAAAAAGCAGCTGTATTAAATGCTATAGCGAGAGGAATCCGGGTGAAGAAAATTCAAGAGGAGATTTATTAAGTAATTTACTAACAGAAAATACTTTATCAAATATAGCAGAAAACACCTGGAAAAAATTCATAAATAAACTTACAACATTTGGGTCAATAAGTTCAGCTATAATAATGATTTTAATAATTCTTCACATAGTTAAATTAATTATGGATACTATTATAAGGGGATATACTCTTCATACAATATATGGCTGGTCCATAGATTTATTAGGAGCCATTTTAGCTCCATTACACATTTAATAATTATATTAAATAATAATCAAATTAAAAAAATACCAAAATATGAAGAAGTAGAATTGAAAGAAGTGAAAATAGAGAAACCAGTCATATCAGAACCCATGGTTTTACGATCTCTTTTGCCTCGACCAACGCCCCCACCTTTACCAAATAAATCACCCTACATAACACTACCTCCTGCAAGTACATCTACTCCTTCTAAATCAGCACCTCAAGAACCGAAAGAGATTCGACTATTCAATCTTAGTCGTAATTAGTTTTTAAAAAAAAGAATATATATATTAATAAATTCCACAATTCAAAAAATATGAAATCAGCCCATAAATGTCGGTCTATTAAATAAGCATTATCATATTTTATTTTATTTATTTTATTTTATTAACGGGAGACAATCCCTTTTCAAGTTTTAATATACATAAATAGTGCGCTTTACTAACAATGTAATTAAACAAAAATTTATAATCATATAATCCGTTACTACAAACATAACTAAAATTAAACAACAAAAAAAAAGGTATTACAAATAATATCACTTAATTTCAGTTCTGATCTTGTTTTTAAATAAGGAAATAGATTGACAATCAAAGTCACAGCATTTTGAATAATTATTAGCTAAATTACATAGTCTATTCATAATATAATACCTATCCGCAAAGCCGTTTAAAGATCTAATATAAAAAATAATATTATTCACATTACGCAGATTAAATGCTGGATTATGAAAATTTAAACTATTAAACAATGTTTCACAATTAATATGTCCATTAAGAGGAGGTCGAGTATATCTGTCCTTTTCTAATCAAAGAATTGATTTTTCTACAAAAATTAATAATTGTAGCAAAAAATAAGAAGAAAGCCCATGTCGTATAATAAAAAGCTAGATTTTCTTTTATAAGGAAAAATTATTTTCATCGCTTCGTTTTTAAGAAAACCTTGAAAAACTGAATTGTCCATCCTAACCTATATTTGTTAAGTTTTTCAAGGTTTTTTTCAAAACGAATCGATAAAAATAATTTTTTCTCATCAAAGAAAATATTGCTTTTTATGATACAAGATGGGGCTATCTCCTTATTTTTTGCTATAATTATTAGTTCTTGCAAAAAAATAAATTCTTTGATTAGAAAAGGACAGAGATATACGACCTGCTCTTAATAATCTTGTATAGCAACAGAATATCAGCATGCATTCGTGAGCACTCCAGTGATGGTAAATTAGCCACATCCCTCATACCAACATAATTATGATTAAATCGATGCATTCCTCTACCAGTTTTAAATGATAAAAATCTCAAAAAATTGTTCTGCACCTTTTCAAGTTCATAGATGTCTTTCTGCTTGTATGGGGTCCATATGGAGGAACAGTACATTAAGATTGACTTTACATAAGTATTATATAATGTTATGCAGGTTCTAATGTTTGTAAAGTCAATACACTTCCTTTTAATCAAGAACAGATTTCTTTTAGCTTTACCTATAACACCATTAATCTGCATGTCAAAGGAAAGGTTACTTTGAAAAGTTACACCAAGATCCTTGATAAATTCAACATTATCAATAACATTTCCATCAATATTAAATGTCCAATCTATAATACTAGAACAAGAGAAAGCAAGAGCCTTACATTTATTTACATTAAAAGCTAAACCATTATCATTCATCCATTTACTAATCCTATGAATATCATATTGCAATCTTTCCAAATCAGATTCATCATTAACCTCAATATATACTTTCATGTCATCCATGTATAATAGTATCTTTGAAAATGTAACCACCTTGGATAAGTCATTAAGGAATACAACAAAAAGTAATGCAGACAGTTTGGATCCTTGTGGAACACCTGATAGCATACTTATCATACCAGATCCAAAGGAACCAAGTTTAACAATCTGTCTTCTCTCCAACAAGTATGACCTAAACCACTTCAAGAATTGGCCTTTTATCCCATATTTTTCTAATTTACTCAAAACCAGTTCATGATTAACTTTATCAAAAGCCTTTGTTAAGTCTGCATATATGGCCTGGATATAGGCATTATTATTCATTGCAAAAGCAATATCACTATTAAAAGTTGTAAGATTTGTAATGACAGATCTGCCTTTGATGCATCCATGCTGGTTATCAGTGATAAAATCTTTAAAGTAATCATATAACTTTTTATATATAACATTATCAAAAACTTTAGCAAAAGTATTAATGATGGATATGGGTCTATAATTTCCTACCACAGAGGCATCACCAGACTTGTATATAGGTATAATAAAAGATTCTTTCCAAGCCTCTGGGTATATACCAGTAGCTAGAGATAGATTTATAATATGCCACAATGGTTTCATAATCACTGCACTACATTTCTTGATCATTTCAGCACTTATCCTATCAGGACCAGGGGAACAATCATCTCTAATACTGTTAATAGCCTTTTCAATATCATCCATTGTAAATTCCTTATTTACTAGTGAATTCTCTGCTTGTGGAATGTCAGGTACATCATCAAGATGTTTAGATTCATAAACACTACCAAAGTGCATTGCAAACAATTCAGCAATTTCTTGACCTTCAGATTCTTGCTTGTTTTCAAAAGTCATTTTATCAGGTATATCCCTCTTGTTCTTTGATCCAATGTATTTCCAAAAATTCTTTGGTTCTTTGCATAACCCATCTTCAATATTCTTAATATGCTTAAAATAATTTAATCTCGTTAACCGCTTACACAATGCCCTGCATCTTTTAAATTCTATATACATATTTAAATCAAGACTAGGAAGTGATCTTAATTGTTTATGCAATATCTTCTTATGTTTAATAACTTCAATTAGTTCACTTGAATACCATTTAAGAAAGGTGTACTTACATCCACTTCTCCTCCTAACTCTAGGTGTATATTTCATGACAACCTTTTCAATAATGCAATAGAAATCCTTAACACATTCATTAGGATCATTAAGGTTATAAATAAGTTCATCCCAATCTACTTTACTAAGTTCATTATTTACCAACTCATAATTAGTTCTTCTATAGTCTAATTCAACATTTTCATACTTCAATTTATTAGGAATTCTCACAGGTATACTAATATCAAAAGCACCATGGTATTCATCTAATCTAGATAATGGGTCAATAGCATTTTGGCATTCATAATCATCAGAAGATATGCAAAAAAGATCCAATGTGTTATTAGATTTATTTTTGTACTCATTGATCTGCCTAACACCTAACATGTTAAGGAAAGAGCATAGATTTTGTACATTATCTCTTGTAGCAATTAGATCATTGTGCCCACAGTAATAAACAAGATTATCAGCATCATTAAAATGCCAAGAGTATCCAGGCAGATTGTAATCTCCTAATATACAAATTTCATCAAAGTTTTCATACTTAAAAGCACTCTCAATAGTTTTATTATGTTCTTCATACATATTTGTGCTAGAGTTTGGGGCTATATATGTCAAAATTATCAGAAATCTTTTATTATCTATCATTAGTGAAATACATAATTGCTCATATCCAGAATCAACCTTACAAATCAAATTAGATATAATAGTTTTTTTTACAGCTAAAAGAACACCACCTCCTCTACTCTTGCCAGAATATATACTATTTCTATCACATCTGTAGATAATATAATTATCAATCATAATCAGAGTATCATCTATACTATTATCTAGCCAAGTTTCAGTCAGTGCAATAATGTCATAATTAATAGAAGAAGATTCAATATTCATACATAATTGGTTTAGTTTATAGTGACTTTTGACACCTCTAACATTCTGGTAGTACAAATAAAGAACGTTCATGTCTCCCACTAAATCTCACATTGTCATCTCAGCATGTACATCAGTAATATCACCTGAGTTATTATTATTACTTATGACAATAGTAGGAATACCTTTAATGTACTTTAATTTTAAGTTATCCTCACCATTCTCTTTCCTACTATTCAACTCTGCCTTGACAATTTTATGCAAGCGATTTTGATTTGGTGTATTATCTTTATTGATATAAATATCATACCCCAACTTCTGAGATAAATTTTTTGAATTTTTTAGCACCCAAGCAACATTATTACTACTTTGCAACAAAATTTTTATTGGTCTTATGGATCCATTATTAAATTTACCATATCTAACAAATGTAAAATCATTATAAGTAAAAGGAGCATCTCTGAAAACTATCTTTAGTTTTTCAAGATCATTACTTCTATTATCATCATCTTCAACTTGAAAAATCATAATATTCATCTTTCTATCATCTCTGCTACGTATCTCTTGAATAATTCTCTCTTGAAGTATTAAACTATTATCAGGATTGTTCAAATGTTTTGTAATACTATCTTCAATCATTGGTATAAAAAGCTTTTTCATCTCTTCAACTAATAACAATTTAAGCTCCTCTTGCGTCTTATCAAATCTAGATTTCAAAATGTTATTCAGATTATAGGAGTAATCACAGCACTTTCTAATTGCTCCATTCTGCATAATTCCAACCTTACCGCTGCAAGAAGGATGATGGGGCATATCACACTTCTTACATAAAGTAGCCTCAGATGCTATATCCTTGTTACAGTAATAGCAGGTTGTCTTACCCATCTGCTGTGCTGGTGCCATTTATAGGTTATAAACCAAATCTTAAAAAATCAGCAGAATCGTACACAAGCAATATAAAATTAATATCTCAAATAGTTCCACTATAAACAACAAATACAGTAGCTGCAGTATTAGCTTGTATTTCTAAGTAATAATTAAATATTTACTATAATTAAACAACAGCACTCAGATCATATGTTGCTTTGCTAGCGCATGCGCACGAACTGATATATATATAATCAAACATATATATAATCAAACATATATATAATCAAACACATATAAATATAGCCGATAAAAATTATTTTTGTTTTAGTTAAAAAAACAATTAGTAGAACTTTTTGATTGTGATTTGAAATAAATCACATATACATAATATTCAAATATACTAAAAATTATGCATACTTCATTGTTTTGTTTTACATAAAAGAATGAATGACACTATGCGCATGTGTCATTCACCTAAACATGTCGATATCAATTGACATCGTAAGCATATTTAATCTAACAATAAAAAAAAAGGACAAAAAACAACATATTATGGATATGCGATACACATCTATATTAAAGCGGTTATAAATTTCATTTTTTTTCTACGAACTTACATACTTTAGTAAGCACATATTTCACTTAAATTTTAAATATTATTCATCGAAATCTTAACTTTCTATGAATTTATACACTAAGAAAAAAATATGATTGTAACAACTGAATCCTACTGTTAATATACCACGATGAAATATTCTATTCATTTAACAGACGAGTTCTGTTAATTTGATAGATATCGTAATATTGATTCAATTTAAAATTAACTTTAATTTAACAGCAAAGTAAGTCAAAATAGCTGTTACTTTTTATTGTGTCAAACAAATAAGTTTTAAAGATGATAAAAACTTTTTTATTTAGTTGAAACTCACGGCTCACAGTGTTCCAATTTCTAGATATTAATTAACACATAATTCATACTATAAACAATGATCATTATTACAAATTCTTAAGTGAAATTTTTTAACATATTCTTAAAGATTTTACACTACACTATTGATATTTACAAATAAAATCTAACATCGCTCGCTAATAATTGATATGCATCGCATCGCATCGCATTTATACATACAGCGAATAAATTCGTTCGTTCTTATATACTAACTGACGTGCAACCTCACCACTTGCGGGTTACAAGAAATACGCCATCTACTATTATACTATCGAAACGTAACTGTTTTGAAAAGTGGGAGATTTAAAAATACTTATTGAATAACATAAAAATCTTTATAAAATAAATTTATCAACGACATAAATGATAAATATTTTATTTTGACTTATGTTTTTTTATGTTAACTGTTATTCAATTATATCAACAGTAGGGCTGTTGATATAATTGAATTGAAACATTTGTATTGAAATAATTTATCAGTTAATTTAAGCATGTGCATATTATTGGTTCAATTTATAAAATTTTGTTGAAATGTAAGTCATACTTTTATTTTGACTTGCGTTCTTTTTATTTTAACTGTTATTCAATTATATCAACAACTGTGCTGTTGATATAATTAAATTGAAACATTTGTATTGAAATAATTCATCAGTTATTTTGAGCATGCACATTTTATTGATTCAATTCATAAAATTTTGTTGAAATGTAAGTCATACTTTTATTTTGACTTATGTTTTTTTATGTTAACTGTTATTCACTTATATCAACAGCCGTACTGTTAAATTGGCAGCACGATCGTATTCGGGCTATTTCAACTGCACAGATTCTGTTAAATCAAAAGAATTCTGTCAGATTAACAGCAGATCTGTTGAATCAATAACATTTCAGTTGATCTGATGAAATTTTTTTCTCAGTGTATAAGAAAAATAAAGAGGAAAGAGGAAACTAAGATAATAAAATAAAATAAATTATTTTACAAATTAAATTATTTATCGACTTTGGTGAACATGCTACATCACATGTTATAACTGTAGCATTACATTTATAATGAAAAATCAGTCATTGTAGGTTTGCACATTATCTCTTTACTTCTAAAGTGTGGAAGGAATTGTCTTTTTACTTGGATGCTACATGAAACCATCGTTTTTATTTTTTCTATAGTTTCAGATGTTTCACCAAATTTTTTTGGACGAAACCCAATAATCGTACTCTTTGGTGATGTAATAATCAGCAAAGAAGCCTCATCACATTCAACTGTTCCAGAGACTTTGACAGATCCTTTTACTTGATCATCATCTGCGATACTGCCTACTGTATTTTTTAACAAAATTTTCCATATCTGTTTTATCTATAAAGATAATGAATTATTTTATAATTGTTTTATATTTCATGTTGAATTTATTATAAATAATAAACACAATAATTTTGAAAACATAAATTTAACTTTTATTAAAATTTTTATTTTTATTAAAAATATTCTTTAGTATTTTATATTTTATGTTAAATGTTATTATCAAAAGTTAATAAAAAATTTATTATCATTTTCACTTTCCTTTTTATTGACTCAATTTAATATTGAAAAAATTTTTTAAAAAATTTTACAACATTAGCAAATTATTACTTAACGGCATGTCGGAGCTGCAGCAATTGAGTTTTGCTTTTTTTATTTTATCAATATCTTTTTAAATTCATAAATTAAACAAATATAATGATTTGTCCGCACTAAAGCTATATTTATACAATAATTTTTGTTAAAATAAAAAATCATTTGGACTTGTTATTTTTTTATGAGCTTTGATTGGAAATTAGATATTAAACTCGACAAACCTAACCTTAAAATACGATACATTGAAAGTTTTTATTATAACTTTGTATGTATAATATTTTGGTGGATTTCTTGGGTTGTCCGCACTAGAGTTTAATTTTACAAATTTTTTCTTTGTAGTAAAAAAACTCGATTAAACGCATCGTTTATTCATAAGTTAGGATTGGAAATATTATTGGAAGGCGGACAGCTTCGTCATGCTCTTAACAACTATTGATAAAAAATGTGAAAACACAATTAGTATTTTTCTTTTACAAATAAATAAATAAATTAATTGCACTTTACTTTCATCAAAATGATCTTCACAACAATAATAATTTGATGATGTTGACATATCTAGCCTTCGAGCTACTTTAAACAATTTTTTTCTCACATTGTCTTTTGGTACAGTAAAAAATATTTTGCTTGGAGTTTTTATTGTTTTACTCTTACATAACGGAACAAATATATATTATATCCTATTGTTTTTTCTGATTTTACTAAATTTTCTTTAATTTTCATTTTTTTTAATATTAAATCTTTATGCCTGATTTATCACAAATTTTATAACACAATTTTTTTGCCGAAAAGAAAACAAAAAAATAGTATTTCAACGGTTAGAAAACTGACTGCAAAACAAAAACAGTTAAAATTATATATTTTTAAAGTCAACAAACTATAGTAAATAGCGGGAAATCATGTGAAAATCGTTAAAACTTAATTTTTCTTACGAATAAATTTAAAAATTATGTGATTGTGACGTTATAAGATGACCGACCAATCGGAAACGTTTTGGCGTCATGTAATCGAGTTTAAAAATTCATATTGCAAAAAAATCTGGGAAAAAAATTTACCTCATAAAAAATAATAAACTTTTCGAAAACAATTTTTTCGAAATTTATGAAACATTCTAACTTTATTTTTATTTGATGTTAAGACAGTGATTCATCTTTTACATTATTTTATTTGATTTTAATTTTATGACTGATAGATATTTAAGACTATTTTTAATTGTAATTTATGTTTTCATACTTTCAACGTGTAGATAGATAGATAGATATTATTTTATTTTGTATAAGAGTACAAAAACGTGTAATATAATTTGTAAATATAAAAACAATAAATATTGCACAAAAATGTTATAAAAAAGTATAAATGTAAATATTGCACAATTAATATCACAGTCAGTCACTAAATCTAATTATACTGAATAAATAAGTCACAAACAAAAATAAATAAAAGTGATATCACAAAGTAATCATAAAATACACGCAATATAAATAAAAATAATCATATAAATAAAAATCAGTCATACAATATCTATCAGTCACAATATTAAAATTTAAAAGAATTAAAATTAAGAGGAGGTCACGTATCTCTGTCCTTTTCTAATCAAAGAATTGAGTTTTTTATACAAACCAATAACTTTAGCAAAAAATGAAGAGAAAGCCGCATCTCGTAATAAAAAAAGCAATATTTTCTTTGATAAGAAAGAATTAATTTTATTGCTTCGTTTTCAAGAAAACCTTGAAAAACTTAAATCATAGAGGTTAGGGTGGAAAATTTAGTTTTTCAAGGTTTTCTTGAAAATGAAGCAATAAAATTAATTTTTCCTTATCAAAGAAAATATTGCTTTTTTTGATACAAGATGCGGCTTTCTCTTCATTTTTTGAGAAAGTTATTAGTTTTTGTGAAAAAATCATTTCTTTGATTAGAAAAGGACAGAGATAAAAGACCTCCTCTTAATACATATTAAAATAAAATAACAAGCGTACGCAATAGTATGAAACGCAGTCAAAAATAAAATCAATTAAAAACTCTCACTCACCAACCATTCAGCCAACACTCATACATAAAATACACTCACACCTTAAACCTATATACAGGACGTTAAAAAAATTAATTAAATGAATTAACATAAATAAATAGTAAAAAAATATTAATCTAGGTCGAGCAAGTACCCTCTCACCGCTGCTGAGAGATGGAAGATGTTTAATCTCAGCAGGCAGGGAGTTCCAAAAATGCGAACCTTGAACTTGGAAGGAATTCCTTCCAGTTTCAGTGCGCATAAAGGGCACCGCAAGATCCTTAGTCTCTCTTCTAGTAGCCACCCCAGGTACACGTCTAGTGAAGAGACTCACTAGATGCTCCGGAGTATTCATGCGCACGATTTTGTACATAAGCACAGCCAAAAAATACTGTCTCCTCGAATCAGTGCGCAGCCAACCCAACGCGGTTCTATGAGGAGAGACATGGTCACCCATTCTCAAACCCATTACATATCTCACACATGAATTTTGTAATCTCTGTATTCGTCTTCTCAACTCCTGAGAAGCACCGAGCAGAACTACTGAACAATAGTTAAGATGTGGAAACAGCAGGGCGGTTGCGAGCTGTTTACGCAGAGTCTCCGTGGTGTACCGTCGTAAAAACCGCAGGGCATACAAAACTCTATTAAACTTTTTTGTAATCATATCAACGTGCAGTACCCATGAAAGTTTAGGGTCAAGCACAACACCAAGACTCGTCACTGAGTCAGAGAAAGGTATAATAATGCCTCCCTCAAGATCAATCATACGTGACCTATCAGCATAAAAAGAATTTACAAAACGACTATTGCCAAAGACGATTGCCTTGGTTTTATTAGAATTCAAAGTGAGAGAGACACCAGCAGCCCACTCCGACACCGCTTTGGCCGCCCTCTGTAGAGTGAGAATATCCTCTTCCACATTCTCGCGAGGCACCTGCGTGTAAATTTGCAGATAATCTGCATAGAGTAGGTGCTCGACGCAACCACAGTCAAGAGCGTCACGTACGTCATTAATGTAAAGACAAAACAACAGAGGCCCCAGTACCGAACCCTGTGGAACTCCAAGGTTGGTTGTCAGCCAACTCGATTCCTCGTTTAAGAGGAGGTCACATATCTCCGTCCTTTTCTAATCAAAGAATTATTTTATTTGCAATAACTAATAACTTTAGCGAAAAGTAAAGAGATAGCCCCATCTCGAATTATAAAAGGCAATATTTTCTTTGATGAGAAATATTTCATTTTATCTATTCGTTTTCAAGAAAACCTTGAAAAACCAAATTTTTTATTCTAACCTCTATGTTTCAAGTTTTTCAAGGTTTTTTTGAAAACAAAACAATAAAATCAATTCTTTCTCATCAAAGAAAATATTGCTTTTTCTAATACGAAATGGGGCTATCTCTTTATTTTTTGCTAAAGTTATTAGTTATTGCTAAAAACTCAATTCTTTGATTAGAAAAGGACAGATATATTCGACCTGCTCTTAAATGCGTGGAAACCATTTGTTTCCTTCCTGATATATAGGAGTTAATCCACAAGGGAGCAGCCCTGGAAAGCCCCATCGATCTAAGCCTAGTAAGTAACTTGAAAGGAGAGATCGTGTCGAATGCCTTACTGAAGTCAAAAAGTAAAAGTAACGTGACGAGTTTTTTGTCTAGACCCGATTTTATGTCATCAGTTAATTTAAGAATAGCTGTTTGTGTCAAGTTGTGCTTTTTGAAGGCAGTCTGCATTGGGTCAAGTATTTTATTAGCAGTAATGTACTCCTGCAATTGGTCATGGGCGATCTTCTTAAGTACCTTTGAAAGCAAACATAAAATAGCAATAGGCCTGAAGTCTTTAGGCGATTTGGGTGTAAAGCACTTCTTTAATGGCACAATACGTGCCTGTTTCCAAAGGCCAGGGAAAACCCCCCGCGCAAAAAAAGAATTGAACAGAGTCACAAGATGTTCACCAATAAATGGTAATGCTTCAAGTATCACACTTTGCGGAATGCCGTCTTCCCCACGAGCCTGCGATGAGAAGTGAGAAACTGCAAGAATAACATCGTTAATATTAATTGATTTAAAAGCGAAACCATTTTTGCTGCATTCAGAAAGAAACTTCTTGCGTTTCTCACCATCATCATGTGGCGAAACCGACACCCCAGCAAAGTGCGCATTAAGCTCATCTGGATCAAATCCATTCAGATCCCCTTGGGGTCCGGATAAGAGTCCCAGCTCTCTCAACTCCTTCCAGACATTACCACTTGCAAGTGCCTTGAACAGTCTGTTATGATAATATTCACTTCTTGCACGCTCAATCTGCTCGTCCAACGCCTTACGTAAAATTGAAAATTCTGAAAAATATTTATTGTTGTTTGTCCGTTTGTATCGCCTATATGTGGCATCCCTCCTGCGCTGCATCTATGACAACTCTCCTTCCATCCATGGTGGCTTCTTTTTCGTACATTTAAATATTTTCACTAGTGCTAAGTTTTCAATAGCAGCAGTGAGATTATCACAAATGCAGTCAAGTGCAGACTCAGGATCCACTGTATCAGTTGTCAATTTGGACCAATCATAGCCGGCCAATTTCTCCAACAATAATTTTCTACTAATATTTTTATAATTTCGATACTTAATTGGATCTTGCACTAAACTGCTAGCATTGTAGGCTATAGAAACTTCAATTAAATTGTGCTGATTATGAATGTTCGCAGGTACGTTACGTGCATCCAGTATGGTGTCATTGTCATCTACAAAAATCAGGTCCATCCATGTGCGAGACGATGGAGTTATATGCGTGGCACTGTGCTGGACCAACTGAAGCAAAAGCTCAGCGGACAGTTTACTAAGAAACTTCGCATCACTGCTTTCTCGCAGGAAATCGGCATTCAGATCTCCCATTATAATCTTAAATGAAAAATCGGGAGTCAAACTTACTAATTTATCAATTAGATCAGGATCTTTTGTAAAGGAAATGACAGGAGGACGGTAAATGACAAAAACCAACAGATTCAGAGTTGCCTGCTTTAACAGAACAAAAAATATATTCTGGCACTTCAGGCTTACCACTGGCAGTTATAGTTGTGGTATTCGAAAAAGCTAATATCTCACATTTCAAACTAACTTTGACGTAAAGGTCAACCCCTTCTCCATGAAGGTTTCTATCCTGTCTAAAAATTTTATACCCCTTAACCTGAATGACGTCATCCGAGACAGTCGAACCCAGCCAGGTCTCAGCCACTCCAAACAGATCATAAGAATGGTCGTCACATAGAAGCTCACGCAGCTGTCCAATGTGAGCCTTTAAAGAAGTCACATTAAAAAAGCCCGCTCGCAGTGCACCCCTTCTCCCTTTTCGACTCACCGAGGAGATCTGGCTTAGTCATTGGGTAGAGAGTTCATTATTATTTAACTTACTTTTAATAACAGGACATTCATTATTGGGAGCTATCTTAACAACATTGTCAACCTTATTTAAACATCCACTAATCACACAAAATTTGTCAGCAATAAAATTTTTGTTTACAATAACATTATTTGAACGACTTAAAATTTGATCTATATCATCTTTAGTAGCAAATGTGTATGGTCTCTCTCCTCTCGCCCGTCTTGCCAGAAATCTGCCACTTCTATGTCAAATAAATTTAATACCTTTAACCTTAGCATAATTCTTAAGATCTTTGAAATTTTTGTATGCATCTTTTTGAAGGTATTCATTAATAAAAACATTATAATGGTTTTTTATGACAGACAGACTGGCAAACGAGAAAGATCAATGTCTGCCGTTGAGAAACTAGTGATTTTTCTTTTTTCATTCAATATTTTTTGAACCAGACTGGCCTCGGAGAGTGACTAGCAGCGAGTGAGGACCCCCCGGACCGTCCCTGATCACGCCGCTTCTAGATTCAGACGATGCTAAACATACAACCGACAAAATGTGTGACTGCATCAAATCCGGAAATATGGTACCGAGGACAGCACAAACATAATCCTCCTGTCGAACATTAGCCGCTAAGCAGTCCAGTCCACTGGAGATTACCAATGAGCCACCCTCAATACCACAATTTTGTGTATTGTGATGATTATCCTTTGCTATTTCTGTGTTGATAATTTGTGTGTTGGCGTCTGCTGTTTCCTTTGAATTCGTGTCAGTGTGCGAGACATTTTCACGCTCTTCTACACGCTCCTGCACACTGAGATCAGAGACGGTCTGCACCACGCATGCCAACCCCACCCCAAGTTCTGAAAAATTGTTGTCCACTCCATTAAATTCAGCTTGTATAGCAGATTGAAGGCTATTAATTTTAGAATTTAAATTTAAATCAGTCTTATTATACTTTTCAATTACAGTGGACAATTTATTTTCCAAACTACTGACTATCTCCCTTAATTTAATATTTTCATCAAGCAGCCTTGCCTGCATTACCTCAAAATTCTTGGGGACTTGAGTGTAGAGCGTGGAGAGGTGCGCACGCGTTTTTGACGCCGCACAATAGAAACGACTATTACAGTTATAATTCGACATAAATAGTTAAAAAATAAGTAAAATCTAAAAGCATTAACGACAGAAAGTACAAAACAAGAAAGAATTGACATTTAAATAAAGTATTAAAAGAGAAAAAAGAGTTTGAAAGAAAAAGCAAGGATTGAGGTTAGGAAACACGGCGTGGAGAATATAATCTAAATATGGCGGACAAAGTAAAAGAAAGTGAAAAGGACAAAGAGGATAAAAATAAAAACACAAATAATGAAAAGGCTAAAGTGAACACAAGACAAACTACATTAGACGCTGCACTCAATAAAAAAAGGAATGCCAAAAGTGTCACTTTCAAGGGAGATCATATAAAGGAAATGCAGCAAGATATAAAAGTGATAAAAGAAGAACACGAGAAATTAAGAGACAAAGTAAAAAACGACAAAGCCAAATGGAAACAAGAAAGAAAAGAATTGACGATAAGGAATAAAACACAAGAAGCAAATATAGAAGAATTAACAAAACAAACAGAAGAAATGACAGTAAAAATAGGAGAATCAGAAGAGAAAATTAAAGAAATGAACGAAAAATTAAACGCTACAATAATGACACAGGACGACACAAAGGGAGACATGACAGACGAATTTTACATGTACGACCAGATAGATGGCGCCACTGGTTCCAGCTGGAGCCTCATAAGTGCGCCGAGTGAAAAAAGTGTACGAAACAGACTAAGCGGACGAAGCGCAACAAGAAGCACAACGAGCAGGTTTAGCAACGTTTCAGATACATTAACAGAGAGAGAGGTAACACAGATGAAAAAACTTTTATATGATAAAGACAGATTAGATAGGGCATATAACATTGTATTAAAAGTCCAGGCGGGATCTGTTTTAAAATGGGTAGATTTGGATGTTTCATATATAGTCGCTAATTTTTGCTTGAATGTCTCCGAAATTATGTTAGATATGATAATTTCGATATGCGCCAGTTGAAAAAGTTGTGCTAAATTCGCTATTAAACAAATAGTGAAAAAATCTCGAAAAATACGATTTTTTTCATTCTTTTTTTATTTATAGCTCCTTAAATATACATTTTAGAGAAAAATGTAAAAGAAAAAAAAGTTAGATGATAAAATTTTACATGAAATAATGAACTTTTGAAATAGAAAATTTCATTTTTTATGTTAGAAAAACGACAACAATTGCGAAAAAACTGCCCAAAAATTAATATTTTGTTAAATGATTTTTTTAACTATTTAAATTTATCATATGATTTTAATATTGAGCCACAGAAAACTTTTTGATATGATAAAACAGCCCAGCAAATTTCATTAGAATCGGTCTGTTCGTTGCTTCACAATAATTTAACAATTAAGCGTCCCGCAAAAAAATGCAAAAATTTCAAAACTTTATTGCAAATAAAATAATGTTTTCAGATGGGTGCTGATTTTTTTACATATAGCAGACTATTAAAGCTTTCAAATGCACTTTGAAAAATTAAAATCGGTTAGTTAGGAGAGTCTTGGGAATTTTTAAAAAAATATAGTTAAATTTATGCTTATAAACAAATTGAATATCTTTTTCAATTTTAAATTAAATGAAACCCAAAAACTTTTGTTTGAAAATACTTTGAAAGACGCTCATTTTAAAAAAAAGAAAAGTCAAATTCCGCTTAATAGTTTTTGAGCTATGATTCACCAAAGTTAACTTGTGTTTATTATTAAACAATAAACAATAGAAAGTCAATTAAAGTGTTATTAGCTTTATTTGTCCAAGCACTTTTTAGGCAAAAGTTTTCAAAACATGCGCTCTTTGGAAACACATAAAAAACATCGATTAAAATTACTCTGATCACTTGAAAAGCCGTTAAAAACGCAGAGGGTCACGTGATGGAGCAAGCTGATTGAAAAGTGAAATCAAGACTTAAAAACTACAGCGCGCTCTAAAAATGCGATTATCTCGGCTTCTAATGGTCCGATTTTGATCTTTTTTTTTTTTTAAATCGATGTGTCGGAAATCAAGGAATTCAAATATTTTATGATAAATAATCAATTATGCGTATAATTTGTTATATTAACATAAATTTAAATCATGAGATAAAAAATTTGTATTTTTTAAGCATTTTTTCGTCTATTTTACATGTAAAGTGCTCAATCTTATGTCATTTTATCTACTAAATGCGAAATTATTTGATATTAATTTTTAATATTGTTTAAACAAATTCGAAAATTGAAAAATTGTGAAAAGTTGAAAAAATGTTAAATAATTTCAAAAGTATCATCATTTCAATCGTTAATGTCTATAATAAACTAAATGAGAATTCTGTACTTATTATTAATATTTTATAAACATTATTAATTTATTAATTAAGGAAAAAATTATGAAAGTGAAAAATGTATTTGAAAATTAGGAATTTCAAACGGATAATATAAAAGAAGAAATATGATGTGAAAAATAAATAAATTTATTATTATATATAATAAATAAAAGAAAACATATTTGTATAATTTAACATTACTTTTAATCAGACTAGATTCAATCATTGTTTTCACTTTCGCAGAGATGCAAGCTGAATCTGACTCTGTCTCTTTTCATTTTATAAGATGATGTAAAAATCAGACGCAATATTCGCATGAAACACCCTTGGATGAAAGATGATCCTAATAAATAGAATACAATATAATCATCTATTAAAATGTATTTTCAAACGAATAAAAATGTGCATGAAATGTATGTTTGAAAAATAAAGGTAATCAAATAAACTCAAATTATAAATTGTTTTAAAAAATTTCTAAGCTGATAGTATTAATTAAATTTAAATTTAAGTTACTTAAATAACAATATTCATAATTAAAATTATAAAAAAGCACATTTAGAAATTATATTACAAAACCTCTCATGAAATTATAAATGACATTAAAAAAATTCCTTAAAACAATACTAGAATTTATTAATTTTAATAGTAATAAATTGATATTTCAATAATAATATTTTATATGTGAGGTCAATTTTAAGGTCTTAATAATATATTTGAACTTACCTTTATAAATAATAATGTTGATATAAAATTTTAATAATAATATAAAGAATGTATAATGATATTGATAATATTGGTAATATTTTCATACTCATCTTTTCAATTAAAATGATATATACTTTTAAAAGTAATATTTGCTGATGCGATGTTTATTCTCTTGGCACAGGCAGATATATACTATGACTGTTATCGTCTAAGACAATGCTTATATTTTCATATAAAATGTTTGAAATGTATGAAAAAGAAACATTTGTATAAAGCGAATTAAAATCATTGACCCTTGCCAAAGTCAAAGTTCTATTACGATCAAGCTTTAGCTGAGTCTTTTATTTTTATTTATTTTCGAAATACATTGTAACCTTAACGATATCTAAGTGAATCTAAAGTAAATACTCAAGCATACAATGGTCACTTTATTTTTTACATTATAATTCTGCTATTTGAAGAAATAATAATTTTAAATGAAAATAATATAGAATTTGAAGCTGAATACATCGAAAGTGAAAATTATATAATTATATATAATAATAAATTTATTTATTTTTCACATCATATTTCTTCTTTTATATTATCCGTTTGAAATTCCTAATTTTCAAATACATTTTTCATTTTCATAATTTTTTCCTTAATTAATAAATTAATAATGTTTATAAAATATTAATAATAAGTACAGAATTCTCATTTAGTTTATTATAGACATTAACGATTGAAATGATGATACTTTTGAAATTATTTAACATTTTTTCAACTTTTCACAATTTTTCAATTTTCTAATTTGTTTAAACAATATTAAAAATTAATATCAAATAATTTCGCATTTAGTAGATAAAATGACATAAGATTGAGCACTTTACATGTAAAATAGACGAAAAAATGCTTAAAAAATACAAATTTTTTATCTCATGATTTAAATTTATGTTAATATAACAAATTATACGCATAATTGATTATTTATCATAAAACATTTGAATTCCTTGACTTCCGACACACCGATTTAAAAAAAAAAAAGATCAAAATCGGACCATTAGAAGCCGAGATAATCGCATTTTTAGAGCGCGCTGTAGTTTTTAAGTCTTGATTTCACTTTTCAATCAGCTTGCTCCATCACGTGACCCTCTGCGTTTTTAACGGCTTTTCAAGTGATCAGAGTAATTTTAATCGATGTTTTTTATGTGTTTCCAAAGAGCGCATGTTTTGAAAACTTTTGCCTAAAAAGTGCTTGGACAAATAAAGCTAATAACACTTTAATTGACTTTCTATTGTTTATTGTTTAATAATAAACACAAGTTAACTTTGGTGAGTCATAGCTCAAAAACTATTGAGCGGAATTTGACTTTTCTTTTTTTAAAATGAGCGTCTTTCAAAGTATTTTTAAACAAAAGTTTTTGGGTTTCATTTAATTTAAAATTGAAAAAGATATTCAATTTGTTTATAAGCATAAATTTAACTATATTTTTTTAAAAATTCCCAAGACTCTCCTAATTAACCGATTTTAATTTTTCAAAGTGCATTTGAAAGCTTTAATAGTCTGCTATATGTAAAAAAATCAGCACCCATCTGAAAACATTATTTTATTTGCAATAAAGTTTTGAAATTTTTGCATTTTTTTGCGGGACGCTTAATTGTTAAATTATTGTGAAGCAACGAACAGACCGATTCTAATGAAATTTGCTGGGCTGTTTTATCATATCAAAAAGTTTTCTGTGGCTCAATATTAAAATCATATGATAAATTTAAATAGTTAAAAAAATCATTTAACAAAATATTAATTTTTGGGCAGTTTTTTCGCAATTGTTGTCGTTTTTCTAACATAAAAAATGAAATTTTCTATTTCAAAAGTTCATTATTTCATGTAAAATTTTATCATCTAACTTTTTTTTTCTTTTACATTTTTCTCTAAAATGTATATTTAAGGAGCTATAAATAAAAAAAGAATGAAAAAAATCGTATTTTTCGAGATTTTTTCACTATTTGTTTAATAGCGAATTTAGCACAACTTTTTCAACTGGCGCATATCAAAATTATCATATCTAACATAATTTCGGAGATATTCAAGCAAAAATTAGCGACTATATACGAAACATCTAAACCAAAACAGATCCCGCCTGGACTATAAAGGGTATGAAAGAACAGATAGGCGAAATTGAAAAAATGAAATATATAAAAATGATTTAAAAGGGTGGGCTGAAAGGTTTCTCGCGATGAAGATAGGAATTAAAGTAAATATAATAAACGCAAGAATCAGCGGGGGTATAGATAGAGTGATTATATTAAAACTAGGTAACGAAGAAGAAAAGAAAGAGGTAATGAGAAATAAATCAAAATTAAAAGGGACAAATATTTATATCGAAAATGACTTGAACTTTGAAGATAGAAAAAGACAGGAAGAAATAAAAAAATGGGCCTATGAAAGAAAAATAAATAATTGGAATATTAAAATAGGAATAGGAAGGGTGTCAGTAGAGGGAGAGTGGATTAAGTGGGAAGATAAAAATAGGTTAAATAAAATCGAATACGAAGAGACGAAAAGAAAACTAAACGAACTTAAAGAAAGAGGAAGACAACAGACGACAAACGTCACGGAAACACATGACGGCACAGAGACTGATAACCAAATAAATTTCGAAAAGCCCAGGGATGGTACATAGACAATGAGGAAAATTTTAATAAAACAAAAAGGGATAAGACAGAGACTAAACATAAGCTAAAAGACGTAATATACAATAAGATTGATAATAAAAATAAAAAGGTAAATAAAAATAAGAATATTATCATTAACAAAAACAAAAATAAAGAAAAACATGAAATAAGAGGTAATGTAAATAAAAAGATAATGGTTGAAAAAAAAGAAAGAAAGAAAAAAATAGGCGAGGAAAAAAGTACATATAATATATTAGAATTAACAAAAGATAAAGATTATAGTAGACATAAGATAAACGATAAGGTAAAGGATAAGCTTTGTAATGAAAATATATGCAAAAATAATTATAACCTAGTAACAAAAGTAAATACGAGTAGAGAGTTAATAAGAGGGAAAAAAGAAAAAGACACTAATAAAAAAATAGGAAAAAAAACAGAAAATAAAAGTAATAATAATAATAATAAAAAAAATTTTTATTTTGGAATGTAGCAGGGATATATAACAAGGATGTCGAATTTTGGGAATATATAGGAGAAAATGATTTTGTGTGCCTGTCTGAAACTTGGGTAGAAAATAAACACATTGAGTATGTAAAATCAATATTACCGGTAGAATTCGAGTGGGAAATAATTGAGGCAAAAAAAACACACAACAAAGGGAGGGCGGCAGGTGGATTAATTATAGGAATAAAGAAAAACTGGACTAATATAAAACATATTAAGACAAAATTAGTAGAAGAGGGCTTGATAAAAACAGAGATCATAGATGAAAAAGATAATTATATAATATGGTCAGTTTACAACTCAAAGAATACAGACAAAATAATAAATAAACTCGAAGAAATAGAAGAAAATGATAAAAGAAAAATGATAATAGGGGGAGACTTTAACATAAGAATAGGTGAAAAAGGTAAATACATAAACTTAGAGATTGCGAATATGTATATAGAAAAAGTAAAGACAAAAAATGCAGCAACAACTGGGAAAAACTAACTGATCTATGCGAAAACAAAGGATGGAAAATACTAAACGGCAACACATCAGGAGACAGAGAAGGCGAATACACATTCATAGGTGCAAGAGGCTCGACAGTAATAGACTATATTATTGTTAACGATGAAATATGGAATGAAGATAAAACCTTTGAAATTCAGGAAAGAGTTGAATCGGATCATTTACCACTCGTATTAAAAATTAAAAGAGAACAAACAACAACAGGTAGAAATACAACAGAAACAAAAACAGAACAGATAAAAAAAATCACCATTTGGAATGAAGAAACAATAAAAAGATTCCAAGAAAAAACAAAAGAATTATGCAACGAAATAATAGAAACAGAAGAGGACAATGTAGAAACCAGATGGAGAGACACTAAAGACATAATCGAAAAATCATGGACTCAAGAAATAAAAAAATATAGAAAAAGAAAATTAGGGTACAAAACATGGTGGAACAAAAACTGCACGAGAGCAAAAAGGAAGACAAAAAAAGAATATAGAAAATGGAAACTAGGCAAATCAGACAAAAATAACTATCTTGTAGCAAGAAGAGAATGGAAAAATATATGTAGAATAAGCGAACAAGAATGGAAAGAAAAACAACTAAAAGAGTTGAAAAACATCAAAGGAGAAAATCAAGTATGGAAATATATTAGTAAACATAGAAAAAAGAAAAGAAAGATAACTAATAAGAATGAGATAACAATAGAGCAATGGGAAACTCATTTTAAAAGATTATTAAAAGGATCAAGCAACAGAAAAACAGGAGAAAAAAGAAACCCGGTTACTGATAACTAGGGGTGTGCGAGTAGCTCGAACTACGAGTAACTCGATCAAATTACTCGACTCGACTCGAGCTCGTCCGAGTCGAGTATTAACTCGAACTTTTCGAGTTACTCGAATAAATATAAACTACTCGAATAATTCGAGTTACTCGAAAAAATATAAACTACTCGAATAACTCGAGTTACTCGAACAAGTCGAGTTACTCGAACGAGTCGAGCTACTCGAATGACTCGAGTTACTCGAACGAGTCGAGTTACTCGAATGGCCCGAGTTACTCGAATGACCCGAGTTACTCGAACGAATCGAGTTACTCGAATAACTCGAGTTACTCGGATAACTAGAGATACTCGACTAACTTGAAATAAAACACTATATGAATACTAGAAGTAGACTGCTATCTGATAATGTAGAAAAAATAAGTTTTCTTCATTCTAATATTAAGATAATCTAATAAAAAAGCGATTTTCTAATTATTATAATAAAATGTAATATTATTTTGTTTGTTACCCTACTCTTTGAAATAATTAATAATTTTTTCATCTTTGAAATGTTCGATTAAAATAACTCGAGCTATTCGAGTAGCTCGAGTTATTCGAGTAACTTGGGTCATTCGAGTAACTCGGGCCATTCGAGTAACTCGGGCCAATCGAGTAACTCGGGCCATTCGAGTAACTCGGGTCATTCGAGTAACTCGAGTCATTCGAGTAACTCGAATCATTCGAGTAGCTCGAGTCATTCGAGTAGCTCGAGTCATTCGAGTAACTCACATTTTTTCGAGTAGTTCGGATTTTTTCGAGTACTCGACGATCTCGAGTACTCGACTCGAACTCGAAGAAAAAACTCGACTCGACTCGAGCTCGAATATTCGAGTATTTGCACACCCCTACTGATAACACAGAAAAAGAAAAAGAGAAAATCACGGTTGATGAAATAAAACTGGCGTGGAAAAACTTAAAGAAAAACAAAGCTCCTGGTTGGGACGACATACCTAACGAAGTATGGCTAAATGGTAACGAAGAATTAACGAATAAATTAATTGCAATAATAGGAAAAATATGGGATGGAGAAGAAATACCTGAAGACTGGAAAACCGGAGTTATAATTACAATACACAAGAACGGGGACATAAATGACACAAATAACTACAGAGGATTAACGCTGCTCCCAACAGCATATAAAATATACGCTGAAATAATTAGGAGAAGACTAGAAGCTGAGGTAGAAAAAAAAAATTTATTATCAGAATGCCAAGCAGAATTTAGGAAAGAGAGATCAACTATAGACAACATATATATACTAGACCACCTGATTAGGAAAAAGAAAAAAGAAAAACAAAAACTATACGCATTATTTATAGATTTAAAAAAAGCATTTGACACTGTTAATAGAAAAAAGCTATGGGAGATACTGGAAAAAATAGGCGTCAGTAAATATTTAATCGAAAGACTAAAGGGACTATATGAAGAAACGAAAGCTAGAGTGAGAACTGAGAAAGGCACAACGGAAGACTTCTGGATAGAATTGGGACTAAGACAAGGTTGCGTTTTAAGCCCAATTTTGTTCTGTCTATACATAAGCAAATTAGATAAAGAATTTAGAAAAAGAAACATTGGAGGTGTTAAAATAGGAAATACGAGAATTTGGAGTTTGGATTATGCAGACGATATAGTGCTATTAGCGCTAAATAGAGAAGCACTGATAGACATGATGCACACCTTAAAAAAATTTTTAAAAGAAAGAGACCTGTTGCTAAGTCCGGAGAAAAGTAAAGTTCTGATTTTTAACAAAAAAGGTAACGAAAAAAAAGAATCTTGGACATGGGAAGGAAAACATATAGAAGAAACGAAGACATTTAAATACTCAGGATTTACATTCAACTCGAAAGAGAATCATAAAGACCACATAAAAGAATTAAAAAAGAAAGGAATAGCTGCAACCAAAGAAATATGGGGATTAGGAGAAAGAGCTTGCAAATGGGATATAAAAAGAAGAAACATGTTATTTAATTACCTAGTAGGAAGCTTAATGGAATACGGAGTAGAAATTTGGGGATGGGAAGAAAAAAGCGAGCTAGAGAACATTCAATTGACTTACTGGAGATGGGTATTAGGACTTGACTTCTGTACAGCCAAATATTTAATATATAAAGAAATGAATATAGAAAAACTAAAAGGTAAATGGGCATTCAGAGCATTAAAATACGAAAATAAAATAAGAAATGAAGAAGAAACAAGACTAACAAAAATTTGCTGGAATGAAAAAAAAGAGAACGGTAAAGAAGATGATTATATGAAAGAAAAAGAAAGCTACTTAAACAGCATAGGAATAAGCACAATTGAGATAGAAAGAATAAATGAGTTCAAAAAGGTATACGCAGAAATGCTAAGGAGAGAAAAAGAAATACAAGGACAACTGACAATAAACAAAATAGAAAAATCAAGATATAACAAAAGATACAAGGAAATAATGACAATAGGCAAACCAGAGTATTTGAGTAAAGAATGTAGGAATTATAAGGAAATAGCCAAAATCAGATGTGGAAACTTTGAAAAAGCGAATAAATACTGGGTATCAGATGAAAAAAGAATGTGCGTACTATGTAACAGGGAAAAAAGCACCCTATCACATATGTTAGATAAATGCATAACCATAGAAAGCTACAAGACAGGCTCACATAAGATAGGATATAGGGATCTTGAAAAAATTTGGGAAGGTAAAAACAATGAGAAAATAATTAAGCTGTTTAAAAAAATGAGATATATTTTGATGTATTTTGTACACAAACAAACAAAACTGTAACATAACTGTAAATAACATGTATACACTCAGGTCCATTTCTGGGCTATGTAAAGCTGAAATTTAATATATATATATATATATATACATACCTCAAAATTCTTTATTACTTTGTCCTGACTGCTAAGTTTATCTAAGATGTCTCGCAAGCCATCATCAATGCCCATTATGCTGCTCTCAACACTCCGGATCCGATCGAAAGCGCCTAAGACTAAGTCAAGCTTACGAGACAAACTTCCTTAAATTTCAGACAAAGCAGCTTGAGAAATGGAGATGTCAGCATTACTAATCAATTTTACATTGTTTTTTGTTAAATTCACTGTTTTATCATTTTTAATATTGGCAGCGGGGGGCAACATGCGCAGCGCCACCTTTATTATGCGCCGGTTGAATTAAATTATTATTTAAAGTGTTACTTAAGCTAATCTTCTTATTTTTCGCCGCGCCACTAGCCTTTTGAAGTTCCTTGGTTGTTGATTGCCCCTGTATGACGATAACCGGTGGTACTTGCGTGTCAGTTCTCGGTGGAGTCGATGTACTGAGGGGCGACTTCTTCTCTGCCTTACCGACATCGAGTAGTTGGCTATTATTAATGCTAGCATCACGAGAATGTGAACTAGAGGGGGTGCCTCTCTCATTCTTCGTCTTTGTCTTCACACATTTGTTGCAGGTATAGTAGTAACCTGTGCCTACTAATTGTATGCGTGTCATACATTTAGCATGACAGCGCTGACGACAAGTCGAGCAATTATACAATCTCTTTGTTCCACATATGTCAGATGACGGCTGCTTACATATGGCACATCGATCCATGATAGCAACCTCTTGCGGCAAATTTGAAAAATTTCGTCGCTTGGCGTGTTCTAAAAACCACCAAGATACTGCCTTCCCTCCAAAAACAATCAGTTTGTCACTAACCTAAAAAAGCCCACCGGTCCAGAAAAACTCACATCAGCAAAGCAAGAACAGCATCACTGCTCACAAACTTGAAACAGACACTGTCTTGCATTAAGGCGCTTGCAAGTACCCTGAAACAAAAACTCCCAAAGGCAGCTTGCGGCAGAAAAAAGTCAAAAAAGTACAGAGCGTCTCAAAGTACGTCTGGCGCTACTTACGTGTTCCAAAAGAGTTTGGGAATAGTCTGTGCAGTGCCGGATTTAGATTTGTTGAACCTTGGGGCACAATTGATGTGGGGGCCCTATGTAAGGAATTCAAAATTGGAAAATAAATTGTACTAGTTAGTAAATAAAATATTTTTATTTATAACTCTTAACTTTAACCAATTAAAAATTATTAATTTGATGTACGTAAATTTGCTGAAATATTTTAACTATGATAAAAAATTAGTATGAGGTGAAACATATTCTTACAAGGTACAAGCAACGAAGATAGACGCTTATAGAAGCGTACTTTAAATGGGCGGACAGGGGCTCAAAATCTAAAGCTTATGTCCTCCAGCCGCGTGGTGGCGCTACTAAAATGCCATGTATTTCTATATCTATATATACCTATGTTTTCATATATATAGATATACACGTAATGTTAAAGTGTCCTCCAAAAGCTGGGCCCCCAAAGTTAACCCAGAAGTACGCTTCTATAAGCGTCTATCTTCGTTGGTACAAGTTATACAAATAAATTTTTATATAGCTATTCTCATTTTTAGTAATTTTTTAGTATAGCATATGCTATTCTCAAAGGTTTTAATCTTTAAATTCAATGAGTAAAGAAAAAATCAGATATTTATTAAAGATTTTACGAACAAATCTCGAAGAAAAATTATTTTTAAAGAATCTCCTGATATGACTATTCTGTTTTTTTACAGAACTGAATCAAAACCAGAGAAGAAAAAAACTAACTTCGAAAAGATCAAAAAAGTATATGTTTCGAGCACGAGACTGTCTGTTAGCTCATCATCAGCAAGATATAGACAGCTCTATCTTAAACACATTAGATGTTATAATCGAAATATACTAGTACCAAACGGTACATTTTAGTCAAGGAAATGGTTATATTTATCATTAGAGATTGTAAGTGTTGCTTGCAAGATGCGATACTTTCTCTAGTTGACAAGGCAACAATTAATAATTTAAAAATAATTTGAAAATAATTTTTCTTCGAGATTTGTTCGAAAAACCAGTAAAATCTTTAATAAACATATAAAATAATTCACAAATAGTAGATTCAAAGTATTAAAAAAATAGATATATTTTGTGGGGGCCCTTGATTGATGGAGGCCCTGGGACCTGTGCCCCAAGTGCCCATAGGTAAATCCGGCACTGAGTCTGTAATATTGCTTTTATATGGTGACTTACTGATACAGTATTATATATTAATTTTAATATTTGACTGTGATATCTTATCATATTATGCGCAGTGCTTTATACAGAACTATTATTTATTGTTTGATGTTGTGAGGACACTCATCGCCACCCTAGGCATTACAATGTATTGCACGCCTTTTTGTACTCTTTTTACAAAATAAATTGATATCTATCTATTCATATTTTTTTTTATCTTTTTTAACGTCGCTATATTTATGCTATTTTTTTAAAATGCTAATCAGCAACGGAGCTCGTAAGTGTGTCTGTGAACAAAGCACATGTAACGTACAGTGGTGCTTGCACGATTCGGCCGAGAGCGGGATTCGAACTCGTAACCTCGAGATTATGAATCCAATGCTCTACCGATTGAGCCACAGACCGGCTCTCTATCTATTCATCTGTTCATTAAACATATTTTATAATTTAAACACGAATGAAAAGATGTATTGGATTTTCAGGTAAAATATTTCTTGGTACTTAAAATGCCCACTTCATGGACAACATATTTCTATTAGCATTTTTTGTCTATACAAAAAATTAAGGCTCTGCAGATTCGGCGAAAATTGACTATTTATTAGCCAATATTGATATGACAAAATATGACTATTACTAATGCCCATAAATTGTATCATACACCATTTTTTATGTTCACATTTCTACCAGGATATTTCTAAAAATAATAAGAATTTATCAATAATTGGCTAAATTTCCTAAAATTAAGATGGGTTCGATTTTTACAAACGAAAAAGAGAAAATATATCATTTACAAATTTTTAAAAGAAAGTTGAAAAAATTCTTTAGTTTTAAATTAAAATTTTTTAAATTGATATATTGTATCATATTGCACACTTACTACGAAAGTAACCCTTGTTTGGATCACGAATCTTGCTGTAACTTGCGGATATGTTTTTATAAGCCGCAAGCGTTCGATCTAACGTTCGATCGATCCAAAATTATGATTTATTTTGTTCAATTACTTTGAAATATCATTGTTTATAATATTGAGCATTACTTCATAATGGGAGTTTCTAACTTTATTCTACAAAATTCTAGTAAAAGTTGAGATTGAACCCTTTTGATTAAAAAAGCACGTTTAAAAAGCTCTACTCATTCAGAAGTTATGGGAAAATTAAAAGTTTTATAGAAATTGTTATAAAAATTAGCATAAAATGAAACTTTGATTTTCATAAAATTATTGTGCTGATTTTTTGCATATTTATCATTTTGCTATAACTTTTGAAGTGGTTGAGCTTTCTGAATACTTTTTTTTTAATCAAAAGTATTTGATCTCAACTTTTACTAGAATTTTGCAGAATAAACTTTGAAGTTCAGATTGGGGAGTAATATTCAATATTATAAACAATGATATTTCAAAGAAATTGAACAAAATAGCTCATTATCTTGGAATGATCGAACGCTCGCGGCTTTTTTCATGATTTTATGTATAAAAATATATCCGAAAGTTAAAGCAAGATCCGTGACTCAAACAAGAGTTACTCTCCTAGTCAAATAATTTTTTATTTTATTTTATATTAACAAAAAATCAATTTTTTCTTTGAATTTTTAGATTTCAAAATACTTGCTTGGTCTATTCAGTTATATACTATGATAATCATTATTAAAAAATTAGCAATAAAACAACTTTTTTGACAACTTGGCTTGACGATGTCCCTATTAGGTTAATTTTTTATTATTGTGAAGACTAATTATTTTCAGACTCATGCTGATTTTTATTTTTAATTTAATTTTATTAATTAATTAGTATTTTAAAATAATTAATTTTAGTAATTAATTAATATTTTAACATAATTCATTTCATTAATTAATAGATTTTATTATTAAATTTAATTAAATTATACTCGTATATTGTTATTTCAATAAAATTTCATTCAATTTCGGATCTCTGGATCCGCCACTGTTATGGATAAAAACTAAAATTAAACCTTCAAAAAGCCATTTTTTCGAAAAAATTCAGTTACTTTTATATTAATTTTTTTGTTATTAAGTATTGTTAAAATATAACTATTTTAAAGTTAGAAAAACTTAATTGCATTTTCTTGGTTATCAAAGCATGAGCGTAAAGAGGAGAAAAATAAAAATAAATTAGTGTATCAAATATGATAAATTGCTCCTCAAGGGGTCAACTGAAATAATTATTCTGATTATTATCTTAAAATCTATAAGAAAATAATTTCTATAGGTGACTTAATAGCTTAAACATTAATAACAGATACCAAATACTTTGAACTATTTTATTTTATATTTGAGATTGCAGATAATTTTTGATAAGCTTGAAGGTGAACAGATGTTTAATAAATCTAATGGCATTAACAAAGTTGCCATCTGATTTTGAAAACAAAATTTAAAAAAAATTTGTTTTTTAACAAACTTATTATATAACAAAAGAACATTGTTAAGGCGACTTCGGATTTTAGGTTAGGTTTTATTTTTGAGTTTACAAATTACTCTTTCAATATGTAAAATTTTTCAGATTTTTTAATTTTCCACCATTCTACGGATTATAATAAATGGTGGAAAATTAAAAAATTCAAAAAATTTTAGAAACTGAAAGAGTAATTTGTAAACTACAAAATGAAATCGAACCGAACTTCCGTAGTCGCCTTAAGAGCAGGTCGTATATCTCTGTCCTTTTCTAATCAAAGAATTTATTTTTTTGCAAGAACTAATAATTATAGCAAAAAATAAGGAGATAGCCCCATCTTGTATCATAAAAAGCAATATTTTCTTTGATGAGAAAAAATTATTTTCATCGATTCGTTTTGAAAAAAACCTTGAAAAACTTAACAAATATAGGTTAGGATGGACAATTCAGTTTTTCAAGGTTTTCTTAAAAACGAAGCGATGAAAATAATTTTTCCTTATAAAAGAAAATCTAGCTTTTTATTATACGACATGGGGCTTTCTTCTTATTTTTTGCTACAATTATTAATTTTTGTAGAAAAATCAATTCTTTGATTAGAAAAGGACAGATATACTCGACCTCCTCTTAAGAGGAGGTCACGTATCTCTGTCCTTTTCTAATCAAAGAATTGAGTTTTTTACAGAAACTAATAACTTTAGCAAAAAATGAAGAGAAAGCCGCATCTCGTAATAAAAAAAGCAATATTTTCTTTGATGAGAAAGAATTAATTTTATTGCTTCGTTTTCAAGAAAACCTTCACTGAGAGAAAATTCATGCTAATAGAGCATGCGAACTGCCATCTATGCGAGCATATAAAACATTGATACAAATATGACAGGCCGTGAGAAGCTCTATTAGTATTGGATTACCTTATACTAAAAAAGATGGTATGGAGAGTAACTAAAGCATGAACGGCATTCACTGATGACTCGCGTGGTATACTTCGATGACTCCCCACTCTCATATCCTTTGTTTGCTTGAGTCGCCTCCTCTTTTGGGTGGCGACGCAAACAAACACGGCTGGTCTATACCCAAAATTATGTTGCAAATTTCTTTAACGTATTTTCGTAGCGTGAATCTTTTATTTCTTTTCTTTTCTTTTTTTATGAAGGGAGATACGTTATAAATATAACCTGTTAAACTTTTTAACTTTGAATAATTAATTTTTAACTTAAAATTTAATTATTTTAAACCGCAGGGGGGGCAGATGAGCATGTATGATTTTACGCCAGAGATATTTTGGAGTAGCGTTGGTCTAGTGCGTAACGTTCACGCTTTTCCTTTTGAGTACGCGAGTTCAACTCTCGGCTAGGGTCACTTTTTTTTTTAATTTTTTTATTGTTTTAATATTTTTATTCCTTTTTATATTTATTTTTTTTAGATTTTGTATTTTTTTAATAATTTTAAAATTTAATTTTTCACAAGTACGCTTGTTTTTTCAATGAAAATTTTTTAAAAATAAATTATTCTTTATAGGTAGTAATTACAAATATTGATAAATAAATAATAGTGATGTTTATTTTATAATAGTTTAATTTATTTATAATTTAGTTTATAAAATTTACAATAAATTACAATAAATAAATAAAACTGAGTTATTATTTATGTTATAATATATATTGTATATTGAAATATGTTTATAAAGACAAAATTGAACTATAGTATTGTAAATATCACTATTATTTATTTATTAATATTTTAAATTATTTTCTATATGAAATAATTTATTTAAAAATATTAATTAAAAAAACGAGCATATTTTAAGTAACTTGTGAAAAAATAGATTTTAAAATTAATGAAAAAATAAAAAATAAAAAAAATATAAATTAAAAAAAGCAATAAAAACTATTAAAATAATAAAAAAAAAAATTTTAAAAAAAGACCCTAGCCGAGAGTTGAACTCGCGTACTCAAAAGGAAAAGCGTGAACGTTACGCACTAGACCAACGTTACTTCGAAATATCTATGGTGTAAAATCGTACATGCTCATCTGCCCCCCAGCGGTTTAAAATAATTAAATTTTAAGTTAAAAATTAATTATTTAAAGTTAAAAAGTTTAACAGGTTATATTTATAACGTATCTCCCTTCATAAAAAAAGAAAAGAAAAGAAATAAAAGATTCACGCTACGAAAATACGTTAACGAAATTTGCAACATGATTTTGGATATAGACCAGCCGTGTTTGCTCGCGTCGCCACCCAAAAGAGGAGGCGACTTGAGCAATAGAAGAATGCCATAGTTAGCAGTAAAGAAAGAATAGTGGACAAGCCACGTTTACTTCCTTCACGTCCAATGAGAGGATACAGCGCTAGCTATCGAAGGATATTAGAGTGGGGAGCTACTAAAGCATGTAAACAAACAGTTTTTGGATAGCACGAACCTCGTAAGAGTAGATGGCGCTGTTATTAAAGCATAGGATATTACTTACTAACTTTGGATACGTAGACTACATGCTCTATTGGCATGAATTTTCTCTCAGTGTTGAAAAACTTAAATCATAGAGGTTAGGGTGGACAATTTGGTTTTTCAAGGTTTTCTTGAAAACGAAGCAATAAAATAAATTTTTTCTTATCAAAGAAAATGTTTCTTTTTTTGATACAAGATGCGGCTTTCTCTTCATTTTTTGATTAAGTTATTAGTTTTTGTAAAAATCATTTCTTTGATTAGAAAAGGACAGAGATACATGACCTCCTCTTAAGTACCCAATTATCATCAAAAGTACGAAATTATTATATAATAAAAGTACATAGTCTAGGTAATTTCTAAAATAACAGACTATTTTGAGCAAAATATGACTTTATTGAAGATTTTTCAATTATGCTTATTTTAATATATTGAGGAATATCTGTGACCAATTACTAAAAATATGAGAATTCAACCATAAATAGTAATTATTTTGTTATTCATAATGATCAATACTTATTAAGAGGATATCGTAGTTCTGCTCCTCCTAATAATATTTTTATTCAAAGTTCATGAGTAAACAGTGCGTCAAATCAAATTCTTTCACTTCAGAAAGAAAATTCGTAAGATTAATCCTTAGCGCGGACAAGTAAAGAAATTTATCAAAATAATATACATAAAAAGTTATAAACAAACTTTCGATATATACTATTTTGAGGTTAGGTTCATCGAGCTTGATATCTAATTTTCATTCAAAGTTCATAAAAAAATATGAAGCTAAATTGAATTTTTAATTTAACAAAAATTATTGTATTAATATAGTTTTAGCGCGGACAAGTCATTATATTTGTCCAAATAGTGAATTTAAAAAGATATCAGTAAAATAAAAAAAGCAAAACTCGATTCCAACAACTACGACATCCCGTTAACAGCTATTTACATACCTTTTAGTTATTCTGTAATTAAAAAAAACATAGGTAACTACACAGAAAGAAATCTAGAGTTAGCACAACTCCAACATTACTTGAAACAACACAATTCAGTCTGTGTTATTCCATCGTCAAACTTGAATTGTAAAAACTCCGATAAGAATTAAGTTGATATAAAACAAAATATTGCATCGCCTTGATGTTAAACAGAAATGTGTAGTTTAGCGTTTGTGTAACTCTGAAAAACATGGACATACAGAATCTCGAGATTTAGAGTTTTCAAAAGTCCAATGTCGAGTTGGAGAAGCGTGAAGCTTGTTGTGACAATACTCCAAGATATACAAACATTTTGTATGTACAAAATGAAGTGGAATTTATTCTAACTTGACTTGACATATTTCTGAGATTTTTCCTCATCATACAACTCTATGCTCAAGTTAAAATAAATCAACGCATGAAGTTAATTCAATTTCAAATTTCTTTCTCTGTATGTTTATTCAAATTTAAAGATTATTCAAGATCTATTCTTAAAATCAACTAAAAATTTTATATCAATCGAACATAAGCACTTTAAAAAATACAATAGAACAACTTGCAATTATTTCAACAATTGCAAAATTAAAAAAAAAAAAATAATTACAATTTGTTAAAAACTATTAAAAACTCTAATCTAATCCTCAATGGTTTATTTAAAATAATTTCCCATTTTTTTCATTTTTAAAATTAAGTTGAATAGATCCTTGAGACATTTAATTTCTACAAAGTAATGTTCTCGATAGCTTTGCAGTTAAGAGGCGGTCTGAACCAAATCGGTGACTTAGTTCAGTGCTTACTTTAAATGCTTATAATGATTTATTTATTCATTTGCACGGCAAAAATATAGTCATTTTCTCTAACCATAATCATAATGAATAATTTGAAATGGTTACAGCAACAAAAAAATATAAAATATTGTCATGAAGCGAAAAATGCTAAATTGAAATCTATTGCATGCAAATAACAGCCGCATCGACTGTTAGATAGCATTTTTTGCTTTATGACAATATTTTATATTTTTTTGTCACTGAAACTGTTTCAAATTATTCTTTATGTACATGGTTAGAGGAAATGACTATATTTTTGCCGTGCAAATGAATAAATAAATCATTATAAGCATTTATTGTAAGCATTGAACTAAGTCTCCGATTTGGTTCTGACCGCCTCTCAAGGGGACGTTGGATCTTTCTATCCTTATCTAATTGAAAAATGTAGGTTTTTGGAAAAACTAGTGATTATTGATAGAAATTAAGAGTTATCCACAACTTGTACAGTAAAAAGCAACATTTTTTCTGATGACGACACATTAATTTTGATGCTTTATTTTGATGAAAAGCTTGGTATTCTTAAACATCATATTCTCTTGCCTAACTTATGATATTGTAACTATGTCAAAATTTTCTTGAAAACAAAGCATCATAATTAATTTTTCCTCATCAGAAAAAATATTGCTTTTTACTGTACAAATTGCGGATATCTCTTAATTTCTATCAATAATCACTAGTCTTTCCAAAAACTTACATTTTCCAATTAGAAAAGAATAGAGATCTAGCATCCTCTTAAGAAAATCCATAAACATATAAATATATATATATGTATATATATATATTCATTAATTTGTCTAAAAGTTTGTAAATTTTAATGTTTTTAGAAATATCATAATTTATCATTTCGTCAATAAAATAATAAAATACTGAATACATTTATTAAGGACATCACAAATATTTATATATTTGAAAAATACTGCATTTTAAAATTAGAAAATTATTTAATTATTAATTATGAAATGTTTTATCTTGAGATTTAGGATTATAATCATTATTGTAATGATGATTATAATCATATAATAATCTCAGATTCTATTATGTAAAAGAATTTAATACTCAAAATTGATATTCAATCATTTTCTAATGCTCAATAGTGATAAATTAATAAAATATAGAAAAGATTTATTTTACAATCTACAAATAAATATAGACACATAAAACATGCTTATAAATGGAAAGCTTCAATGTCAAAATTTTTGTATTAAATAAATTTATTTTTTCTCATATTGAATACTTTTTTTATAAATAACTATGGAAGTCTCCGAATTCGTCTTAAATTTTTCAGATTGTACTTAATTTCAATTTCAAATATTTCAACAATCACAAAAAATTCCTTTAATTTTGTTTTTGTGAAATCTTACAATTGAATTATAAACAACTTGTAGTAGTACGATTTAAATTTCATTCATTATCCGCAAATAAAACTATTTGAAATTAATATTATTTATTAAATTCTTACGATTAACTATTTCGCCTGCCATTTTATATTTTGTAACAACTAAATCTTCAGCAATAGTTTTTTCAACATCGTCTTTTTCAGCCATATTTTTCTACATTTACAATGACAGATTTATTTAGTTAATTGACAAAAACTGATAATAAGCACGTGTAAAGAAAAAATATAAATATAGGTTGGTGCTTTGAATCATATTTAGCGTTGGTTTACCAAAAGTTTATGCTCACAGTTTATGACTGTAAGGGTGAAATCAAATGGAGCGGAAAATAGGCGACGGAACGTCACAGAACCTCAATTCCGCATCTTTGTATTCCGCCAACGGAGTAAAGACGACGTAATAGACGACATCAATTTTTATTTTGTTTAAAAAAATTATTAGTGCTTCAATAACCTCACGTAATATTTTTAATTTGCTTTCCATAGCTGTACTTTTAATTTCAATCAAACTTTTAAATTCTATTTTGGTTAACTATTTGTTTAAACAATTTCAAAAAGTCTGTGACGCTTCTATTATCCCGTCAAATTTGTTTCCCTATATTCACATGGAGCGGAATAGAAGTTCTGTGACGTTGATTAGCAATTTTATAATTAAAAAATAATGATGTTAATTGAAATATTTGGTTATAATAACAAACTATATTTTATTTTTATAAAAAAAGAATCTCATTAAAATAACAATAGGTGATTATTTCCAACTTTTTTAACATTTTTGTTGTTAATTTAAAATTCGCGGATACATTTGTATGCTATTTTTAACAATTTTTCAGCTACATTCCGCGCCATGTGAATATAGGGAAAAAATTTGACGGAAAACAAGGCGACGGAATAAATGTTTTGTGACGTTCCGTCGTCTATTTTCCGCTCCATCTGATTTTACCCTAAGACCGATACCATGTGAATGTGCCTATGACTGTGCCGTGGACTTTGCGTTGTTCTCTTGTAGTTCTGTTCCGTTTCATGCATTCTTGTTTATAGTCCTCTGTTTTAAATAGCGGGTAACTTTAAGTTAATTTCATGTTCATGGTCAAAACAATATAAGCGAAAACAAAAATAAATATGTGAACATGAAAATAACTTAGATTTACTCTCCTAATCTTAGATTTACTGACCTAAGGTCGAGCCCAGACCGATAACATGTGAATGTGGCTGTCGTGGACTTTGCGTTGTTCTCTTTTGATTCCGTTCCGTTTAATGCATTCTTATTAAAAGTTTTCTGTTTTTCAATAGAGAGTAAGACTGGAATTCATAGAGTTAACATTGCAAAAATTTGAATTGTAGGAAATTGTGAAAATTGATAAAAAGCAACACCGAACTGTAATGAATCTATTTCTCTACTGAAAATGGACAATTGAAAGATATAAAAATAAATAAAAATTAATTGTTTCTTATTCCTTTTCTATAAACTTCACAATCTATAAACTTCACAAATTAGTAAATTAAAAACTAAATTTACTTTGTTTTCATTTTCATTTGTAATAGATTCAAATTTTAGGAATCGACTTTAATTTTTTCAAGTTAATTATAATAAATGACTATCGAAAAATATTCTATCACATTGATTTAAAATTTTAAAATTAATTTTGATTTATCGCAATAATATTTAGTTGCTGTTATTTTTTTTTCTCCTTTTATTAGTTAAGTCGTTTCCGACATGTACCCATTACCATTACTTCATGGATCAAACGCATCAAAGTTGGTGTGAGTATAATCAACTAGGAAGCCGCAAGAGGTCTTTGCAACCGTCCTAAAGAGGGAATCTTCTATTCTTTCCTTATCATCGTAGGCATCATTCCGGACATATCGTCGTATGAACTACGCAATATTCCAGTCGACAACATATTGTGACGTGGTACGCCACCATAAAATAATAAATAATTATTATTTATTAAAACACATTCCCCACGAATGTCAAATTTTAATGCCTTCCTCGATACAGAAGAAAGCAATGTACAAACCAATGCTACCGGAAAATCTGTAACACAATTCAAAAACATTCTCACCCATACTCACATCAAAAGTACGCCGGTCATTCAGAAATCCCACTCTTTCCACAGAGTACATATTGCATTCCCAAATAAGGTGATTCACTTCATGTACATTTTCACCACATTCATATGTGGGATCCACTAAAAGGCCCTTGTCAAACAGATAGTTGCGAGCCTTGGTATGGTGAGACATAATACGGTTCACCATGCATATAGCCTTTCTGTTTAGTAATTACTCCCGTAAACCTAGGAACAAAAGAAAAACTATCATAGTACTTCTTATATCTAGCTCCCTTTGAACCCCCCCCCCCATAAGCATCTATTGACCCCCACATCCACATCTCCACCCGACCCCAGTAAAAGGGAAAAAGCGCCGAAAAGTTCACAAAATTCACATCAGTATTGTTCCTACCCAGAGCATCCCTACACTGAGAAAAAAACATAGTTGGCTTTACTACGTTTAGAAGGATAAGATTTATCAATGTACTGTTTCTCTCCTTTACTACAGCAACATAGTAAATACAACTAAATTCTCGAGTAGGCATTTAGTAGCACATGATGAATAGATCTTAACCTCAAAAGCTACACAATAAATAATACTATGAATTTGCATATTATTAGAATTTACAAACGTAAATAGATAAAATAAGACGAATAGATAAAATAAGAACTAACGAGACTCAGAAATACTTAAAAGTCTTAAAACTTTGGTTAGTATAGTTTTAAAAAAATTATTAAAGTACTTATAAAGACTTTAGTAATTCCTACTATGTTGCATCTAATAAATGCTACTAATGTAAAAGGTTAACCTTACTATGTATTGATTACTAAAATAAAATGTTTGTAGTTACTAAAGAACGAAATAAAGTTAACTATGTTTTTTCTCAGTGTAGCCAAATGGTCCGCCATAACATTGCCGAATATACCAACATGACCAGGAATTCAATACAAATCAACATGAATGTCTCTCTCTTTCAATTCCTGGCAAATCTCACGCGCCTCGCCTATCCAAGGATGAACATCCACCGGGAGACCAAAATTCTAAAAGGATTCAATTAAACTCCGTCAATCTGAAAAAAACAAGTTGGAAAAAAAAGGATTGTCCCTGATATAAATTAAAGCCTGCAGAACCGCGTAGGCCTCACAACAAATAACAGAGCAATATTTGCTAAGCCTAATGCTAATTGAATTCCTGGGGTGCAACACAAACACGCCCTAGGGACCCTCTAGAAAGAGACTGGAAACCTCGTTCTGCGTTTTCTATTGGCTGTTACAAACAAGAGATCTAAACCAGAAACTACATAAGAAAGTAATATGTTAGAAAGAGATAGTAAATATTCTCCACGAAGACGACCCGTGATGTTTTCTATAAGCACTTTATCCGTTCCTTTCCGGTTTAGGTCAGTATGACGGCAACATTTTCTTGTCCCTTCCTAGAGGGTCCCTAACACGCCCGCACCGCACGAGCCATCTTTGCTTTGAAATCCGAAAAGATCAATCTGGCGCCGTTAAAATTTCTAATAATGAACTCACTAAATGAGAAAGGAGCATTTATAGGATCCCTGTTGATCTCACCAACATTCTTGTGAGCGATGTTCTCAAGGAACCATGCTTGATATGGAACCCTGAAAATAGGTAATTTATTACTAATGATTAAATTAAAAGAATCGTCCTTCATTTGGCATCAAAGATGTTATAAGAACGGGAAATTCCTCAAAAATCTATTTATGTTTTTTATTGCGACTTATAAAAATATCCATTATGTTCATTAAATAAAATAGAACGCGAGTAAGCAGGCCGAATGATCGTTATCTTAGACCAAATGAATTCGCTTGCCATAAGAAAGTCAATAGAAAGCGTGGTAGCCCCCTGGCGGCTAATCATCGAATGTGAATATACACATTTATATAGTAGTACTGATAATTAACCGCTAGGGGGCTACCCTAGTTTCTATCTATTGACTTTCTTACGGCAAGCGAATGCGCACGAAAAAAATAAAAGAGTTTAGAACTTATGAACTGGCATTTGCTCTAAAACGACGATCATTTGGCCTGCTTTCTTACGTTCTGCTTTATTTCATGAACAGAGATATTTTTATAAGTCGCAATGAAGAATAAAAAAAATGTATTGTAAAACAATATTTAGTCACTCATAAATATCCATAAATTTACGTTTGATTTCTAAAGTTCTAATTGGAATCCCATTATGAATTTCCAATTGGAATTATTAAAAATAAATTTAGATGAAATAACGTAGATTTTGAAGTAGGTGAATTTGTTGTTCACAATGAAAGATATTTTTAATGAAAACTATCTTTCACAACAAATATACCTACTTCAAAATCTATGTTACTTTATCTGGAAAATCCTATGTGGATGATTCCCATGGATATCTGCGTGAATCATCCACACAGATTTCCATTTGAATCCATGTTCATCCTCATGGATATCCACGAGAATCATCCACGCGGATACCCATCTGGATTTTTTTAATAGGGGCATTATGCAAACTTTTAAGCAAATTTGCATTTTCCAATTTTCGAAGTTAATACTTCTTTTGGCACGCCTTGAAAATTTGCTGGGCATAAAAATCCAAGTTGCCGTCACGTTACATTTCAATATGTGTTGTGTACGTGTGGCCCTATCTGTGCGAGCATACACAACTAAGTTATAAGAATAAGAGGGAACAGTATACTATACCAAGCAAGGTATATTCAAGCCTGATTTAGAGAGAGAGAGAGAGAGAGAGAGAGAGAGAGAGAGAGAGAGAGAGAGAGAGAGAGAGAGAGAGAGAGAGAGAGAGAGAGTATAGCAAGCGAATACGCACTACACAAGCTAAGTATACGAGGGGAGAGAGAAGGCACATTCGAACATCAACGTACAAATCGTTGTGTATATGCTGTTTGGGTTACCACATGAGCGTTCAGTATGTATAAAACGTGCATCTAAATTTTTTCTTGTGAATTTCTGATGGTAGACTGAGGTTAGTTGTCAGTAGGGAGAACATAGGCAAATCGCGAATAAGTTTACAAATAAAAACCATGTCGTCACGCTGCTTAGACCTAAAGTTTAGAATAGTCTTACGAATATTTTCCGTTATTGATTAATTGAAATTGGTGGTAGATATACTAAAAAGCTAAATTCTAATATTTTAACATGCTTACAGTAAAATTATTAATTTTCAAATGATTTATATTCAGAGCTCGATTCAAAGTTTCTAAACTATAGTTTAAAACTGCAATTATAAATCACATACGCAGTGTGCATTTTTTTAATATTTTAAAAAAAACTATTAAAAAAAAATATTAAATATATTTTTGGCTAATATCGAGTTAAGTTTTAAATTTGCAAAAAAAAGATTATTATAATATGCAATTCCCATATTGAAAATAATAATTATCAAATACTACTATAAGTTTTTATATATACTATGGTTATTTAAATATTTATTTAAATATTCAACTATTTTCATTTCCGTTACTGTTTTTTATATTCATCAAATTAAGCTTTTTATATTTGCAGTATATTATGATGTACAAATTGCGATGTAAGAATTTAGTTACAATTAAAATTTCAATAAATAAATTATTAATTAAGTTAATATAACTTTGCCGTCCCCGCATGCGAAATTCGGTGCGTCGAAAAGAAAGAATCTTTAATTTATTTGAGAGCGCCAGACAGACCCTCGGCTAACTCGTCGGCAAGCATGAACCTCGGCTGTCTTGGTTCGAGAAGTGGGCGACCTCTGGTGTTAATTTTATTAAGCTGAAATTGGGAGAGATATACGCATACACGAAAAAAAAATAAATGTTATTGGTTCAAATTTCAACACTTTAATTTAAACTCCGGTTTACTTTATAATAAACAAAAAAAATCATATATTGGTAATTTTTACATTTAAATTAATTAATTTATAAACTTTATTCTATGAAATTTATTACTCGCGCACACTCATAACCCATACATTCCGGTCAATGAAACTTAATAAAGAAATATTTTATTTATGTAACACTTCAACTGATATAATAGTCTTTAATTCTAGTAGTAGTAACAAAAAAAAAAATTTATTTCACGGTATCGTCGACGTAAGCGACCTCGCTCTTCTCTTTTTCGACAATATGGCTACTAAGAGCCCGCACACTTATCTCTCTCTCTCTCTCTCTCTCTCTCTTACACACTACTCCTACGTGTCTATCGGTTTATTGTCTTTAATTCCGGTCAATCAAAATTAATAAAAGAAATAATTATTTAAACTTTTCGTTCGAATTACTACTATCATTAATTTAATTTTTTGGTCAATGAAACCGTTAGACACGTGGTCGAATTTGCACTCCCGCACTCTCGAAAGTTTATTATAATCTCGTAAAAAAAAATATTTAGTTATGATTTCTGACGATCTAAAAATTAATTCTCAATTTATTGTAAATTGCTAGTCAACGCAGACTAGTTACAAGAGAATCTAATTTACAAGATGGCCGCTAAGGCCCGCGTCATGAAATATGTTACGTAACACGCACCACTATGTTTATCGATCTCAAATTTTATTCCCCGGTCAATCAAAAGAAAACATATTATGAAAATTTCTTTAATATAATTAAATTAAAAGAGAATTTAACCGGTCAACGAAATCGTTGAACACGTGGTCACGGTTTACGAATTTTCTCGGTTTACAAATTACTTTTACAATCAAATTTTACGAATTTATAATTAAATCTCGCACAATTATTTATTCTACTTTCACTATTTAATGTTGTCACAATCACTTTAAATTTATTTAATACGCCCGCACTGAATCTACACTTTTAGTCGGCGAGAGCCATTAGTTCACAATAATCTTTATTAATTTGGACTACAGTCCACTCACCATTATAGAAGTCGTTGACGACACGAAGGGAAGCTGGTCGACGATGTCGGCAATGGCGGTTAGACAGGCTCGCTTTGTCTCTCTCTTTCTCTGTGTGTCTGGTCAGCTAGTCGACGCCGGCTGCAAGGAACCGCAAAGGAATCAGGTCGATGAAATCCCCCTTTGGAAATCTCTATCGTCACAGTCGACTCTGCTATTCTCTCAGCGCTCTCCAGGTCTCTGTACAGCTCCAAGACAACGCACGAAAAATCTCAAGACTGGAATATCCTATAAGCGAGTCAAAAGCTCCGACACGGCACGAGGACAGCAACCGAGTGACCTGCACGATGGCCGCTTCCTTCGTCTCAAGTCCTCTTCCTTCTTCTTTACTATCTTCTGTCTTCTTCTATGTCCTTCTTATCCAATCAATAATTTCTTGTCTTTTTTCTTGTTTTGTATTTGTTGATCTCGTTTCCGGTCTTCGAACGCAAGTCTTTGACATGCGTGCCACCTTTAATAAAAGAGATTCAAGTCTCTTTGTACGTTCTTTCTTCGCTTCCGCTTTTATCTCTTTCGTATATATAAATCTTGAGAAAGAGAGTACAGACATGTAAAGGCCTTATATATATATATAGATATACTATATAGATAGATATGTATGTTGACCGCGTGCCTCTTTAAGCAAAGAGAAAGAACTGGTGACATCCCCTCTCTACGTTCTTCTCATCTCTCTCTATTATATCTTGCCCCTCTTTTTTCCTGTGCGCGAGAAAACAGCGCACCATCATTTCTAATTTATTCTTCTAGCCTGCTGATCTTTCTATCTCTTTTCTGCTTCTTGTCTCTTGAGTCTCCCTCTCTTTCTACATCTTCACTCTACCTACGGTCTACGTTAGCAGTACTGGAGCTCACACACACGGTCTGCGAATGTGTGCGTAATTGTTGTTGCGCGTCGTTCTCATCGTGTGCCGGGAATTTCAAACAAACAAAAAAAAATCTCTTTATTAATAATTTTATTTAATTTATTAAAGATGCGCCCGGGTCGGTGAGTGCACCGATGGTGTGTTTGAGTATGCGTGTGTAGTAGTAAAAATTTTTAATTGTTATAAAAAAAATTTTATTGGGACGAACCACGTCACAAATGAATGATTTTTTAAGATCGAAACCATAACACATGTTTTCAAGCATGAAATAGTTTAATCTTATTGTATAAAACTATTTTATATTTATATATTCTTGAAATAGCAATAAATAATAAGATTTTAATTTATTAAGAGAAGGTCACGTATCTCTGTCCTTTTCGAATCAAAGAATTAATTTTTTGCAAAAACTAAAAACTTTTTATATCAGAAAACTTTTTGTACCTTAATATCAATAAACATTCATTTTTATTTTAAAATACTTACATTTTCACTAAATCTTCATCTTTGAGAATCAGGTCTGGTTCACTCGAAATAGGAGAAAAATGACAAATACAATTATTAACTGAAACACACGTTGGAAAAGCTATACCTTTCTTTAAATCTTTTTCTTTTTTAAAGATTCTACCAGTTTCTTCATTTAAAAGCTTATCCCCGCACTCACAAATATCTCTCACAGAAGCACCAGGAATACATAGACTTAACACTTGCTTGAGAACTCCTAAAATAATTTATATGTAAATTCATAATAAACTTCACAATACTATGTAGATATTCGCTATATGATATTTTTTATAGTTAAGGCGTAAAATGTGATTTTAAGCTTGGATGTATTAATATTGCTGGGAAACCATTGTGATTATATATATTACGCTGTTAAAAAAACAGCGTAAACAATGTGGTTTTCAACGAATTTTGCACATAAAAATTAATGTGTTCCGAACATTAAAGTGATTTTAAGGCGTATTAGCATAAGAATCAATGTACTTTACCATGCGCATTAATGCAATTAAACGTAAAATATACTTATGTGTACTAGATAATTTAGGCATGTCTACATTAAATTTCAAGTACAGGCATTACTTGTTCACTAATGTACATATGCCTGATTTTTAAATCATACTTGCTCGAAATCGATCTGTATTTACCTGAATTTCAAAGTTTACTTATAATGTAAATTACATTGAAATTGAATCATCGCTATGAATGTTAATGTATTTAAACCATAAAATATATATACGCCCTTAAAAATTGAGGAATATCTACATTAAATTTTATGCAGATACATTACTCACACACTAATGTATTTATGCCTATTTTTAAATTACAACTGCAGTGAATTTGATATGCATTTATATGAATATTAAAGTTTGATTATAATGTAAACTACATTAAAATTAAAGTGTCACTATTAAAAATTTTAGATAGATTGAATTTCAAAGCAAACTTAATGTATTTATATAAGTCCTCATGTACAATATCTTAAGTTTCAAGCACAAGAGCAGAAAATTTCATGCTGTTAAGGTCCCATTTTAATTTTATGTACTTATAAAAAATTTAATATGTTTCGAATATTAAGAGGAGGTCACGTATTTCTGTCCTTTTCTAATCAAATAATTAATTTTTAGCAAAAACTAATAACTTTAGCAAAAAATAAAGAGAAAGCCGCTTCTCGTATCAAAAAAGCAAAATTTTCTTTGATAAGAAAGAATTAATTTTATTGCTTGGTTTCTAAGAAAACCTTGAACAACAGAATTGTTCACCCTAACATGTATGTTTTAAGTTTTTCAAAGTTTTCTTGTAAACAAAGCGATAGAATCAATTTTTCCTCATCAATGAAAATATTCCTTTTTTTATACAAAATGCGGCTTTCTCTTTATTTTTTGCTAAAATTATTAGTTTTTGTAAAAAAATTAATTCTTTAATTAGAAAAGGATAGATATACTCGACCTCCTCTTTATATGTATTTTTGAGTATTTAGATTTTTTGCAAACTACTACTATTAGTAATTTGTTCAGATCTTTGAAACTAAGAGGGATGGAGGTTTGAAAATTGATATGCAATTTTTTTTTGTGTTAAATTTATTTCATATTTCAGAATTATGTATTTGAGTTCACTTTGAGTTATTTTTTATTTTTTAAAATATGTATTCAAGCTCATTTTGAGTTATTTTTTTTTTTTAATTGCTTAAAATACGTACACTTGATTTTTTTTAAAACTTTTATTAATAAAATATATATGCATTCACAAATTTGATCCATGTTATACATCATTTATGTTTAAAATATTATTTTTTTTTATTTTAATACTTGACTACACATAAATTTGAGCTTCCTTTGATTTATTTTTAATTTCTTAAAATATGTATTCGAGCTCATTTTGAGTTACTTTTTTTTTAATTGGTTAAAATACGTAGACTTGATTTTGTTTAAAACTTTTATTAATAAAATATATATGCATTCATAAATTTGATCTATTATACGTCATTTATGTTTAAAATATTATTTTTTTTTTAATTTTAGTACTTGACTACACATTAATTTATACTTTTAGAAGGTAAAATAAAAACTAACAAAAAAAATTTTGCTTCCTTTTATACACGAAAAATCAGCTCGCATTGTTTAGAATAAAGGAGGGAGTAAAATTCTGAAGCGTCTCCCCTTCTGCCTCATCCTCGAGTCTTGATCATTTCCCCTACAATTTTACTCGATTTTTCGCCTGTATAAGAAAGTGTTTTCGAGAGAGTAGCTCAGTTCACCGTGAATCATCATCTTCGAAGAGTTCCTTCCTCAAGCATCATGGCCACCACAGAGTACTTCAAGTATATAACACGTTTGCTGTTCGAATCGTATCAGCATACGATGGCTGGTCAAGCGGATGCTGATGATATACGCAAATGGCTTGATCTTGGTAACACGGAACTTGAGAACGTTAATTTGTTAGATTGCTCAACGAATTTAACTGTTGCGGATAAGCAGAAACTACAAGCTGCTGTAGCTCTAATTAAAAGCATTTAGCAGTTATTAAGCGCTTATCGTGGTGCAATTGTTGGTTATGGTGTTGATACTGTATCTGCTACTTCTTCTTGGTGTTGCTGCTTCTGATAATAATCCAAAAGTAAGTTAAAACGATGTTGACAGTGCGTTCGAAAACCGAATTAAAACCGGTGTAATCACCAACCATAAGCATCTAGACATTCAACGGTTTTTGAAAGATGCTGAACGTGAGTTTATTGCGCAAGTGAAGCGGTCTCTTAAAGAACACCCTGCTTTGAAAGTTAATGCAACGTTAGCAGCTGAGTATGTGATTATTAAGGATGATGTTGAAACTTATGACATAAAGTATTTCAACACAAAGACTATTCATTTTTACTTTACAACTAACCTGGACGAGTGGTATGTATTGAACGTTGAACAGCCTATCAAAACTGATATGGAGGAATTTGCTGAACGAAAATCAGGATGGTCTCAACGAGCAATTCTGAATTTAGTAGTTAATATCAATTAATATAATCCCATGAGAGGAAGTAATTCTTTCGTTAAACTACCCGAGTTTGTAACAAAGAAAAAAGCTTGTGTTAACGTTGTGAATCAGGATGATCAGTGTTTGAAGTGGGCTATTCTATCTGCCTTACATCCTGTGGAGCGTAACCCTACCAAAAAAAGTCAGGTGAGAAATCACCTGATTTCTCAGATGATTTATCATGCCAAAATCTCATGTGATGATTTTTTATGTTTCCACACGTTTCAAACCATACTTAGTCGATTGAGAACTATTTTTTAAAATTTTTTAAAGAATTTGGTTTTAGAAAAAATGTTGATTAATTTTACAAAAAATTAAGTTCAAATTTTCAAAAATTTTCAAAAATAGTTCTCAATTGACTAACTAGGAGAGTGCCACATCTTCGAATCACGGATTTCGTTCAAACTTGGGGATAAGTTTTCAGATGACAAAATATGAAAAAATCTAAAGTTATAAGTACAAACGCTAAACTTTTTCCTAGATACAGGCAATTAAGAGCATGACGAAGCTGTTCGCCTTCTAATAATATTTCCAATCTTAACTTATGAATAAACGATGCGTTTAATCGAGTTTCTTTGCTACAAAGAAAAAATTTGTAAGATTAAACTCTAGTGCGGACAACTCAAGAAATCCACCAAAATATTATACATACAAAGTTATAATAAAAACTTTCAATATGTCGTATTTTAAGGTTAGGTTTGTCGAGTTTGATATCTAATTTCCAATCCAAGCTCATAAAAAAATAACAAGTCCAAATGATTTTTTATTTTAACAAATATTATTGTATAAATATAGCTTTAGTGCGGACAAGTCATTATATTTGTTTAATTTAAGAATTTAAAAAGATATTGATAAAATAAAAAAAGCAAAACTCGATTGCTGCAGCTCCGACATGCCGTTAAAGAAAATCACTAAAAAAGTTACTAGATTTTTAAACACTTATTGTTCTCAAGCATCGATAGCTAGAAGCTTAAAACTCTTTTTAAATCAAAGCTTGGATCAGATCCTTTCAAAAAAGTAGTTATAGCATATTAAAATATTATTTTTTCCTAAAGTTATAGCATAATAAAAATTGCACTTAATTTCAGCTTTTATTATTAATTAATGTTTTAAAAAGAAAATTTAGGCATAATCTTTATTACGCTATAACTTTAGGAAAAAATAATATTTTGATATGCTGTAACTACTTTTTCGAAAGGATTTGAGCCCAGCTTTAATTTGAGTTATAAGCTTCTAGCTATTCATACTTAAGAGCTATAAGTGTTTGAAAATCTAGTAACCTTTTTAGTGATTTTCTTCAATTACCTGTATCTCGGGAAATATTGAGCGTTTGTGACTATGACTTGAGCTTTTTCTATATTTTGTCATCTGAAAACTTATCCCTAAGTTTGAGAAAAATCCGTGATCCGGAGATGTGACACTCTCCTAGTAAGTATGGTTTGAAACGTGTAAAAACAAAAAAAATGACATGAGATTTTGGCATGACAAATCACCTGAGAAATCAGGTGATTTCTCACCTGATTTTTTTAACAGGGTAATTCTAATAGGGTTTCATCGTATGAGCGGTATAAAGATGAGTTATAATTTAAAGGAATAGATTTTCCAGTGGACCCAAAAGATGTTGGAAAGTTTGAGAAGCAGAATGATATTTCTGTGAATGTAAATTTTTTGAAAAAGACAGGGAATAAGTATGTTGTTTTACTGTGACATGTTACAACGCGTAAGATTAATAAGCACGTGAATTTTCTTTTAGTTGAGAAGTTCTACATCGATGAAGACAAAGAAGAACAACTTAACGATTCGTTTAACACCATAGATTATAAGCATCACTATGTTTGGATAAAAAATCTTTCTAGATTGGCGGGAAGACAATTGAGTGCAAGAAGTCACAAAACTCACATTTGTGATTAATGTGTGCATTATTTTTCAACAGCTGAAAAATTAGCAGCACACGTAACTGATTGTGTGAATTTAAACAAATGTAAGGTTACTCTGACAAAAGGGACAGTGTATTACAATTTAAAAACTTTACGAATAATATTCCTGTGCCGTTTGTGGTTTATGCGGATTTTGAGTGCATGCTTCGACCTTTGGAAAACGAAAAACGTGCCTAGTAATTACACGAGGCTTACAGTGTTGGATATTTCGTAAAGTGTAACTATGATGACACTTTACCGGAATACAAAAGCTACAAACAAAGTTAACAACTAGATGAAACACCAGAAAAGTGTTTCGTGAAAAATCTTCATGTATTAGTTGTAAAGTTACAAGATATATATAAAAACCCGCAGCCAATGAGAAATTTGTCAATAATAGAAAGAATTAGATTCGACAGTGCTCGCTTATATCATATTTGCCAGAAACCTTTCAATCCTGGAAAAAAGAAAGTTAGAGATCACTGTCATCTCACTAGTGCGTACCGAGGACCTGCGCATAACGAATGCAACATCAAATATCAAGATTCACGCACGATACCAGTGATCTTTCATAACCTAAGTGGTTATGATGCACATCTTTTTATAAAAGAGATCGCTACTTGTTTTCCAGGACGAGTATTGCTTCGTTCACAAACAAAGGAAAGATATATATCTTTCACAAAGTTTGTTGAAGGAACTGATATCAACTTACGCTTCATTGACTCGTTTCGGTTCATGGCTTCATCGTTGGACAAGTTATCGTCATACTTGGAGAAACACGACATCGCAGATCGAGTTTTCGAGCAAACCGATGGATTTACTACCGATCAAATCATGCTTTTAAAGAGAAAAGGTGTCTTTCCATATGACTACGTTAGCTCTTTGGACAAGTTGGAAGAAATTGAACTTCCATCAAAGAAGAGTTTTTACAGCAGCTTGTACAAGGCTCGCATCAGTGATAAAGATTATGAACATGCAAAACAAGTTTGGAAGACATTCAATATTCAAACACTCGGGCAGTACTCTGATTCGTATCTCAAGACGGATGTTTTGCTTCTAGCTGAAGTCTTTGAGAACTTTAGAAAAAATTGTCTCGAGACATATGACTTGGATCCTGCCCATTATTACACTACTCCTGGATTGACATGGGATGCTATATTAAAGTATACTCAGGTAAAATTAGAATTTCTGACAGATATCGGCATGTTTATCGAACAAGGTATACGAGGTGGGATCAGTCAGTGTTGCAATCGCTATGGCAAAGCGAATAATCCATACGTGGGATAAGACTATAATCCCAGCAAGGTTAAAAAATATTTGATGTATTACGACGTCAATAACTTGTACGGTTGGGCCATGACTGAACCCTTACCACGTGGTGGCTTCAGAAGAGGGATAACCTAGACAGATATAACTTTTTCGATGTTCCTGATGACTATCCATTTGGTTATATACTGAAAGCAGACTTGGAATATCCTCAATCTCTTCACGATAAATACAAGGATATGTTGTGCCAAGCACAGAACACCTCCAGATTCCAAGCAGGCAAAATTGATGACAACTCTGCACGATAAGTAGCGTTACGTACTTCATTATCGAGCACTGAAGCAGGCATTACTTCATGGATTACGTCTAAAAAAATCCATCGAGCTCTTCAATTTGATCAAAGTCGATGGTTCAAGAAATACATCGACTTGAACAGAAAGAAGAGAAAAAATGCAAAAAATGAGTTTGAGAAGATGCTTTTTAAACTTTTCAACAACGCTGTTTACGGAAAAACCATGGAGAACGAGCGAAAACACGTTGACATTAGGCTCGTTAGTAAATAGAAAGGATGCTACGGTGCAGAGGCGCTTATTGCCCGACCCAATTTCAGCAGTTGCGCCATCTTCGATGAAAATCTGTGCTCTTACGAACACAGATTTGCACCAGGGAACCCATCTACATCGGGCTCTCTGTACAGGATTTGTCCGAAACTCTTGTATATCGCTTCCATTATGATCACATGTAGGACAACGTAGCAAACAATGGAGCGAATTGTAAGCTATTGTACACCGATACTGATAGCTTGGTGTACGAAATGACTAACATCGATATGCACAAGATAATGAAACGGGACATTCATGTGTTCGACAACTCAGACTACCCACAGTCTAACCAATTCAACATTCCTCCGGCCAAAAAGAAAATTGTTGGTTTGATGAAGGATGAATGCAATGGAAACATCATGCTGGAATTCGTTGGACTGAGGAGCAAAATATACAGCGTCAGAGTCGAAAATCAGAAGATGATAAAGAAAGCCAAGGGAGTGAAGAGTTCCGTAGTTAAAGCGATCATCTGTTTCGACGACTACATCGATTGTTTGAAAACGGAAGAGATCAAGATTCGTCAACAGCGAAACAAAAGATCTCGCAATCACCAACTGTACACTCAGAAGGCAACGAAGATTACTCTCAGTGCCTACGACGACAAACGATATCTGCAGTCAAAAACTACGGACACTCTTCAACAAGCGAAGAAGCGGGCAGTAAAAGATCCAGACTTTGATTTTACCAGCGAATCTTAAATTAAGGTTAGTATTTTTGCCTTTGATGATAATTTAGTCTTAGCCAATTGTTTCAGTCTTTTGATAGAACTTACGAAAAAAAATTTGAAAGTGATTTAATAGTATTTAAATGAAGTGTTCATGAAGTATCAATATAGTATTTAGTTTCAATATAGTTTTAATATAGTACTAGCAAAAAATACCTCGCTCCTAACGTCGCTCGGTTGAATTTTCATATATGATATTATTATGTATAAATTAGCCAATTTTAAAATAAAAAAGAATTGTCGCAACTTATAAATTTTGATATTGTAGTTTTGTACTAAATTAAATTTTTATATTTTTATAAAAAAGTATAATTAAAGTTACAATACGCATAAAAATTGTTTAAATACAAATTATATCATGATGAATTAAGAATTTGTTCTACTAAATTACATTAGAATCAATAAAAAAATATAATAGAAATTCATTCTTTTTAATCACGTGTTTTAATCACGAACCATGAAATAATCGAAAACAGTATTTGACGTTTACTAAAACTAACAACTGCACGGAGAAAGGAAAGTATTGTTAAAATAGGTTCTAAATCAAGTATATCTAATTTATGTACTAAGGTACTTAAAAAAAGAGTGGCGATATAATTTCAATTAGTACTATAGCTTGAATTTTAGAGACCAATGTTGGTACTATTATATTATGAAGTAAGAGCATAAATTTGCGATGCTTAGTGTCTTTTTTTGGTGCTAAGACTGATATTTCACCTACTCGATTCAAGGGCAATATTTCGCAGAAAATGTAATTATTAATCTCTTTTCGGGCGGCTTTTCCTGTTACGAAAATTAAAAATTATTAAATATAGAATTATTTACATAATATATAACACTTTAAAATTACTAATAATTAATATTTTAATTCGTGATATTTAAGGAATAACACGATACATGTTTATCTTCGATATTCCGTTTTAAAATAGTTACTTTTGAGTTTTAAATTAATTATTAGTAATTTATAATTGATATATATATATATTATATGATTCACATTATATTTATCAACTGTTGAAAATTGTTACACAATTTAATGGGTTTTACGTTAACCCTTTGAAGCACACATTTTTCTATTAGGAGTTATTCGCTGATGATTGGTATACAAGGGTTTTTGGGGTAGCTAATTACGAATCTGATATCAGATTTATTAAATTCTGTATCCAATATGGTGCATTTAAGATGGCGGGCAATCATTTTTCTCTGCGATTTTGAATTTAAAATCTGACACCGGATTCGTATTCAGCGACCCTAAAAACCCTCGTGTACGAATTTCCAGAAGCATAAGACCAAAAACGTGGTCAAAAATGAATTTTTTCCCAAAAAAAAACGTTTTTTTGCATATGATTGTTTATAAACAAAAATCCGTTGTTGTCCAAGGTATATGCAATTTTTCTACATATTCCTTAACATCTTAGTGGTGAACGAAAAGCAAAAAACCCATTTTGAATCCGTTGTGAAGAGAATAAAAAATTAAATAGTGAAAGAATTTAGGTGGTAAGTATACTTACCACTAAGCTTCGAGGGGTTAATGGGTATTAATTATATTAAAGTTTTTCGCTCCTAACGTCGCTCGGTTGAATTTTCTTTTATTATATTATTATGTATAAATGAATAATTTGAAGTAAATAAGACCTAATTAATTTAAGTTAATTTTGAGTCCTAAATAAAATTGAAAATAATTTGATGAAACATAATTTAAAAATATATGTAAACATGTGCTTAAAGTAAAAAAGCGTATAATTTATTCCATCAAGTGACTATTTCTCACTCTAATTCCATAAGAAAAACAAAGATTTTACGTTAAGCATGCTTAAAAAAATGTTGTGTTTATTTCTAATAAAAATATCTTCACAAATGTATTTTATATACATGAAATACGAAATTTAAATAAAAAAAACCATAAGATTAAAATACACATTTTTCGTAAATTTCAAATTTGAATATTTCAGAATAATAAAATAATTATTTGCAATTACTTAATAATCCTTTTGACATCTAATATAAAATTTCAATGAGATACAAATATTACAAAGTGTATGTATCACAAGTAAGGTTTGCATATCATAAATATTATAATTTTTAGAAAATTCTTGATATTATTAGATTATTAATTTAAAAAATTAAATATTTTTTTATTGATGACAAGTAACTTTTCAAATATAGTTAAAATAATACTGTGAATGTCAATCAAATAACATTTTCATCAAAATAAATTTCAACGCTAAAATTATTAAAATAAACATTTTTATTTAACTACAATTTATTGTAATAATTATTTTTTTAATATATATATATTCAAAAAATAATAATTTTATTTGATGAACAGTTATATAAATATTATATATTTATAATTGTATAACTAAATTTATTAAATTAAAATTTTATTCAGTTATCATTCAGAGAATAAAGTATTTAAATTAGTTTTCATGAAAATATATTATTTAAAAAGTTACTTGTTAACAATTTTTTATTAATAACATACATTTAACCTTAATTACATTTTCACTTGTACACGTGTTTGTATTTAAATGAATTGTGATTTATATAAAAATTGTTAACAAATAAATATATCAAAATTCATTCCATTTAAGCAATAATATTTTTAATAAGAGAAACATATTAATTTTTAAAATACATCAAATTACCTCATTTGAAAAATTATCATTACATGATATAAAAATATTTTTTTTTAAATTGTTTGAACATAAATTTTATGAAATACAGTTAAAACAAATTATTTATTTGATATTAAATTTTTTTCAATAGTCAATTATAAAGATAGGAAAATATATGAAATATGAATAAATTTTCCTGATTATGTCTATAATTATGAATTTATGTTTATGAACTGTCTAGATAGAAGTAAAATTTCCCCTAAAATATTTCAAAAGAAAATTTACTAATTTTTTAAAAATGCGGAAAAAAATAATATTCTGTAATATTACTCTAAAATTTGTAGTGTATATGATCATTGAAAGTAAAATTATTTCATTATGTTGAATTTGTTGTCAAACTTTGATTATATTTCACTATAAGAAGATATAAAAATTAACTGTCATATTTAACTGTCTTACCATTCGATTGCTAAATTTCCATAAAAGGAATGTATTAACTTGTAGTATGTACCATGATGATTATATATTTAAATTTTAAAATTATTCTAATCATTAGTTTTCAAGATATTTAGATTTCTGATTCCAAATAGAAAAATATTAGAAAATAATATTGGAACCCAAACTCCTCAATAACTAATGAATAGATTTATTTAAAAATTCAACTGAATAATCTTCGTGTTCCATACTATATGTTAATACATCTCTTTATTCAAAATTTTGAAATACAATGGAAATATAGTCAATATTAATCGGAGCAAGTGTAGTGTCCATTTTACATCTCCTTGAATAATTTATACTTATAAAATTTACATAATATTTTATAAAAATTATTAAAATGATAATCACATATTTAATATTATTTTAAACTATGAATTAAAAGTTTAAAAAATTATTATTAAGTGATAACTTATAAATAGTTGTATTATTGTATTAAATACATTTCCAACTTAAGGTAGTTCTATTGGTTTTTCACTTTTCTATAGAATTTTTTGAAATTGAAATATGTTGTAAATTAAGATTTACGCTTTACAATGGTATTTTGATTTGGGTGGATATCCACATTTATCTTTTAGATATTTTAGTTTAAACTTTGCTGAATTTAACATGAGAGTATATGGGCGAAGCGCTTGAAACGTAACATTTTATAAGATTGTGTAAAAAGTTTTCTATACATTTAAAAAAAAAAAAAATATATTATACTTCAGATCTCAAGGATTAAAATGGTACCTTGTTGATTACAGCAATCGACCCTCAATTTCGAAATAAAAGGAAAATAATGTCCTTACTCTATATTAATTTACACGTAAACATGGTGTCTTACGATTCCTATTGTGTATACTTACAGAATCTGCGCACAAACGTGTTTTTGATTTATTGTGCAAACACAGAACTCAACTAATTTCTCTTTCGTATAGTGTGAATTTGTAAGAAACATATTATTTCACAATGAGAATCACTGGACCAATAGAACTACCTTAAATGATTGACTTCATGTTAAAACTAAATTTAATTAGCATTCAATTTCACAAGTTATTTAAAGGATTTACCATTATTCAAAGTTATTAAAAAGTTATTTATAAAAAGTATTCCCATATCAAAATTTCAAAATTCTATTAATTTAAGAGGACGCTGTATCTCTCTATCCTTTTCTAATTAAAAAATGTAAATTTTTAGGAAAACTAGTTATTATTGATAGAAATTAAGGGTTGTCCGCTACTTGTTTAGTAAAAATTAATATTTTCTCTGATGAGGACCAACTAATTTTGTTGCTTTTTTTTCAAGTAAAGTTTGACATACTTAAATAACGTATTCTCTAGCCTTACTTAGGATTTTGTAAGTATGTCAAACTTTACTTGAAAAAAAAGCAACAAAATTAATTGGTCCTCATCAGAGAAAATATTACTTTTTACTAAACAAGTAGCGGACAACCTTTAATTTCTATCAATAATCACTAGATTTTCAAAAAACTTACATTTTTCAATTAGAAAAGGATAGAGAGATACAGCGTCCCCTTAATTTTTTATTCTTTACATTGAAGAATTAATTTGGATGTTGAAATTTTTTTGTGATATGCAACTATATATTATATATATATATATATATATATATATATATATATATATATATATATATATATATATTTAATCATTAAAAAAAGTTTGTTGTAAAAAAAACTAAAATGAAAATTAATTTTGAGTTATTTCTAATAATTGTATTCTTTAATTTATTTACAGTTATTTACGGATATTTGCAGTATCTACATTTGAAAAATGTATAAATGATAATAAACAATCATAATTTATCTCTAGCCTAACGCTTTCTTATTGTTATTTACCGTTTTCAATATTTTCTTGTAATCATTTGTTTATTTACAGTATTATTCTACTTTTAAAAAATAATTTTCAGACAAAGTGATAAAATATTTTCCCATAAGATAATATATATATATATACTATATATATATATATATATATATATATATATATATATATATATACACACTCGACGGACATTGATTCGTGTGGAACATTTTAAAATTGTACAATGCTATTGGATAATACTGTTGTATCAGTTATTCTCATTGGAGGATTTTAAAAACATTCCACACGGATTAATGTTCATCGAGTGTATATATATGGGACATTTCACACCAACTGGAAGAGCAGAAAAATAAAAATCTCTGAAACTCTAAGAATATATGCTTTTTGTTACCCAAACTATGTAAAAAAATTTTAAAGGATTTAGATTAGAAGGATCAAGAGCTATAGATCCTTGAGATTTGGAAATTTTTCAAAATTTTTGGAAAAGTCCTAACTTAATCATTTTTTTTAGTGTAAATCCTGATGTTTGAGAGAGAAATTCATAAGAATACTTCTTGTTGTAAATGAAGAGCAGAGTTAGCATGATTCTTTATGGACCTGAATTTTGAAGTTTTCTATTGGTTCTTATATGTATTACATGGTAATTAAAATTACCCATTGTTTGCCACTTCAGAATTTTTTTTTCGCGAGCTTATTATTTTCTTATTTACATGAACTTTAAAATGAATTTTTGATTATGTAAGTGAGAGCCATCAATAAGTAGTTATGACAGTTTTAAATATATATTTCCATGTATAATTTATTTTCAATATAAAAATTAATCATACATGAAAATATACATTTATATTCAATATGAAAAATAAATCATACATGAAAAAATATATTTCAAATTGTCATAACTTCTTATTGGTGGCTCTTTTTCACACAATCAAAAATTTATTTTGAAGTTAATAAAAAATAAAAGAAAATAAGCCCTCGAAAAGCAATTTCTGAAGTCGCAAACAATGGGTAATTTCAATTACCATGTAATACATGTAAGAACTAATAGAAAACTTCAGAATTTAGGTCGGTAACAAGGAGTATTCTTATAAATTTCTCTCTAAAACATGAGGATTTTTAGAAAAAAAATCATAAATTTGGTAATTTTTAAAAAATTTTTTAAAATTTCCAAATTTCAAGGATCTATGGCTCTTGATCCTTCCAATCTAAATCCCTAAAAATTTCTTTACACATTTTGGATAACAAACAGAATATATTCTTAAAGTTTCAGCAATTTTTCTGTTTTTGCTCTTCCAGTTGGTGTGAAATGTCCCATATATATATATATATAAATGTATAATTGCCAAATATAACCTTTTTTTATCGTTATATTATTTTTACAAATTTTATTATTATTTATTTATCATATAACAATTAATTCATAGCATTTTTCATAATTTGTTTTATTTTTCAGCTTTTAAAGTAAAAAGGCAGTCAATTAAATTAGTTAATATAAGAGTAATTTTTTTGAAAAAAGTTCATTAAAAATGAATTACAAGTCTTAAAAGAATTTTAATTTGCAATAATGGTTTTGACTGAGAAAGATAAATTGATTGTTAAAGGACAGGGATTGTATAGTGGAATTGCTTTCATGTTAAATGATATTCATATATTAGATTTTAATAATATTTCAAACCGGTACACCTCATTCAACATGCAATCAACTTCACTAATTCAAAGACTACAATTATACAGTTAATATTTTCCGGAAAATTAGAAATGGATCTCCGGATTTGTGCGTATTATAATAATAAGGTAATTTATATATATGGGGATATCTCTGGAACTTTTTAATTTTGAGATGTCGACCTGACAACAATTGAAAAGTCTATAATACAAGTTTCTGGAGTGGCACACACTTCAATAAGGGCTTAAATACTCGTTTCTTGTAGTAAAATATGTAATTAAATTTTGGTATCGATTGTAAAATTGGTACTTACGGTACATAATTTTATACGTCAAAAATGATACTTTTTTTATATTTTTCTACGTGTGTTTCTTGTGCTATAAAAAAAGTACCATTCTTTCAATCATTCTCAAATTTTCTGAGCATAATGAATATGGTAAAAACAACAGTTCAAGCTTACCCTGGTACATGTGCCCCTCTTTAGGTAGCTGTTTAACTATTTTTAATGTAATTGTTATTTTTAGGTGAAAATTATATTTGTTTAATTTATGAATTTAAAAAGATATTGATAAAATAAAAAAAGCAAAACTCAATTGCTGCAGTTCCGTCATCCCGTTAATAGGAAAATGGTAACAGAAGAATCACATAGATATAAAAAAATTTCAGAAAAAGACATTATTATGAAAATGCAAGAAACAAAAAAGTAATGAAAAATTAGAACTAAGACGTGTTCAAGGAACTTTACGTAAGAAAAAAGCTTATATGAAAATGAAAAAAGGCCGACTAAATAAATATAAACAGAAATTGGAAAATACTAAGGTAACAAAATGGCAATTCAAGGAAACAATGAGTACTGATAAATTGGAATAAATACCTGCAAATGAGGCTTTACGCAAGTAAGAAGCTTATATAAAAATTAAAGAAGAACAACCGAAAAAATATGAAGAAAAATAAGAAAATAGTAAGATAACAAAATTGAAATTCAAGGAAACAATGAGTACTGATAAATTGGAACGAATACGTGCGAATGAGGCTTAACGCAAGTAAGAAGCTTATATAAAAATAAAAGAAAACAAACCAAAATAATATGTAGAAAAATTAGAAAATACTAAAATAACAAATATGAAATCAAAGATAAAAAAGGGTACTGATAAATTAGAACAAATGCGTGCGAATGAAGCTTTACGTAAAAAAGAAGATTATATAAAAATTAAAGAAAAAAAACGCAATAAATATGAAGAAAAATTAGAAAATACTAAAATAACAAATATGAAATCAAAGATAAAAAAGGGTACTGATAAATTAGAACAAATGCGTGCGAATGAAGCTTTACGTAAAAAAGAAGATTATATAAAAATTAAAGAAAAAAACGCAATAAATATGAAGAAAAATTAAAAAATACTAAAATAACAAATATGAAATCAAAGATAAAAAAGGGTACTGATAAATTAGAACAAATGCGTGCGAATGAAGCTTTACGTAAAAAAGAAGATTATATAAAAATTAAAGAAAAACAACCCAACAAATATGAAGAAAAATGAAAAAATACTAAAATAACGAAAATGAAATCAAGGATAAAAAAGGGTACTGATAAAATGGAACAAATACGTACAAATTAAGCTACACGTAAGAAAAAAGCTTACATAAAAATGAAAGAAGAACAACCAAATAAATATAAAAAAAATTGAAAATATTAAGATATAAAAAATAAAATCAATTGAAAATAGAGATACTAATAAATTTAAAAAATTGCATGGAAAAGAAAAATTACGCAAAAAAGAGACTTATAGAAAAGTTATTAGTGAACAATATAATGAATATGAGAGAATGGTACAAATTAAAAATCAAAAATTGGAAAATGCCGATATTATTAAGAAAACACAAGTAAAAAATGATTATTACCAATTTAAAAAATCACGCACAAGGTGTAAACAAATAGAAATTGATCACAATAAACATGTTAATAATTATACTACAATAAATAAACCAATAGATGAAAAAAAGTGAAAATATAAATATGATTCTTATGAATTGATGAAATTTTATTCAATAAGTGTAAACGATTAAAAATTGAAGACAATAATTATAATGAAAATTACAATAATAATAATTACAATAACAATCATAATATTGTATTGAACAAAGTTAATAATAAAACAATAAAGGGCAAAGTAGAAAAAAAATTGAAGAAACTAAATGAAAAAATATTTACTGAAAAAATCGGTTCGAAACTGATTGGTTGTATAGCAAATATATATTTGATGAAAATCTCATATCTGAAAATAACATTGGTTCCATGACAAATACATGTGTTTATTGTGATGTAAAACATTTTGCTTTCGATTATAGTAAAAGTAACGATGTCTCTAATTCTTGTCATAAAGGTAAAGTAGAATTGTTAGAAAATCCTCCTTACCCAGAACAATTAAAGTTTTTAGCAACTGAATTAACGGAAGAAATTATTGATTTTCGACGAAATGTTAGGTTGTGCAGAGATGCTTTAGCATTTGCAAATTCTGGTGCCAATTTTGATACATTGCTGGGTAAAAGACCACAAGTTATTAGAATATGTGGACAAATTTACCATAATGTATATGCGTTACATCCTAATAAAGATGAAGCACGTAAATATGGACAATGATATATTTTCGATAATGCAATGGCAACAATTGAACGGAATAAGTTTAATATAAATTTAACATTATTAAGATATCTAGATATCTTGATAAGAGACATTAATCCTTATGCTAAAGCCTATAAAATGATGCATAAAGTAGAAGAAAAAGAACTACAACGATGTGCAAAAATTTATTGTCCTCCGAGAACTGTTACTATGTCTATTGTCCGCAATAATAATTTGTATAAAAATAGATATAATCTACCTACCTGTAATGAAGTTGCAATAGTATATGTTGGAGAAGACGATCTTCCTCCTATTGACTGTGATATTGTCATTTACTCTAACCAGGAGAGTGTCTGAGTTGCGGGTCACAGATCTTGATGAAACTTTGGTATAAGTATTTAGGTACTAAAATATGAGTAAAGCCACAGCGGTACGGTCTAATGCTTCGAAAAACTAAAGTTATGGAAAATTATAGTCTTATTTTCGGAAAAATATGAAAAAAGAACTCCTACTTGAAGTGTAAATAATTCTGTCTAGTAATGTCTTTAATAAATCTACAATAACTAAAATGAAAGCAGAGAAAGCAAGCTTTAATTTGCTAGTTTCCAAATTGAAAAATAATAATTATAACTGAAGTTATGCTTGTTTAAAGTTGAGCTGTAAGGGAGACCAAAAATAGTCTAAATTTTGAAGGATGGTGATTTTTAGTACTCTTTTGATGCTTAACTTTAAACAAGCATAACTTTAGTTCTAATTATTATTTTTCAATTCGGAAACTAGCAAATTGAAGCCTGCTTTGTCTGCTTTCATTTTAGTTATTGTGGATTCATTAAAGACATTTCTAAACAGAATTATTTACACTTCAATAAGGAGTTCTTTTTTCATATTTTTCCGAAAATAAGACTATAATCGTGCATAACTTCAGTTTTTCGAAGCATTAGACCGTACCGCTGTAGCTTTACTCATATTTTGGTACCTAAATACTTATCCCGAAGTTTCATCAAGATCTGTGACCCGCAACTCATACACTCTCCTGGTAAGTATGAAATAACTAAAAACTTGGAAATTTATGAAAATGTACTAGATAGACCAGATATTATAACAAAAGTATTTTATTAAAAAGTGGAAAAATTCAAAAATTTAGTAATAAAAAAGAAAATATTAGGAAATTGTATTGCATATAGTTATGTAATTGAATTTCAAAGGAAAATGTATTGCATATAGTTATGTAATTGAATTTTAAAAACGAGGATTACCGCATATGCATATGTTGCTACTCTTAGATAAAAATGATAAATTTAATATTCCTGAAAAAAGTTGATAAAATAATAAGTGCAGAAATCCAAAATAGAGATATTTATCCAAAATTATATAGTATTGTTAAACAATTTATGAACGCGGTCCCTGTGGTATGCAAAATATAAATTGTCCGTGTATTGATAAAAATACGAAACAATATACTGAAAATTTTCCAAAAACATTTAATAATACTACAACATTTTAATCCAATGGGTATCCACTCTACAAACGTAAAACTGATAGCGTCAAAATAATTCTAAAAAATAAATTTACAGAAAGAATTGCAGATAATGCCCTACTAAAAAATCTCAGGTGAGAAATCACCTGATTTCTCAGGTGATTAATCATGCCAAAATCTCATGTGATGATTTTTTTTGGTTCTTACACGTTTCAAACCATGCTTAATCAATTGCGAACTATTTTTGAAAATTTTTGAAAAATTGAATTTAGAAAATTTTTTGTAAAATAAGTCAAAATTTTTTTTAACAGCAGGCCGGAGTAGAACCTGATACCGACCGAGTAACAATTGAGTTGTTTGTTATTTACTCAAGTATTAATCGGTGTATCTTCAAAATAAAGGTTGATCGCAATAGATATTATTATTATAAATATCCATGCACAAGAAAAAAAAAATCTACCGATTTGTTTTTGAGAAAAGTAAGGAACGCCGAAGTAAAAGATTATGTTTATAATATTTTCGCGTTCCTTACTTTTCTCAAAAACAAAGCGATAGATTTTTTTTTTCTTGTGCATAAATATTTGTAATAATAATATCTATTGCGCTTAACCTTCAATTTGCAGATACACCGATTAATACTTGAGTAAATAACAAAAATGTCAATTAGACAAGGACAGCGAATCCGGCCTGCTCTTAAGACCAAATTTTAAAAAAATTTTCTAAGTCCAAATTTTTCAAAAATTTTCAAAAATAGTTCGCAATTGACTAAGTATGCTTTGAAACGTGTAAAAACCAAAAAAATCGTCACATGAGATTTTGGCATGATTAATCACCTGAGAAATCAGGTGATTTCTCACCTGAGATTTTTTAGTAGGGTGGATTCGTTGTTCCTTATAATCCTTACTTATTATTGAAATTTGCACACATAAACGTAGAAATTTGTTCCACTGTACAATGCATTAAGGTTGTATGGGCTATACAGTCTGTGTCAAAAGTTAGTTTTTTAGAAAATCGTCTATATTTTTCGGTAGAAAGTAATTATTCAATTTTTAGCTTAGTAACTTATTAGATAATATTAAAACAATCATTTTAAACTTTGTTTCATTTATATATAATGAATTATTGAAGAGTTATAACATTTTAAAGTTATAAATTTTACACAAATCTAATGCAATCATAAATAATAATACCAAACTTTAAAAAATGATTTTATTTGACTGCAACAAAGTTTATTTTGTTGAGTTTAAAATTTAGAATCTATTGACGAGGATAGAATTTTGATTTTTATTTTTTATTAAAATTTATAGCTAATTTTCTATGATAAAACAGTAAGTACCGTCTGAGACACATACATTTTTTTGCAGAAAATTAGCAATAAATTTTAATAAAAAATAAAAATTAAAATTCCATCCTCGTCAATAGATTCTAAATTTTAAACTGAACAAAATAAACTTTGTTGCAGTCAAATAAAATCATTTTTGAAAGTTTGGCATTATTATTTATGATTGTATTAGATTTGTGTAAAATTTATAAACTTTAAAATGTTATTTAATAATTCATTATATTTAAATGAAACAAAGTTTAAAATGATTGTTTTAATATTATCTAATAAGTTACTAAGCTAAAAATTGAATAATTACTTTTTACCGAAAAATATAGACGATTTTCTAAAAAAAACTAACTTTTGACACAGACTGTATGGCCCATACAACCTTAAATATTTATTCAAATACTGTTATAAATGTAGATTTTCAATCAGAAAATAAAGATACTTTCAAAAATGACAATCGTGAAAATGTTGAATATGAATATGACAAAACCCAACAATACATTAATACACGATATTTATGTGCACCTCAAGCAATGCACAGATTATGAGAATATCCTTTACATGTTATTTCACATACTATAAAACGTCTAAGCGTTCATGAAGGAAATAAACAAAACGTATTTTTTAAAGAAGGAAAAGAAGAAATGATCATGCAAAAAAATGTGGGTACAACATTAACAGCATGTTTTGAATTGAATAGAGAAGATTTTGAAGCACAAAATTACTTGTATTCAGAAATACCAAATTTTTATACATTTGATGAAAAACTGAAAAAGTGGAATAGAAGAAAAAAAAGAAAACCAATGCTTAATAGAATGTACTTAGTAAATCCTAAAGATAGAGACCGTTATTCCATTAGGTTATTACTATTAAATGTTAAAGGAGCCATATCTTTTGAAGCTTTGCGTACTGTTGATGATGTGATGTACAATTCGTTTTATAAGTCAGCTAAGGCAAAATAATTAATTAATGAGGATGAAGAATGGGATAGATGTTTGGAAGAAGCATCTTTAACGGAATTCCTTTATATTCTCTATGAATTATTTGCTTTCATTTGCGTTTTTCATGACCCTATAAATGCACGAGATTTATATGAAAAATATAAAGATAAGTTTTATCATCCTAAATACAAAAAAAAATATAGGTAAAAATTTTGCATTGAATTTTATTAAAAATAATTTACAAGTCAATGGATTTTCTTTGAGTGATTTTAATTTACCTAATATAAGCACATTTTTAGAAGAAGATAATCAAACAATTTTAAATCATAATAATAATATTCTTAATGAATTAGAAATGCAAATAAATTCTTTAAATGATAAACAAAGGCAAATATTTAACTCCACTATAAAAAGTTTAAACAACCAAAGTAAAGAGAAATATATTTTTATAGATGGCCCAGGTGGAAGTGGAAAAAGTTATTTACTTAACGTTTTAATAGTTTATTTTAAATATCATACTATACATTATGTATATGTACCTTGGACAGCTATAGCAGCGAATTCATTAGTCGATGGAAAAACCGTGCATACAACATTTAAACTACCGAATATATCAGATTGTACAGCTTGTAATGTTAAGCCTAATTCTGTAAAAGGCAAACAAAAGAAACACAAATAATTATTTGGGATGAAAGATCTATGACTTCAAAATTTGCTTTTGAAGCAGTTGATCGTCTTTTTTGAGATTTATGCGATGTGAAACAACTCTTCGGTGGTAAAACTGTAATTGTATCAGGAGATTTCAGGCAAACATTAACAATTGTAACACATGGAAGCGGTATGAACATTATTGAAAATTTAGTTAAATTTAGTATAGTATGGCAGAATTTAGAGCTCAAAATAAATATAAGAATCAAAAAATATTGGGCTCAAAAAAATATAGAGACCAAGAAAATATAATGATAAAAAAAATATTAGGCCCAAAAAAATGTTTCAAAAAAATTTTGGCTCAAAAAAATATAGAGCCAAGAATACATAAGAATCAAAAAACTATAAGATTAAAAAAAATATTGGGCCCAAAAACATATAGAGCTTAAGAAAATATAATAATGATGAATATAAGCACACTCATACTGGTGTCACCACCTGTTGGTCATGTTTGGTGGCTTTATATAACATCAAAGAGTCGCGTCTCGTCTGTTCAGCGTCGTCAGTCAGTTGGATGTCATTTGTCGAAGAGACAACATTGTTCTTCATTCAGTCCTGTATTATTCAGTATTAATTAAATAAATCTTTGTTTATTTTCAATAATTAAAGTGTATTAGTAATTGATTAAGTGCGCTTAGATTTATCATTAATAACTTTAACAGGTTATGCGCCCAGAGCGTTTTTAACTGCGCGTTTTTTTTTCTTGTCGGATTATTTTGCTTGGGGGCCTGTGGAGGTTTTTGGAGCAGCTTTGCTGTGTTTGGCATTCTCTAAATCATCTCCTGGAGAAGACGACAGAAATGGCGGAAGGTGGAAGACAGAACGGAGGACGACAGAGTGAGAGAATAGTGATGACTCCGATGATACATATATATACATACATATATATATATATATATATATATATATGTATATATATGTGTATATATGTATATATCTATGTGTATATGAACATGTATAAAGCAGGAAAGCTACAGTTTTCCGCATGCATAACATTTTTGTTTCATGTGCTGTGCATGCGGATGTATATGTAGGTATGTATATGTGTATGTATACAGATATATGAAGGGAGAAAAATAACCGTGCACGCGCGATAAATTTGAAAAACAATCGAACAATGATACAGAGTGAAATAAAATTTTAATGTATGTGTACACATGTATGTAGTTGTATATGTAAAAGAAATGCGCGCACAGTGTTTGAACAAATTTACGATGGTACGGACAGAGATAAAAAAAAAAGAAAAATGGCGAATTTACGTGACGGATATATATATAAAACTAACCTAAAAAATTATATATAAATATAAATTTATTTAATTTGAATTGAAAATTAAATACTAAATTTTCATGTATTATGCAAACAGATGAAATGAGCCTGTTAATATTTTTGAAAATCCAAGAGGCGATACATGATCTGAGGTTCAATCATCCAAATGAAAAGGTCCATGTGGAAAGACAAATGTGATTTTTGTCACCGAGTTTAATTTAAAATATAAATTAGGTACCTTGAATTTAATTAAATTCTAAACTATGAATTTTTATTTACCTACGTGGGAACTTTTATAATTTATATCTTTGAAAACGATTTATATTACTAAATTATTTATAATAAATTTAAATTTTTATATTTTATTTTATTTTAAATATTAATATCTCATTCCTATTACTTCTCAAATTTCTTTAATATTTTTACTTTAATAATATCTAAATATTTTCCTTTTTTAAAATATTTAAATTTTCATTTTATGATATAAATTCTTTTTATTATTTTCTGTTCACTAATTTTTTTCAAATATTTTTCTTTTACTTTTTTAAAGTTTGTTTTTTATTTCATTTTTATCCATAATAAATCTTTTTGAATATTTATTTTTTATTTTTTTTTTTTTTTTTTTTTTTTTCCTTTACATTATCTTAATTTTACATATTTTAATTTTTTATTCTGATAAATAACTTATCTTTATCCTTAAAATTAACTACTTATAACTTAAACTTTTTATCTTTATCTTTTTTTCTAATCTAGTCCTATTAATATTATGATTTTTACATTCTTTTATCTTTTTTGTTTAATATCTAAATATTTTTTATTTTATTAATCTTTATGTTTTTCGTCTCTACCCTCTACTTATTTTACTCCATCTTAAATTTATACTTTGTTTTCGGTTCTAGTTTTATTAAAAATATGTGATCATATCTGTGTTCGGTATGTTATATATAAAATTAAATAAAGTTTTTTTCAAGTAAAAAAAAAATCTTTAGAAGCTATAGCTAAATTCTCATAATTGCACTGTATGTGTGATTTATTTGTGTTCAGTATATCGTATATGCAGAGAGCAAATGAGCAAATTTCTTATACTTTAAACCAAAACTGAGAAAAATTCTGGTGACATAGCTTGTTTTCAGTATGATACCTGAATTAAAACTCAAAAAGAATGTAAATTTAAACAAATTATTTTCTTTAATGATTATTTTTGGAAATTTATTTGACATTACTTGAGTTCAGTGAGTCATATGGTTTTATAATACTAATTTATAATTGGTTTTATAGATTACCAATTCATCACGGAGGAAGAGCACAGGCTATTAAAACAACCCATAAAAGAAAAGGAAGAAAAGGGTGATAAATTGTACATGCCTTATTGTACGACAGGTGGCCACAACATGACAGGTAGAATGATATATGAAAATGAAAGTGAAGACAGAGAAGCGGTAGATAGGTAGTACAATATGACTGTAAAGGCAGAAAATAAAACAGAGACAGAAAACCAAGTGAATGAAACAGAAGCAAAAGTAGCAGGTAAACAAATAATAGTAAAGTCAGATGAAAAAATAACAAATAAAATATTTATTAATAAACATTTTAATATTAAACAAGTAAAACAAACAGAAAATAATGACAAGGGTAATTCTTTTGAGCATGGTTATTATAATGATGATTCTGATTTAGATTTAATTCGAAAATTGGACCAGGTTATGAGCGAGCTTACTACAATCAAGGCAGAACTGGCGAAGAATAAGAGAGATGAAGATAAAAGAAGAAAGATAGAACAGAAAAGAATGGATGATTTTATGACAATGATTATTAAGGAAAAGAATGATATGCAAAATTTTAACATCAAAAACCTGGACACAATGAGAAAGGAATTTCAACAAAAAATGATAACATTTAATGAGGCAGAAGGGACAAATAAATCTAAAATCAACGAAACAACAAATAAGGTAAACAATGAATTTGAAATTGATATATCTAATATAGAAGGTTTTGAGAATTCAACAATCATGAATGAACAACTAAGACCAGTAAATAAACTTGAATTATCTCGTTTAATACAAACAGAAGTTAATAAGAGACTTAATAAAGAAAATGACAGTATTTTAAACGTGTCTAAGCATTTGACAGAAACTATCAAAAACGAACTGACTGGAAAAGAGGGACAAGTAAAAAGCGATTATAAATTAACCACTCAAATTAAATTCGAAAATTTTCTGGATTATTTTATATCTGAATTAAGATCACTGGACCTACTGTATGTTGTAGATAATACTATTGTAACAAATGATAATTTATCAGAAAATATAAAAGAAAAACATAAATATAAAGTTTGGGATATTTTGATTAATAGAATTGATAAAGAAATAGAGAGTAATGGAAATTAAAAATCCAGTTGAATTACTAAATAAAATAAAAGAAATTAAATTAAGCGAGGTAAATGTAACTCCATCAAGTATAAAGAAAAAATTATACAACATACAGTACCATCCAGCGAAAGAAAAAGCAATTAACTTTATAAACAGATTTGAAGATATAGTAAGAAATTATAATAACATGCCAAAAGTTAACCCGTTGTCTGAAGAAGACAAAAGAGATTCATTTTACAATGCTATTATAAATAAAGTACAGCAAGTAGAAGGGATAGATTTTATGACAGAAAGTGTAACGGGGAAAGGGTTATCTTATGATAAACTAAAATTATTAATTATGCAGGTTAAAAGTCGTCAAATGACCGAAAAAAATCAAACGACAGCTATGGCAGACACAACAGGGACCATACAAAAGGTGCGTTGCTTTGAATGTGACGGTTATGGACATTATGTCAATGATTGTCCACGACAGGGAACTGGGTTGAAAAAATGTTTCTACTGTCAGGAATTCACCAAAGACCATGTGGCATCATCATGTCCAAAACGACAGGGATATTCGAGACAGAACGACAGGAAAAGGTATCAAACCAAACATTATAATAATAAAAACAAAGAAAGCACAGATCGGAAAACTTTCAAACGTAAGACAACTAATCAAATTAATAATGACAATCAAAAACGAGCCAAATTTGATTATAAAAGAAGACAAGAAAATTTTGTAAAATACAATAATGGAAAATATCGAAAAGGAACCGACTCTAATCAGTCAAAATTTAAAAATGAGAAGAATACAGCAAAATTTAACAATGAGAAGACTAATATACAAAGTGGTGAGTATCAACCAATAGAAAAAGTCAGTAAGCTAATGGACTTCGTTCAACGTAACGAATATAAACTATGAAACTCCAGACAAATCAATACTAGCTAAATTTATAGCCGACAGTAGTGCGACAGAACACTTGACAAATTCAAAGTTAATTTTCAAGACGTTTATTAAACAACTGGACGAAATCCAATGTGCAAATAAAGACAGAAAAGCAATTCTTAAATCGGAGGAAGAGGGAAGTGTTCAACTAAATATTACAGATAATAAACACTTAACATTAGACAGGGTAATTTGTGCAGAGAATTTAAATGAAAACTTACTATCACTGCGTAAGTTTGCAGATCAAGGATTAAGCATTTACATGGACAACAAAATAATTGATATATACAATCCAGCTTCTAATGAATCTTTCTTAACAGGAATTTATGTAAATCATATTGGCTGATTGAATTTGAAACAGACTATAATAAGCAAGAAAATAACTACATGAAACAAAAACAGACAATAGCTTACTTGATGACAAGAGAATGACAAAAAGGCAGTTAAACAAGGAAGAAGATCAAGTTAATGAATTGGAAGAAAAACAAACAGTTATAGGAACTGAAAAATGTCTAGATTTTAAAAATACTATCTCAGACAGATTAATACATATACCAAATGAAATTGAATTAAATGAAAAACCTGGATGTGAAATTGAAGAAATAAAATTGTCAGATAATAAAAACTTAGATGCTCATGCTATGGTATGGTATGTTAGAATGAGTCATGCATTAATTGAATATCTTAAGAAATTACAGAAGAAATTCCCAGAAATCAAGACTTTAAAAACAGCTGTATTTAATGATGAAATTGTAAATTGTGAAGTTTGCATGATAGCAAAATTCAATAAACTACCTTTTAAGACAGTTAGACAGAAAACAACCGAACCCTTACAAATAATACATTCAGACACCATGGGTATTATTAGTCCACAATCTTATCCAAAAAGATACAGATATATTTCTGTATTTATTGATGACTATTCCAGACTGGCCATGGCTTACCCCATGAAAACAAAAGATGAGACAGGAAAATGTCTAGACTCATTTATAAAAAGCGCCAGAAATTTGTTGGGTAAAGATGCTAAGGTGTGCTATTTAAGAACAGATCAAGGCACTGAATACACCGGTGGATATACAAAGAAAGTTTTGGAAAAATTGGGAGCAGAAAATCAATTAGCTTGCCCAGATACGCCTCAGCATAATGGAGTTGCAGAGAGGTTCAACCAAACGATACAGAAGAAAGTTAGGGCACTCATGTATGATTCTGGTTTACCAGAAAATATGTGGGATCTAGCACTGAATGCAGCGGTATATATATACAATAGAACACCTCATGCAACTAATAACATGATATCACCTATACAGAAATTTAAAGAAAACTACAAGATAGATCTTAATCAGATAAAACGTTTTGGATGCTTTGCATACATGAAAGTGCAAAGAAAAGTTGGTCCAAAATTCAGATTTATTGCAAAACGAGTCATCTTGGTAGGGTACGAAGAAACTGGTTATGTCTTACTGAAGCCAGAAGAAGGAAAACTCTATGAGAGTAGAGACGTCAGATTCAATGAAAAATTAGTTTACAGAAACAGATATAACAAGACAGATATACTAAACTGGGAACACGTAAATGAGGAAGTAAAGACAGACAAATGGTTTATAGAATTTTCTAATGAAGATGAACAAAATTATGAAGAAATACAAGAAACGGAGGGAGAAAAAATAAAAAGGCCTGTAGGACGACCAAGAAAATCAAAACCAAACACAGAAAATACAACTGATAATGAAACTCATGCATTGTTGGCTGAAATAAATGGAGATCCAAGTTCATATGATGAAGCAATGAAGTCAAAAGAACGACAAAAATGGACAGAAGCTATTAACAAAGAATTAGACTCTATGTACAAGAATAATGTATGGAAACAAGTAGACAGATCTACTGTATTGAATAACGACAGAAAACCAAACATTATTGATTCTAAATGGGTATTCAAACGAAAGACAGAATCAAATGGCAAAGAAAAATACAAAGCGAGATTGGTAATACGTGGCTTCAAAGATAGAAACATTTATGATTTACAAGAAACTTATGCACCGGTTTCAAGATTGCCTCTAATCAGATCAATATTAGCCATCGCCAATAAATTAGATCTAGAAATATGTCAAATGGATGTAAAGACAGCATTTTTAAATGGATATTTAAACTGTGAAGTATACATGGAAATACCAGAAGGAATGAAAGTATCAGAAGAGATCAAAAGAAATAAAATTTGCAAGCTGGAAAAGGCACTATATGGTTTAAAGATTAGTCCAAAGTGTTGGGATGAAAGATTCAAAGAGACAGTTGAAAAATATGGATTAAAATCATTCAATAATGAACCATGTTTATTTATTCAACGAGAAAAGGATGGCTTTTTGTTTTTAATTTTATATGTAGATGATATCTTGTTGATATGCAACAACATGAAAATGATGGAAAGTATGAAATCAAATTTAAAAAGTGAATCGAAATGAAAGAAATTGGAAAACCTAAAAACTTCTTAGGCTTAGAAATCAAAAGGGATTGACAAGGAATTTTAAGTATTAAACAAGTAAAATATATTAATAATATGTTGAAAAAATTTGGTTTTCATGAAGCATATCCAAAACGAACTCCTATGATGACAAACCAAATGGCAAATCGGGAAAGAAGATAACGAGAAGAAATAGAAAAGACTGAAGAAAACTTAATGACAGATAATTCAAACAATTTACCCTACCAGGAAGCAGTGGGCACTTTGATGTATTTATCAAATGCAAATAGACCAGATATCACATATGCAGTCAATGTACTTAGTAGACATCAAAATAATCCCACTGACAAGGACTGGAAAATGGTAGAGCAAGTTTTTAAATATTTGAAAGGTACTAAAAAACTTGAATTGAAATATACTGGACAAACAGAAAGTCTGCAAGGCTTTTCAGATGCAAGTTTCGGTGACTGCAAAGGTTCTCTAACTACTAGTGGCTATGTGATTAAACTATTTGGAGATACTTTAGCCTGGAAAACTCATCGACAAAGATATGTAGCTTTATCAACATGCCAAACGAAATACGTTGCAATGAGCGAGTGTGCTCAAGAATTAGTTCCTTTGTATTTAATAAGAAAGGAGTTATTACAACAAGAACTAGCCCCTATGTCATTATGGTGTGATAATGAAGCAGCAGAAGCAAGTGTTAAGACAGGAGGTGGAACAAAACTAAGACATATAACAGAAATAAAAGAACATTATGTAAAAGAATGTGTAGCCAGAGGTTTAATAAATATTAATTGGATTTCCTCTAAGAATCAAATAGCAGATGTATTCACAAAACCTCTGTCATTTGAATCACATGAACGACTGACAAAACTAATACTTAATGACTGATAATACTGACTGACTATATTATTAATATGTATTCTTTTTAAAATACTAACAAAGTTTTTCTTGAAATTACAGGGAATAAATAACCATATTCCAGAGAGCAAAGAGAGCGACGAAGAAGCAATTTTTAAAGCAAGTATGAGTGTGGGAGGGAGTGATGAATATAAGCACACTCATACTGGTGTCACCACCTGTTGGTCATGTTTGGTAGCTTTATATAACATCAAAGAATCGCGTCTCGTCTGTTCAGCGTCGTCAGTCAGTTGGATGTCATTTTTCGAAGAGACAACATTGTTCTTTATTCAATTAACATTGTTCTTTATTAAGTTAACATTGTTCTTTATTCAGTTAACATTGTTCTTTATTCAGTTAACATTGTTCTTTATTCAGTTAACATTGTTCTTTATTCAGTTAACATTGTTCTTTATTCAGTCCTATATTATTCAATATTAATTAAATAAATCTTTGTTTATTTTCAATAATTGAAGTGTATTAGTAATTGATTAAGTGCGCTTAGATTTATCATAAATAACTTTAACAAATAATTACAAAAATATAGAGCTCAAGTAAAATAAGAATCAAAAAAATATTGGGATCAAATAAATAAAAGAATCAGACAAACATTGGGCCAAAAAAATATGGAGACCAAGAAAATATAATAAAAAAAATATTGCGCCCAAAAAAATACAAGATAAAAAAAAAAACCCAAAGTAGTTATAGGGGCACCATAGACCGTCAAAACAAACCTCCACTCCGCCACCTCAGAGGTAATTGACCCAAGGATTATTAACTTTTGAGAAGATGGTGTGAAAGATGTTCTGACAGAACATAGTGCCTCATAATAATAATTAAATGAAAAAAGAATTAAATATTAAAAAATTTTTATTTTCACATTATGTATATATATATATATATAAACACTGAACTAAATTAATTAATGTAAATATTTTATTTTACATGCACATACACACATACACACACATTGCGACCAGGGTTGGTTTAGCATTAATGTACGATCACGGTTCATGACTGTAACAGCGAGTAACAGCGCCACCGCGACTTGATTTTTAACTAACACACGAGTTCGAAATTTAAATCCAAATCATTTTAACGTTATATTAATGAAAAATAAATTTTTTTCAACAAATAAAGATATGTATTAGGAAAAATCAAGGAAATATTTTATTTTGAAATATTAAATTACAATAAAAGTATCCGAATTTTAATTTCGAACTCGTGTGTCAGTCTCTAAAAAAGTTTTTAAAATTTATCGGAATTAATTTAAAATTACATTAATATATATAAAAACACTTAAACACTTAACTAAATTAATTAATGTAAATATTTTATTTTACATGCACATACACACATACACACACATTGCGACTTACAAATTTTAATACGCTGAATCAGCTTAGAATAGTTATATATAATTATATATATATATATATATATATATATATATATATATATATATATATATATATAATCAATTAAAGTCTCTAAAAAGTTTTTAAATTAAAATTTATCAGAATTAATTTAAAAGTTTATATATATATATATATATATATATATATATATATATATATATATATATATATATATATATCTTAAACACTTGAACGAATTCACACAAATATTTTTTATGTATATATATAAAACACTTAAACACTTAACTAAATTAATTAATGTAAATATTTTATTTTTACGTACACATACACACATACACACACATTGCAACTTGCAAATTTTAATATGCTGAATCAGCTTAGAATAGTATATATATAACACTTAAACACTTAAGAAAATTCACACAAATATATCATCATCCTGGCAATGGATGACGTCCAATGCGCACTCGGGACACAACCACAAGCCGCAGGCTTCGCATCTTTTCCACAGCCTTATACCTTCACGGTAAAACCGCTTCGCGCAACCCCAGCATCTATCCTGGTTTCGTCGTGGCCTATCGGCTGCTGGGTCAGGACGACGATGCCTCCACGGTATGATGCGTTCTTGCTCCCGTCTTTCTTCCCTCATTCTTCTTAAACGGTTTTGGATTCGTCGCACCAATCGGCCTCGTTTAAGTCTTAGTTTTTCCATTTTTTTTTTATAAAAAAGTCTCACCATGTCTAATAAATTGTGTTGTCGAGACTCCTCGACCCGATAGCGCCTATAAAGCTTGATGAGATCTTCGGGCTCTACCTCTTCAGGCTCTACCTCTTCTGGCATCTCCTCTTCTTTCTCCACGATGTTTTGTGGAGGGTTGTAATCGGGGTCCTCCTTTTGTATGGTCTCTGCAGCTGACCAGTACCCCGAATCTACCGATTCTGCATCTTCTTCTTGATTTTCATCATTAACAACCTGGTGCCATTGAGGTTGTGTTCGTTGTTCTTCTTGAAGCTGTTGTTGCTCTCGCTGTTGCGGCTCATCTTCTTCAACAGCTTGATGCTTCATATTAGCATCATTAAGAATAAACCACTGATTATCAAATAAATTGGGTTGCCCCAAGTTAATATCGATGTCCCGTACGAAGAAAAGCACCGTTCAGAAATCCCAATGTTAATTTGCATTTGAATTTCTGAACGGTGCTTTTCTTCGTACGGGGCGTCGATATAATTAACAAGTGGTGCTATATTTATTACAACAGGCACCTCCATCGGTGCATCGTCTTCGATGATGACCAGCACTTGCACGTTAATGTTAAACATTTTTTATTATGACTAAAATTTGAATTATATTGTTAGAAGAACCACAAAGGAGCTGTCGACGAGGACTGATCGCGGCCTCAAGTCCACGATCATAACAATTATAATTCCTACCCCAAAGACTCTGAAAATTATAAAATATTTCTGAAGTTTACACGGTAAAATAATAATTTGACACTTTTTTCCTCGTAGGAAAGATTCGAACTGCAGTTTTAAGAATCATATTCTACAGTAAATTTAAAATCATCAGCATTAAATTCGATATTTTTAATTTCTAAATCTCATTTTCACGATAAAAGTTAAAATTAAGATTTATATTACAAATTTAAGACGCAAAAATTGATATTAGAGAAAACACATGATACCCCAATCTATAGAAAAAGTTTTTATTCTATCACTAACTCGGGTGTACAGTGATGATTTGTCTAAAATAAACCTAACGTAGTGTGAGAAAAGAATTTAATAAAGAAGACCCAAGGTCGCTGATTTTGTAAAATTACAAAATCTATATCTGTGGTTTACAAGAATAAACTCATAAGACTTTGGAATGAATTTAATTCGTATATTCACTTGAAAATAATGATAAAATTTAAAACATTACACGTAATAAAGCTATCACGTTTAATTGAATTTAATTTTAAAAATCTATTAACTATCGGTTATTAACGATATTAAAATGATAAAAAGTATAACATTAGATAGACAGTAAAGTTCCTTTGCATTTAAAATAAATTTAAATTTATAAAAACCAATAATTATCGGGAATTAACGATATTAAAATGATAAAAAAGTATCAGGTGAATAGAAGAAAAAGAAAGTATAACATTAACTTAACATCAGATAGACAGTCAAGTTCCTATATATATATATATATATATATATATATATATATATATATATATCCATAACAATAGAAATTTGATAAGACCTCAGGATATTTAACTGAATATGGTCTTGTGATGTCAAGTACATCCAATGAGTTTTTTTTTGAAAATTATTTTATAAATTATTTTTTAAGTCACGTTTTTGTACTCTTATACAGAATAAAATAATATCTATCTATTTAATTAGAAATAATACTAGTACAAGGGAAAACCCCAAAAAGAAAACAACGGCAATAAAAGACTAAGGAGCCGAAGCTCTTGAGCGTGTATGCACCGTAGGCGGGCCAGCTCGGCAAGTGTATATGCACTTATATACACCCATATATATATGTATATACGCACGGTCATAACTATATATGGGTGGATATACCCAATTATGTAAACAAGGTATACATCCATTTATATATAGTAATCGGATTAAACAATTAAAATTTTTATATTTTACATTCACGCAAAATTTAATTTTTATTACTCATGTTCAATAATAATAGGAAATCACTCGGGCCGTCTAAAGTAAAAACTGAACATTATCGTATCTGTTTATGCGTAAAAGTATTAATAAAAATCTCTATTAAATAAATATTTTTAAAATTTTATCGAAATACAAATACTAAAAAAATTATTTTCTCGTAGTTCACATCTTATTTTTCCAAAGATGAAGGAAAAACGAACGCGCTCTCAGCTATGGTTACAGCTGGAAGCTATAAAAATTCCTACGTCGAACAGATACGAAGACCGTTCGATATATATATATATATGTATGTATGCACATGTCACATAGAAACGAAAACCAAACTTTTCTTTTCTATGCGACGAAAATTTTATAATTTTAATTCCGAATAATTACAAAACAATTTTCTTTTATCATTATCGAAAAAAAATAGTTTTAATAATAATTGAGATTAATTAATTAATATACATACGTTATAACGAATTTTAATATTAAAGCAAAATTTATAGGTGCATACAAAGTTTTTAATAAATAATGTTTATTTGTTGCTAATCATTATTTTTACATAAAGAAAAGGAAAAATATATGATATTAAGTTAAAAAGGGAAACAATTCTAGCCGCAATAGTATTTCTCTTTTAACTTCTTTCTTGATTTCCTAAAGGACGCATGCACTTGAAAAAGACACATCTGCAAGCGATAAAACCTCGCTTCTTTAGATGTACGGTCCTGCAAGCATTTTTTCACGTTTTCAAATTTTTGTTTAAACTGTTTACAAAATGATTATTCAGTCATAATTGTTCCCTTTTTAAATAAGAGCGATAGAAATAATTATAATTAAATTAAGAAAAAAAAATTAAACAGAAAAAAACAACAAAAGAAAATTCAAAAAAAAAATATATATTTAAAATAAACAAAATAAAAATAAAACTACTAGCAAATGGCGATCCATAAGAATATACAATTTTGCGTATATGTCAAATAATATTGCAAGTAAAGTTAAAATAATAAAAGAAATATTAAATCAATTTCTCTTTTATTTTACGTTAATTTATAACAAAAATTAGCATGTTTTATATCATTTTAAAGAGGATTTTATTTGCAATATTATAGAGACATTTAATTTAGTCCGTAATTAGTTGATAACGAATTATAACGATTTTTAATAATTTAAGAAAATTGTAAAAGATCAAGAGACAAATTAGGGTTGCTCTAAGGGAGAGGGCATATCTTTCCAGATATACCCCCTCTGCTGCAAGAAAAACTTCTATACCCTAGTTTCTCTCTTTGTCTTACACATTACTTAAGGCCAAGGTTCAAATTTTGGGAGGGCTTAAGGTCCCTCTCTGACCTCTTAAAAAATGCAAGGGCCAATAGAATTAATGTAAGAAAAGCGTTAGAGAAAATAATTTTCTCTAATTGGAGAAAAATTATTAGATATTTTCTTAGATCATCTTATAGCATAGTACAGTGTTAGTTGATTAGGTATAAAAGGGCCTGACCGACCGATGTTTTACACACTCCTAAAATTTTTCTCGCTCGAGAATCACTTCTCGAGATCAAACTAAATTTTTGTTTAACTTAGAAATTTCTTCCTTGTTTTTAAAGAAAGCCAACTTCAAATTAATTTAGAATTTTTCTTCTACCTTTTTTTCTAAAAATCACTTAGAGTTTTTGGTACAATTTGAAGGATTTCTTTCTGATTTTAACTTATACTTTTTCGAATCATTTAGTATCATTATTTTAGTAAAAAAATAAGTCCGAGATATATCATAGACTTGTAACAAAAACTTTATTTTTAAATAAACTAAAGTAAAATTTAATTCACATCTTGTTATTTAAAGGAGTTCCTTTCACCTTTTTTTTAGAAGTAAGTTGTTTGAAAAGATAATTATATTAATAACTTAAGAAAAAAATATAGATTAGGTAACGAATTAATGTTATGGTCACTTCACGAGAGACCATAATATTTCCTTGTTAGCTAATATTAAATTTTTATGCCAAAAGACAATTAATTTAAATCAACATCATAAAAAAGAGTTCATTTTCATTCATTTATTGTATTCTTGTTACTTTTTAGATTTTCTAAAAGAATTACAAGTTTTAAAAATATCTTTGGTCACTTCACGAGAGACCGAGTATTTTTAAAACTTTACAAGAAATTTATATCAATTGAACATTGGTCACTTCGGGAGAGACTTTTGTTTAGTTGATAAAAATCTTCTTTATCTAAGATAGAAACTAAAAGGAACACAGATTTTTGCTTTTCATTTATTTATTTAAAATAAAAAAAAATATAAAAGAAAAATAAGGAAAAAATTTTTTTTGTCGAAAAAAAGAGAATAATTCTTTCAAGGAATTTCTGTACGATAATTTATTCAATATTAAAGAAAAAAAAAACAAATTATTTAGAATCAAACCAAAACAAACAAAGCAGACTGACTAGCACAACCCGATTTCGATCTTTCTTATACCTTTGGAACGGGCGTACCAAAGGAAAGAATATTTAACTTAAAGACATATTATAGTTTAATTTATTCTGGTCACTTAAGGAGAGACCTTTATAAATTTAAATTATAACGCGTAGGGTAGCTGTTAAATAAAACTTAGGCGAGTCATTCTAGAATACCTCGGTCACTTCACGAGAGACCGAGTTATTATTGATTCGATGGTTCGATTTAAAATATTTTTCATTCATCCCGATTTGTTAAATTTATTTCGATATTTTCATAAATTTCGTTACACTTTTATTTGCTCTGGTCACTTAAGGAGAGACCTTTGCGAATAAAGTTAGTAGCGCGCGATAGGTAGAACAAAAAAAAAAATCTAGTTAGGGAAGTCATTCAAAAATAGCCCGGTCACTTCGCGAGAGACCCGGTTATTAATGGCTTTTTGTTAGAACGAAAAAAATAAATATATTAAATAAATAAGAAGATTAAAAGAATAAAAATAAAAATAGTAGAAATAAATCAATTAATTTGTTCAAAAATAAAAATATAATTATTATTCGCGTCGAATTAACAACTTTAATTCATTGACTGACGGGAACTTAATACCCGAGTTTTACTGCTAGGCAGTGACTCAAACGAGGGTAGCAATCGCGCCAGCTATCCACCCAAAAAAATAACATCGATTTATAGTCTACGAAAGTTGCTGTAAATCAGATGTTCCAATATCGGAAGTAACTTTCGATAGTGGTTATCACAGTCTACAATGTCATAAAAGTATACATGGTAATGAGTAAGTGCATTACTTACACAATGTTTATATGCAAATAACATACAATGCGTTATCCATATGCAAATGATAAATGAATTGAAATTCAAATTTTTTATGTAAAAAACAAGAGATTATTACGAAAAAATAATAAAAAGTATCAGGATAGCAGAAAGTAGAAGAGCATAACATTCATATCTTTTACAATAACTGTATATATTATTATAATTTAAATAAAATGTTATGCAGTTATTCTACTTATACTAAATGTATGTAAATATATACATATATGCAAATAAGTATTAATTATATGCAGAATATATGTCAATATATACAAATTATTTCACTACGATTATGTAGGTTGGGCAATTAACGCCTCTTTACTTAAGACACACGCTAGCTTGGTGGACGATATAGAACAAGCCCAAGTGTGATCGCGTTACATTAAAAATTTCCGCCTATTCGTAAGCAAAATGATATTGAATTATATGCATTCTGATTTATACTATGATCGAATTAATTTACGTACTTACATGCCACCGGTCCACGATTCGCGCTAAACTGACATTATTTTACGTGTGTTGGCGGATTTAAATATCAAATTAAGATGACTCGCGAAATATTAAATGTTGCGCACATACTACCCCTTCGTCACTTCTCATCCCAACTTTTAAATTTATGTCTAAATCGTACTATAAATATGCGAAGATTGACAGGTCTGATTAACAGTTAAAGTTCAACGTTCCAGAGAAGATCAACACGAAGTAAGATGGTTAGAAAAAATTTACTTAAAGTTTTGATAAATATTTTAAATATAGCATTAGTTCGGGAGCCGCAAATAAAATTATTTTGCAATTATTCATGGCGCAAAAGTCTAAACATTTGCTCTAATAATGAATTATTGAAAAAAATTAAATTTATTTTAGGACTTAGCGGATTACGTACCTTAGCTTATATGTTTAAGCGAGGTATTTTTAATGATAATGAAATACTTGACATTGCTGGTCGTTGTATTAAAAGCAGAAGGATGCAAGATGTGTCACAAGTCAGGCTTCTCATGTTACATCACCGTGTTATTAAAGGTAAGTTATTCATAATTTCTGTTACCGTTTAAAAGCTTGTATCTTTTTTCTTTACGATCGTAGAATTTCGCTATAAAATACTTTTTTGTTGGGAATAAAATAATAAATCTGAAACCATAATTTGCAAGAAAATATCAGTTTCGGATCAATAATAAATAACCAATAAATTTTTTGTTTATGATCACAGAATTTCGCGGGATAAGACTTTTTTGTTTAAAATAGTGCAACTAAGCAGATTTTACATAAATTTTACAGACCTGCAAAATATGATGGAGGACAGTAGTGTGGATAAACTGTTGATAAGGCTTCTGACCAAAGAAGAAGATGTGTCTGATTTGAGAGATCTCGTGCTACTACCACCTCCCAAAGAGGTAAGAGAAGTCATAAATGTCTCTGAAACTACCTCAAACTTTGCGGTGAAGGGGGTAAATAATAATACAGCAGCGCCACCACCTTCTGAACCAATGCCTGGTTGCTCTTGGTGGGGCGATGATGGGAGACCGTCATCAATGGCAATCAATAATAACGAGCAGAATACACTTAATACGATGATTTCGTTTAAATCGCCAGGTACAGAGAATGCAGGTTGATTTAAGGAGATGTAAAGCGGACACCACCTCTGTATTCATGAATTTATCTTATTTTTTCATTATATTGCAAAACTTGAGGAAAAGAAATGCTTTAGCTTGTAGTATTTACCATAAAGATTATTCAGTTAAATTTTAAAATAAATTCATTTATTAGTTTCTCAGAATTTTAGATTTCTTGTATAAAATCTAAAAATTTTAATATGGTCAATGTCCCAATCGCTACTCACGAACCTATTACTAATCGCTCAATGTTATTTCGATACCAAAAAAATTTTTAACAATGAGTGGCTAGTAATAGGTTCGTGAGTAGTGATTGGGACATTGACCATATATAAATATTGGAACACTAAAATTTTTAAAAACTAATGAATGAATTTATTTGAAAATTTAACTGAATAATCTTTATGGTGAATACTACAAGCTAAAGCATTTCTTTTCCTCAAGTTTTGCAATATAATGAAAAAATAAGCCAAATTCATGAATACAGCGTTGGTGTCCGTTTTACATCTCCTTAAGTGTAAATTTATAAATCATACATTTTCACGTAATTTTGGTATATCATATTGTAGACAAATATCTTCAACAGGGAGATGGTACTACTACTACTCAGAACCACATTACGATTCATGAAGAATCATCGCGATATTACCGACAATTTAAGTTACAAGGTAGACAATTAAGAGTGTCAATATTGCCCCCACCACCTAATGCGAATGTGTGTACGTGGTTTGAGGCACCAATAAATGATTTATATGGTCATGTGCTTAAAAATGCGCGACCTTCAGATTATATCGGTATAACTATAAACTCTGACCGATTTATTCACGGTTCTTTATGGATTTCTTTTAGACTGGTTCGTGATTTTTCACCGACAGATCTACTCAAGTTATTCCCTTGTGTAGCACAGAGTAATGACAATTTTGAAATCGATGATGTTTCAAACGTGAAAGTCAGCATTGTTTCTAAACTAGAGGGACGCAGTCGGGTATCACTCACTAGCGAATCAGTTTTCAAGAAATCCATTCTAAATATTCAAAATGCCGACAATCTTTGCCTTCCACGCTTGCTAGTCGCTGCTCATGTATATGCTATATGTGGTCTGATGCGCAGTGGTATTCACCATGACAGGTGAAATGGAATAAGACACCACACAGCACAATATCAGAAAGTGCAAGCGTTGAAACTTGTCAAAGCTGCGAGAGTTACGATACCCGAAACTGGTTGTGGTATCGAAGAAATAAAATTATTTCAAGAATATTATGCGCTTTTCGGAGCTGCAATAGTTGTTTACTCTTTTCAAAACTTTGCTAGAGGCTATAAACCACTTTACGATGGTGCGTATTTTGTACATGATATTGGTAATGTAGTTAGACATATCTTAAATATAATGTATTACGAAAATTCTAATCATTACCAACCAATTTTAAATTTACTCGCAGCAGCTGGCAACCGTGGCTACTGCATACCTTGTAATAAAAAGTTTAGTCATCAAAAAATCATAAATGCCCACAAAAATGTTGTAAATGTTTTCAGAGCCCCCCTTGCGATATAAATCGGGAAAAAATAAAATGTATTCAATGCACTAGAGATTTTTACGGTGATGTTTGTCTGGAAAATCATAAAATCTTAAAATCTTTCGATAATTTTCGGTCGGTAAGCGAGAGCATAAAAATTTGTCGTTTGTGCAGTAAAACAGTTCGAATGTGGGATAAAGACCCACATAATTATAATACGATATTTTGCAAAATATGTAATAGTAAAATGCCGATAGAGCACTTTTGTTACATGCAACCCTTTAACAGCAAAAAAGGATTTGCAACCAATAAAAAGAATATTCTTTATTTATTTTATGATTTTGAGACTCAACAATCGGAAATTAACTCGGGTGCTGATGGTGAAAAAATAAGTTTGCATGTACCAAATTTGTGTGTTGTACAACAAGTATGTAATTATTGTTTGGATGATGAAAATATAACAAATTCTTGCGAAATATGTGGTATACGTGAATACATGTTTGAAACCAACCCTGTAAAACAGCTAGGTGATTTGGCCTTAGCAACAAAAAAAAGTTTCAAACAAATTATTTGTATAGCCCACAATGCACAGGGTTTTGATGCACAATTTATTCTCAAGTACTCGACAGAACGTACAGATCTCAGAGATAAGCCAGATGTAATTTTAAACGGGTCAAAAATAATCATAATGGAAATTTCAACCGTTAAATTCATAGACAGCTTAAATTACTTACACATGAGTTTAGCTGCACTACCAAAAGCTTACGGTCTTGCTTATATCGAGAGAGGTACGTTTCCTTATTTGTTTAACACACCAGAGAATCAAAATTACGTTGGAGAAATGCCACCTGTGTGGTCTTTTTCACCAGATTCGATGAAGGTCGATGAGCGACGAGAATTTATACAGTGGTATAAAGAAAAAATAATGACAATTATATATTTAATTTTAAAAATGAGATTATAAAACACTGTAGACAAGATGTAAAAATTTTACGATTAGCATGCTTGGCCTTTTGCCAAACTTTCATAGAATGTAGTAATACAGATCCATTCGTAGAGTGCGCCACCATCGCATCATCTTGCATGCGTGTATATAGAAAAAATTTTTTACAAAAAGACACTATAGGAATCATACCTCAGGGTGGTTATAAACGAGCAAACAAGCAGTCTATGAAGGCGATGCGGTGGCTGTGTTGGATGGAAAATGTGCTGAATCATCGAATTCGGCATACTGTCCGAGCTCGAGAAAAGAGACTTCCTGAGGGCCCTCTAGTGGATGGATACTGCAAACTTGAAAACGGTACGAAAATTGTTTTAAAATTCCACGGGTGTTATTGGCATGGCTGTGTATGGTGTTACACAGTGAACCGTGACTCACGCCTCGTAAACGGTGAAAATATGGACGAACGTTTCGAGAGAACCGCGCGAATATCCGAAAAGATAAGAAGCCACGGTTATCAACTAATAGCAAAGTAGGAATGTGATTTTAATCATGAGTACTCACAGAACGAAAGTATGAAGATGTATATCGATAATAAGACGCGAAATTGGCATGAACCGTTGAATCCTCGAGAAGTATTTTTCGGTGGTCGTACGGGTAATACAGTCAAAATTTACGATGCAAAAGAGGGTGAGAAAATAAAATACGTGGACGTGTGTTCATTATATCCATATATCTATGAATACGGTCGATATACCGTTGGTCATCCAACTCTTTACGTAGGTGAAGATGAGTGTCGCTCTCTGGTGGGTCAAACAAATAATATAAGTCACGTTGAAGGTCTTATTAAATGCGAAGTATTGTTGCCGCGAAATATGTATATCATGCTGTACTACCCATTAAAATGCATAATAAGCTTTTGTTTCCACTGTGTCGAACATGTGCTAAATTAATGTATATCGCAGATTGTGACCATGAAAATCCTGATGATCGAGTTTTTATCGGTACGTGGGCTGCTGACGAGTTGAAAAAAGCTGTTCAGATGTGCTATATCATCAGAAAAATATTTGAAATATGGTCTTATAAACTTACTCAGTACAACAAAGCCACGGGTCAGGGTGGTCTATTTCCAACTTATATCGATAAATTTTTCGCTGAGAAAACGCGTCGGATTAACCTTCGGAATGTGCTGACGGTGATGAAATGCGATTGCTCAATATATTGAGGAATTTGTGCAACAAGAGGACATTAAATTAAACAAAAATCGAATAAAATATAACACTGGTCTGAGATCTGCAGCAAAACTCTGTTTAAATTCATTGTGGGATAAATTTGGTCAACGAGAGAATATGCCAAAGACTGAAGTGATAGATGATCCACAGACATTGTTTGAATTACTCTGCAGTGTCGAGACCAAGATTGACTCAATTTTACCGATCAATGAGACGACAATTTATGTAAGTTGGCACAACAAAGAATCGGCTGTTGAGCCATCACCATTATTTAACATTGTTGTAGCCGCTTATACCACAGCCTTGGCGCGTTTAAAACTTTACGAAGAATTGCAACCGCTGGGTGGACGTCTATTGTATTACGATACTGATTCTATTGTGTATGTAAGTCGCGTGGGTGAGTACGATGCGAAAACAGGGCCGTTCTTGGGTGACTTGACCGACGAATTGGCCTGTTATGGTCTTGGCACAAGCATCACATCATTCATCTCTGGAGGACCCAAAATTTACGGATATAAATATTTGACACCAGATGGCGTTGAAGGATGTGTTTGCAAAATCAAGGGTATAAGACTTAATTCGTCGGTGAGTCAGAAAATAAACTTTGATTCCATACGAGATCTTATTACTGGTAAAATACCGCCACTTTTTGCAAACTATGACGCTATTAGACGGTCATGTTGTAACACGACCTAAATGTAAAATATGCGAGCCCATGTACTCAAAGAGACGATTCGTGAATAACGGGATTAGCTATCCATACGGTTATAAATCTAATTAAAAATAAATTATTGTAAATATATTATCACTAAAGCGAATATATGATATAGGATAAAGAGAGGATTGAAACACAAACTATTTTAAAATTAATTTTTATATGTTATAAAAATGTAAAACGAAAAATAAATTTTTTTTCTATTAATTAAGTAGTCATCAATTTTTTTCAAAAGCACAGGTTCCAGAATAATCCGCATCCTTTCCACTCTCATTCTGAATCTTTCTCTATCACGAGCCGCTTGCTCCCACTCTCCACGTCGTGCTGTACAACTCCCATAGTCCCACACGCGTATCACATGAATTTTCGGCTTACCCCCTTTGAAATGCACTTGTTTTGTTTGATTCATCGTTCACTGTACTTTTTGTAGACTCTCTTTTCTATAAAATTGTTGAGAATCAAAAATTTAAATCTGATTAATTCTTTGATAAAAATTTATCACCTTTTTCAATTTCTTGGCTATTGCTCACGATAGCAGCACTTGTTTAAGACTAACCAGCACTGACCGTTTACCAACACTTTTAATTTTATACTATAAATGGTGGTGGTGGTATTGGGGGTGGAGGTATTAATTATAAGTAGGAGATTAATACTTATTTGGCTCTTTCAGCCGTATAGCTGAAAAGCGAAATAATACTAGCGTCAGCCAGCTATTTGGCTAATCAGCTAAACGATTGGCTAGCGCCAGCACGATACTGCTCGCACACGCGCGCGCCGCCGCCGCCGCCGCTCCCACTCTTGCTCATCACTCTTAATTATCGTATATGTAAAGTGGTTGGAAGATTTGATGAGGTTAATAATAAAATTTTAGCAGCAGCGGTAACATGGACGTTTGCAGGTGGGTGTATCCGTGGACTTTGATGATTTGTGGACCCAGCTCGTGTGGTAAAACAGTATTTGTGAAGAATTTTTTGCATCACATTGATCGCATGAGTGATGAAAAATTCGAGCATATACTCTTGTACTATACCGAGTGGCAGCCAATTTACAAGGGGTTGGCCGAGAGTATCAAATTTCACGAGGGTTTACCAAAGAGCGAAGACTATGCCAATGAGCCACGAGCAAAACTCTTGATTCTCGACGATCTGATGAGAGAATCGTCCAACAGAGCTGTAGTAAATCTCTTTACCAAAGGCAGTCATCACAATAACTTAAGCGTCATCTTTATCTCGCAAAATCTTTTTCATCAAGGTCAGCGAGAAATTTCTTTTAACTCTAATTACATCGTGGTATTTGAAAATCCGCGCGGTCGAGCGCAAATAAATCATCTGGCGCGCCAAGTCTGCCTCGAGGAGCCTCGTTTTTGTCAAGAGGCATATCTCAATGCCACAGCACAATCACATGGCTATTTGTTCATAGATCTGAAACAGGGTACGCCTGAAAACGTGAGATTTTGTACTTGTATATTTCCGTTCGACAAACATCAGTACGTTTATGTGCCTCGTTGCAAACCCATAAAAGCTGGTGTTCGCTTGAATAATCTACCAGTCGTGCGATTGTAATGGAGCCGGTGAGACGTAGTCGTAGCAGACCAATTTCAGAAAAGTACTGGGCTCAATTACATGTTTTGTGTAAAATCGAACTTTCTCAACTCAAGGCCATATTACGCGAAGCAAATTCCAAACTTATTTCCAAACTTATAACGTACATTTGCGAGTGTGCTTTGAACATTTTACGTGAAAATATTCCACTCAGCAAGAATTACAAGAAAAAAATTGCGAAAAGTCGCACCACTGTTGCGAAAACTCGCTAAACCGGGTATTTTGGAGGTAAAAAGGAAATTGGTGGTAAAATCAGCATATTTACTACGGCTAATTGTGAAACCTGTTTTAGTACCGCAAGATTGCTTGGAGCAACAGCGGCTGCAGCAGCAGCACGACGTACCAACTACCAATCATACAACACCACCATCCAGTGTCCAGACACCTGGTACAGCCACGACACGCCTTGACGAGGAAATGAGTGAAATTTTATATTCTATGGGTGATGAGTGTCAAAAATCTCTGTAATATGAACAAATCTTGCAGCGTTACTTGCATCTAAAAGAGGAGGAGAAGGATGAGAGTAGGGGTATAATACGTCCAAACGAGACAAGATTATTAGAAACGAAAACGACGATGGGTACAGACAACAATGACGAAATCGACGACGAACTGCTTGTCCAGTTGGTACCGCAGAAATTTCGAAGCGATGCTAGACATCTCATTAGATATTTGCGGCAAGCTGGTAATATTGAATGGGATAGTCGTGGTATAATCAAGCTAGATGGCACTGTTGTCGAGGGTGCTAATATTGTCGATTTAATGAACGAGGCTATGAGAAGTAGGAAAAGGCTGCCACCGCGCGGATACAAACAGTTTGCACGCGTCTTGTGACAAGTTTGTATACCTCGAGAATTCATTGGTAACGATCAACTGTGGCGTACGATTGCATCTCATAGCCCTGATTCACCGCTGTCATCGTCGTCAGAAAACGAAGGTTATTATTCTTCAACAGCTACTGGTCAAACGAGCATAAAGGAGAAAGAAGTTGAGAGTGCGAAAAAGCGTAAAAAAGTTGGTAGCGAGTTGGCAGCTACGCCATCAACCTCTGTAAAAAAGTGTCGCCTCGAACAGCTAAAATGGGACCGTATGTAAAAGCATGGAAGGAAGTGATAGAGGGGAAGGAGGAGGAGGAGGAGGGGGAGAAAACTGGTACTTTTATAGACCGATTGATTTCAGTTGTACCCTTTGAAATGCATCTACCAGGCTACCAGTTTCTCGGCCCTGGCACGCATCTCGAAGAGCGTCTCAGACGTGGTCAGAGAGGGAAAAATCCTCTTGACAATGCCTGTCTAGAGCACGATATTTCATATTCAAATAAAAAAATAACGAATAATATAAAAGCCGACAGACTGCTGGCTGAACGAGCATTTTCACGCATGCTCTCGGAGACTGCAGATGGTAATGAAAAGACTGCAGCTGGTATTACTGTTTTGTACATGATTAGCAAAATTGCGTTTGATAAATTTTTGAAACGCATTAAAAATACATTTAAATGACAGCAAAAGACAGAGAAAAAGCTAGTTTGTAAGAGGGCGAGGAGGAGGAGTAATGAAAAAGAAGGAGAAAAAGAAGAAGGAGGCGAAAAAGCCGGACGATCTTGAGCATTATGACTATAATCTTTCTGCACCATCAGCGTACGCTGGTGCTTATCTACTGAAACACGCGAAACCCAAAAAATTTGATAGCAATACCATTGCCAAATGGTTGGAGAGTCAGGATGCACATACCTTACACAAACTCGTGAGACATCGTTTTCCTCGTCGACATTACAACTTTTTTAGCCCCTTTGAAGTGTGGGAAGCTGACTTGGAAGATTTTAGATCACTTAAAACATATAATGATAAGTACAGCTATATTCTCATTGTCATTGATGCACTTTCAAAGTTTGCCTGGGCAGAGCCTTTTCTCGACAAAACCAGTCGAAGTGTCGCTGTAGCATTAGACAAAATTTTATCACGATGTAATGATAGACATCCTATTCATCTACAGACTGATAGAGGTAAAGAGTTTATCGGTTGAGAGGTGCAAGAGGTGCTAAAAAGAAACATATTACTAACGAAGATAAACGCTTATAGAAGCGTACTTTAAATGGGCGGACAGGGGCTCAAAATCTAAGCTTATGTCCTCCAGCCGCATGGTGGCGCTACTAAAATCCCATGTATATCTATATCTATATATACCTATGTTTTCATATATATAGATATACACGTAATGTTAAATGTCCTTCAAAAGCTGGGCCCCCAAAGTTAACCCAGAAGTACGCTTCTATAAGCGTCTATCTTCGTTGATATTACCTATCGAGTCGCCAGAGACCCTAATATAAAGGCAGCCATTGCCGAACGCTTTATTCGAACTCTCAAAGGTCGTATCTGGCGATACTTTACTCATTTGCGCACAAGACGTTATATAGATGTTTAGCAAAAATTTGTGACGTGTTACAACGAGTCGTGGCACAGTGCCATAAAAATGCCCCCTTCCAAGGTCAACTTATATAATGTTCACGTAGTACGTCAAAATTTGACGTTGCGTTACAGCGAAAAACAGCCGTTTCGAGTAGCTAAATACAGCGTTGGTAATCTGGTTCGTGTCAGTCGTGCCAAGACAGCCTTCAGGAAAGCATACGAGGGTGGCTGGACTCTGAAGCTGTTAAAAATTATAAGAGTCGACACAAGACAACAACCACCCGTCTATATTTTGACAGATCTTGATGGGAAAAAAATTGACAGATATTTTTACGAAGAACAGTTGAGCAGAGTGTGCAAAGATTTGGATAGCGAAGCGTTTGAGGTTGATGAGGTTTTGAAGAGCAAATGTAGGGGGTCGAAAAAACAATATTTGGTCAGTTGGAGGAGGTATCCAGAAAAATTCTATTCTTGGATAGAAGCTAAAGATTTAAAAAATTTACAATGAACGATGAATTTTACATGGTTTTACCGAGCAACAGCAGCAAGTTTGTCTTTCCACACAATATGGCAACACATTTTACAACACAATCATCACAAAATTTTTATTTTGATGGCGACTGGTGTGTAGAACGTGAGGGGGTGATTTCTGTTAAAACATCCAAACGTGACGTGGCGAATGTTTTGCGAGAAACAGAGGAGACTCAACAGAAGGCCAAGGTGTTTATCCGCGCTAAACCTGGTGTTTACCGTGACATTGAAAGTCTCTTAGAAGAAATAAATAATCTCGAGAATGTGAAAAATCATTTATATTTTGAAATCCGCGCTGGTGGCTATATACAGGCTAGATGTCAATGTGGTGAAGATTGTACAACTTATATGCACACGTTTACACTATCGGAAAAATTACTTAGAATTTTAGGTTTGGAAAATGTACCAATTTTCTCTTGCAAAGGTAATAAAGAACACTACATTGCTGGTAATCGTCCAGCAAATCTTGTGAACGGGTTACCAACCGTGCTCATGGTTTGCAGCAACATTTGCCAGCCTTATGTAATAAGTGACATGCGCACGAGCTTACTACGTATAGTCTCGCTTCATCTGCGTGACTACGTTTACAGAGGTATTGAAATTAAAAACTTTTCACCACCCATGTACCCACCACTGCTGTCTTCAGCGTTTCAGTCGATAGAAATAGATATAAGAGACGAACACGGATTTCCCATTCCATTCGACTACGGTACGCTGACTGTAACGCTTCACTTTAAGCGCATCCGATAAAATGCCTGTGTTTAAAAATTTTTTAATAACCAAATGATTGGTGGTTGGGGTAAGTGTGTTACAGTAGGTAAACCTTGTTTTGGTTATCACCAGTCGGATGCAGGAGTAGGTAGTTTTTTGAAAGGTCTCTTCCGAGCAGCTATACCGAAGATCAAACAAGGTGCGAATGTGGTCGGTAAGGAAGCTCTTTGAGCGAGTAAAAATATCCTAGATGATGTCACTCTAGGTGGCAGACCGGTCAAAGAGGCGACCAAACAGTGCATTCGCGAGAGTGGTAAAAATCTCAAAAGAAAAGCTGACGTTATTCTAGATAAATTGCTCTTGGGTGAGTCAAGTGCGAAAGAGGGGGAGGAATCAGAATATAAAAAGATGAACGAGACATCATCAACTCAGTCGTCGAGTGCACCTGGCACTACAAACACCTCAGCGGCTAAACGCTTGAAAAGTGGTAATGTTGCAAAAAAGAAGAAGAAGCAGAATAAGAAAACACGTGTGGCTAGAGATATTTTTGAAAATTAAAATTTCAAGATGGCGCTGTTGCATACAGAATCTTGTCAGTTGATCGAGTCGGAATTATCACTTTTTGGATTAACCTCGACACAGACTGCAATTGAAGGCTCTTACTGGGTTCAGTACAAACCGATATCTTCACTTAACGACCAATCACCAATTGAATTTACCATCCCTGGCAACACTGAGTATCTAGACTTGGCTCACACAATGTTAAGTGTGAGTGTAAGTGTAACATGCACTAGTGCTGAACCACCTAAAGATCCGAACGTCAGACCAATAAATAATCTTTTGCATTCGTTGTTCAATCAAGTCGACGTGCTATTCAATCAGAAACCTGTTTCACCACCAAACAATGCTTATGCATACAGAGCTTACATTGAAACATTACTAAATTATGGCCCAACAGCTAAAAAGTCTCATTTAACGAGTGGATTGTGGTACGATGATATAGCAGGGAAAATGGACGATACCACAGGTGGTAATACAGGTCTCAGCCAGCGTAAAGCGCTTATGGTTGACAGAAAGATTGATTTACTCGGCCATTTACATTGTGATGTTTTTAATCAAGACAAATTATTACTGGGTGGTGTTAAAGTTAGAGTAAGGCTCGTGCGTTCTCGTGATGGATTCTGTCTCATGGACCCCGCTGGTGCTTTCACCGTAAATATTACAGAGGCTACGCTTTTTGTGCGTCGAGTAAGATTAAATCCTTCACTCGTGCTAGCACACGAAAAACTATTGTCGCAGACTACTGCCAACTACCCACTGACACGTGTAGACGTTAAGGCTGTTACGTTACATAATGGTGTGCATGGGGAAACAATCGACAATGTCATATTAAGTCAACTGCCAAAAAGAATTATACTCGGTTTTGTTGAGAATAAAGCTTACAACGGAGATAAAAGTCTTGACCCGTTTAATTTCAAAAATTTAAATATAAATTTTTTATGTCTGTACGTTGATGGAATGCAAGTGCCATCGAAACCCTTAGAACTAGATTTCAAAAAAAGCAAAATGTACGTTGATGCTTATCATACACTTTTTTCTGGCACTGGTATTCACTTTATGAATTCAGGCAACTCGATTACCCGTAAAGACTATCCAAACGGTTACTGCCTATTCGCTTTTGATTTAACACCTGATTTATCGGCGAGTGATGGTAGTCATTGGAATTTGATAAAAAATGGTAATGTACGAATTGATGTTAGATTCGACGACTCGCTAGAGGACGCTGTAAATTGTATAATTTATGCTGAATACGACAATTTGCTCGAAATTGACTCGTCGAGACAGGTTGTCGTGGATTATAGCGGTTAAGTAGTAGTGGTAGGGATATAGTTCTCGCTATTTAATTGGAGCAAAGCCATCTTTATCATCTCAGTCAGCGAGCAACTTCCATTGCAAACAGTAAGGACGTGGTGATTAACGTGCAGTTCTTAAAGGACAACAAAAACCATTCAATTCCAAAGGAGGTGGCTGTACTTGCTATTCATAAAAACTTTATCGCTCATTGGATTGTAGCGCCTCCTTGTAATTTAAGACGCTTACCTAAATATGCTTTGACCAGGAGAGTGTCTGAGTTGCGGGTCACAGATCTTGATGAGACTTTGGGATAAGTATTTAGGTACAAAATATGAGTAAAGCCACAGCGGTACGGTCTAACGCTTCTAAAAATTGAAGTTATGGATGATTAGAGTCATATTTTTAGAAAAATATGAAAAAAGAACTCCTAATTAAAGTGTAAATAATTCTGTCTAAAAATGTCTTTTATAAATCCTCAATAACTAAAATGAAAGCAGAGAAAGCAAGCTTTAATTTGCTAGTTTCCGAATCGAAAAATAATAATTAGAACCAAAGTTATGCTTGTTTGAAGTTGAGCAGTAAGAGAGTACCAGAAATAGTCTAAATTTTGAAGGATGGTGATTTTTAGTACTCTTTTGCTGCTTAACTTTAAACAACCATAACTTCAGTTCTAATTATTAGTTTTTAATTCGGAAACCAGCAAATTAAAGCTTGCTTTCTCTGCTTTTATTTTAGTTATTGTGGATTTATTAAAGACATTTTTAGACAGAATTATTTACACTTCAATTAGGAGTTCTTTTTTCATATTTTTCTTAAAGTAAGACTATAATTGTCCATAACTTCAATTTTTTGAAGAGTTAGACCGTACCGCTGTGGCTTTATTCATATTTTGGTACCTAAATACTTATCCCAAAGTTTTATCAAGATCTGTGACCTGCAACTCAGACACTCTCTTGGTGAGACAGAACAATTGGGTGACACTGAATCATCATGGTTTGGAGTGGTACGAAGGTGATATATCGATAAAAAGATTATACAAAAATTTGGAAGATATTTGCAAGCATTATCGTGTAATTTTGGTGCAAGGTCAAGAAAAGCTCGAACTATTTTCCAAACTCACCACCTGTAAGATTGAAAACTTAGAAAAACAAGATTGTCCAGCTTTTAGAAATTTAAATTTCAGCAGTGTACAGTGCATGCATCATTACATAAAATCACCTTATTCAAATTACGTGTGTGCTCTATGATTCAATATAAATTTTAATAATCAAAAAGTATCATGTTGCATATTAAAATATTTAAAATTTGCTAAATATCGATTAAAATATTTTTCATCCCCACTCTAATCTTTAGGGGTCAGTGACCCTTCAGTTTATCCTCACTCTAAATTTCTAGGTGGGGGATAAGTGACCCTCCAGTTGTTCGGGTACCATGCCTAACAAGGCCCTACTTCACCTTTCCAGAGGTCATTGACCCACCGGTCAGTAACCTTTGGGGTGGTGGAGTGGGGTTTTTTTTTACGGTCTCTGGTGCCCCTACAACTACTACCCAAAAAAAAAGTTAAAAAAAATAAGACTCAAAAAAATGTAAAGCTTAAAAAATATAAGACCCAGAAAAATATAGAACTAAATAAAATATAGGACTAAAAAAAATTATAAAACCCATGAAAATATGAATTTCAAAAAAATATTGGGCCTAAAAAATATAGAGCCAGAGAATATATGAGAATCAAAAAAATATTTAGCCCAAAAAAATTAGAACTCAAGACAATATAAGGCCCAAAGAAAATAAGAATAAAAAAAAGTAAGGCCCAAAAAGTATAGAGCCCAGAAAATTGTAGAGATAAATAAAATATAGGACCCAAAAAAATCATAGAACCCAAGAAAATATAAATTATAGAAAAATATTGGGCTTAAAAATATATATTACAGGAATATATAAGAATTGAATAAATATTAGGCCTTGAAAAATTTTGGGCCCAAAAAAATAAAGAGAATACATAAGAATCGAAAAAATATTGGGCCTAAAAAAATATAGAGCCCAAGAAAATATAAGGCCCAAAGAAAATAGGATTCAAAAAAATGTAGAGCCTGAAAAATATAAGGCCCGGAAAATAGGGCTAAATAAAATATAGTAATCCAAAAAAATTATAAAACCCAAAAAAATATTAATTTCGAAAAAATATTGGGCTCAAAAAAATATAGAGCCCAATAATATATAAGAATCGAAAAAATATTGGGCCCAATCAAAATAGAGCTCAAGAAATTATAAAGCCGAAAAAAATATAGGTTCCAAAAAAATATAAGGCCCGAAAAATATAAGGCCAAAAAAATACAAAGCCCAAAATATATAGAGACCAAAAAAATATTGGGCCCAAGAAAATATAAAGACAAAAAAAATATTGGGCCTAAAAAAATATAAGGCCCAGAAAAATATAGAGCTAAATAAAATATAGAACCCAAAAAGATTATAGATCCCAAGAAAATATAAATTAAAAAAAATATTGGGTCCAAAAAAATATAGGGAGTAGAATCTGATACCGACCGAGTAAAAATTGAGTTTGTTGTTTACTCAAGTATTAACCGGTGTATCTTGAAATTAAAGGTCGAGCGCAATAGATATTATTATTATGAACATAGATTCTTATGAACAAGAAAAAAAAAATTCCATTGCTTTGTTTTTGAGAAAAGTAAGGAACGCCGAAGTAAAAGTTTATGTTTATAATATTTTCGCGTTCCTTACTTTTCTCAAAAACAAATCGTAGATTTTTTTTTCTTGTGCATACATATTTGTAATAATAATATCTATTGTGCTTAACCATCAATTTGCAGATACACCGATTAATACTTGAGTAAATAACCAAAATCTATTTATCCAAATTAGACAAGGACAGCGAATCCAGCCTGCTCTTAACTATCAATTTTCTTTCTTGTTATAGATAAAATGAACATCTCTAAATTAAACGCTATCGCTAGAGGAGGATTTCTTCCAACGAAAAAGTTGACTGAACTTACGAAAGATAACCTGTATACGGTCACAAAATTAAGGCAGGTGAACACTCGATATGGACTAAAGATTGTGGCAGAACTGGATCAAGAAATCCAAATTTGCTTACCTAAGAAAGTATTCGAAGTATTTGAAAAAATCTTAAAGTTTTTAGAAGAAGCGCAGAGTGCCGCTAATAAATTAAAACTTTTTATAGTGTATAAAGGAGGTCAAGTCCTCGAATTTGCTAATGCGTAGTGTGTGTAAATATATAATAAGTGAATAGTGATCGGTGTATAAATAAAATTGGATATCATAATAAATTTAATGTTTAACGTTAAAAAGTGTTTATTTCATTTCAAATTACGAATATACATTATTAAATGCAATTTCCTCAAATGAAAATAATTATGATATATAATCTCGAATTCTTTGATTAATAACTTTTCTACAAATTACACATTTTTGAACAATGGATGAACAATGATAATAACTACAACAGTGTCCGCAGGGTATAAATGCGACTTCTACTTCATTATCAAAACAAATTTTACATCTATTGGTATTTTCTTCAGCAGAATCATTCTGACAAGGTATATCTCTGATAAAGCGACAACGGACATTCCACTTTTTTGCTCTAATAATGGATTGTCGTCGATTTCCCAATTACATATTTCTGTAGAACATTCAAAGCAACGGGCTTTATCTATTTCACCAGTGTAGTAAAATTCTGCTGCAGCTAAATCTTCAGGTTTTAAAAAACTCAAAGGGCAATTTTTAAAACTTTCAAGGCGGTTTCGCTGTATTTGATACATGATTACGTTCAATTATTTGTAAGTTTTTATTCTTTATAAATTTATTATCGTATTCCGACGAAATGTTTATTGGGCATCTGCTTTATTAATCCAACTATTGTGAGTATTGTCGAAACCAAGCCACTTCACCAATACGTTATTTCCACGTCTTCTAAGAATCTTCTTTACAAGACACTAATCAGGATATTCGACGCTTTGTAATTCTTGTTCATAAAAACCTCCAGCTATTGGTTGATCTTTGTAATCCTGCAAGAGAAGAGTAACTGGTTTTGTTTTTCGAACTTGGTCTACAGTAAATATTTCAGTAGACCAGTTGGGTGTATCCTTTTTCGAATGCTTGTTTCAACTTGCTTACTCGTAGTTTATCACCAACTTTGAACTTTGGTTTCTTTTCTATTAAATTAACATTACGCTTGAACCGTCGAAGAACTTCAGCTTCGTTTTTAAGCTGTAACATCTTTCGGTTTCATATCAATAGCCCGATGCTTCTCATCATTTTACTTGTCAATCAAATTGGAAATAATATCAATCCACTTGTAGTTACCACGTAAACTAAACTGTTTCCATATTTTGTTTTTTGAGCGTGCGATTAAAGCGTTTGCAAATAGACGCCTTGAGGTTACTATATGTCGAGTAGAGATTGATTTTATATTGTTGCATGAGATTCTGGAAATTGGTATTATAGAACTCCTTTCCCTAATCTGTTTGTAAATCTCTAGGTATTCGACCTTGACGCAATACAGACTTCATTGCAGCAGAAACATCTACACCAGTTTTTCATTTCACAGGAACAGCCCATGCATATTTGGAAAAAACGTCTATAACTGTAAGCATGTATTAGTATCCTTTGTTTTGCTCGAGAATGAGGTTGCATCTCTACTAGATCAGCTTGCCATGTCTCGTACAAACCTCGCACATCAAACTTTCAACGAGGATAATTACGACGTGCTGTCTTGTAAAGCTCTTGGACTACTCTTTGATGCTGTTCCATTGATGGTTATCGATTGACTGTTTTGCACTAACAGTGATAATGCTTCTTTTATAGTCTCAATTTCCATCTGGCTTTGTACGAATTTCTTATTTAGTTCGTCTCTATGCACTTCTACAATTTTATCTAGGTTATTGAGATCACTTCTCAAACTAGATATTAAATCTAATAACCTTTGAATTTCCAAACGTACGATACGCTGTAAAGTATCTAAATTTACAGCTTCATTGAGTTGATTAGGTGATGCGAGATTACAAAGTCTCTTATTCTCCAAGTAATACTGATCATCAGATGTGACTTTATACCCAACACCTGGAGGTCCTCTACTACCCTTTCTTCGTTTAAGATTACGTCCGAATACATCGACGCTCATTTTGATAATGTATGGTGTAGGTGTCTACACCTTAATATATATAGCCACCTTCACGTAACTCTTCGATAATTGAATGTATCTCATTTTTATGGCTAGGCTTTCCAGCTTCTTTTTCAGCAATGAGTAATCGAAGTCTATCAACGAGTTCATTTGGATCATCCCAGTATATGTAATCCATTCTCGTATCTCTTCTTGCAATTTTATATCGAGGTAACGATCCTCCTCTTTTTTTCAATGAAAACAAAGGACTAATGATACTGTCGAATTTCTTACTTTTGTGCGTACGAATGGACTCATCACTTCTGTAGCGTTGTTTGTGAGCATTAATAGTCTCAAGAATCTTCTTGTAATTTTGCATATCATTATTGTTTATGCGACTTCTGTCGGGATTTTCCGTAATAAACAATTCTAACAATCCTTTAGTTTTTAGATATTTTTTATCTTTCATATGAATGTTTTCATCTTAAAAAAATAGAAGTGAGTCACCAATTAAGTAACTATTACCTTTCTTGCGCACTCCATAAACTTTATCCAATTGTTTTGATTGTTTCTCATTGAGCATATTAATGTACTTATTATCAAGCAATAAATCATCTTTTTTTTCGAATTCTTGCTCACTTGTAGCTGATTCAAATTCAGTATCAACTTGTCGAATAGTATCGTTTAATGATGTATCTATAGCATCATCATCATTAATGGATGGAGAGGAATAAAAAGAAGACTGCAAGGATGAGGAATAAGTATCATAGTTTTTTATGACTTTTTTTTTATTTTTTGCTGTCACTTATAAAATCATTATTTTTCTTAGTAGTAGCAACAAATTTCTGAAGAGGATCAACGATAATTTGAATGTCTCGCCAAATGCTCTTTCAATATTCTCTTTTCCAAGCTTCAGCAAGTTATATTTTCGTTTAACTGCATTGCATGCTTGCACAAGTTGATGTAGAACATTTTTCTTTCGTCGAATGTCAGTCATGTTAACGCTTCAGCGTACAATTATAAATTGTATTCTTAGGACTATGTGCGCGCTACATTTATAGCAAAACAATTAAAGCCATCTCTATATCTACCAGAATTGATCAAACTATCTTTGTCGATCATTAAAAATCTGTATTTATCATCAGTCCAACACTTGGAGCACAATTCTTTGAATTGCGCGTAAGTCATGTAAGAATTGACGTGATCGTCGGATAAGTGTCTCAAATTGACGTCATCTTGTCGAAAAATCACCAACAAATTGACATTGTCTCTGACTAGATGTTTTGGGATGCGAGAATAAGATTGACAGAGATAGGAACAATCAACATCTTTGTGTCTACCCATACAGAAGCAAGCTCTGATATTATCTTGTTTTTCACAGGCTACATCATCAAAAATCATGACAGAATTCGGAAGCGCATTATCAGGGGCTACAGCAGATTTGTGCTCACTAAAGGAAAAGTATTGCACACCTTCTAAAGACTCAAGGAAGATCCTTCAAAAACTTGTACTTTGCTTAATTCAAAGACTTGGAGTATACGTGAACGTTTTCGAACCTGAGGCCATTGGGATGCGTTATTAATGCTAACAGACTATTGGTTTTACCACAATTTGATGGACCGCAAAATACAGCTCGAATACTGTTTGGAAGTAAGCCTCCATGCCTCTTTAAGAGGAAGCCGTATAGCTTTGTCCTTCTCTAATCTAAATTTTCGTTATTATTAATAAATTAAATGTTGTTATACAAAAGAAAGAGGATAGTTCAATAGATTTGAGGACAAGCAAACGATTTTATTCTATGAAAAAATATAAAATTTTCATTAGTTTTCGAGTGAGGTCTGAAACAGAAAAACAGTTATCAAGTTCAATTGTTTTTCCGTTTCAAACCTCACTTGAAAACCAATGAAAATTTTATATTTTTTTATAGAATAGGATCGTTTGCAAAAATCTCGTCCTGAAATCTATCAGGCTATGCCCTTACTTTTGTATAACAATATTTAATTTATCAATAATAACAAAAATTTAGATTAGACAAGAACAGAGCTATATGGCCGCCTCTTAATTTCTTTTCATGCTCTACGTTAGTATCCAAATTTTCTATCGGTAGCTTAATGGATTGTTCTTTGAAATTCATCATCGCAGCACGTTTGACGTATGACTGCGTAATCAGCTATAAACACAGGGCTTATAACACCTCAGTATTCATTTATTCTTCGAAGTGCGATCATCCAATTGATTTTTGACCAAAACATTCGATAGGACCTTTAATAGGCTTTGCAAAACGTGTTCTTCTTGCTGACGTCACGAACCATTCAGTGATTTAGTATTAAACCTAGTAGAACCATTCAGTGATTCAGTATTCCTGAAGGTCAACGCTCTTCGAGTCGAGTGCAATATCATCTCTGGTGCTTATATAAACGGTCGACAAGTGCACACGATACATGAATTCTTTCCTGCAGTCCCACCAGGATATAAGATCATTGATGTGCTATCACAAGTCATTAACCTTCCAGTCATCGTCAAGAACATAGATCATTTACAAGTGCGTATACTCGATCAAGACGGGAATTTAATTAACTTTCGTGGAGAAACTATTAGAAACTATTAGAGACAGTTAGATTACATATTAAATCAGTATAAAAAAATGGGTGTTTTTTATAACAATAAAAATAACAAAGGGTATATAAATAAATCAAAATAGCAGTCAAACATCAGTCGTCATCGACAAGTAAAAGTATTAACACGGAAGAATATTCAGTTTTTGAAAAACCAAGGCTTAAAAATAAGAGCTCCTGATGGAAGATCACATGTTTGATTTTTTGCTGTTTTCGAAGAAACGAAGGAAATTCTGAACATAAGGACAGGAGTAACATTGGATGAGTCAATAGTTCACTGTGTAGGCCAGTCAATAGACCGAAAAAAAGTCTTATTTTGCCAAAATTAGTAACCGGCAAGATCTATGCGATCATTTAAAAAATAGTCCGTAGATGTTTACTTATATATTTTGGACTAGCAATAAAAATAATAAAAATAAAAATAATAATAAAAATAATAATACTAACAATATACTATTAAACGTATATTCTAAGTTTAAAATTGTGTAAAAAGGGTGAAATATGCACTCGAACATCGTAAACGGTCGAGCGCGCGATACACAGCAAAAAGTGGGGATGGAGGAGAAAGGATATATATAGATATACCAGCTTTTAACTGGCTTGTTTTTGGCGATTAATGCACTTATATTAAAGTGTATTTTTTTATTAGGGTATTTTTTACCGAGGAATCTGATATCCTATTCAGATTTCACGAATAATTAAATCTAAAGGTATTTTCAGATTTCGGAGTTATATATATCCTTTCTCCTCCATCCCTACTTTTTGCTGTGTACCGCGCGCTCGACCGTTTACGTCGATGTTCGAGTGCATATTTCACCCTTTTTACACAATTTTAATGAAAACTTAGAATATGCGTTTAATAGTATATTGTTTCTAGTTTTCAAATTGGTTTTAAAAATGTATGTACGACGTTCTCAATTGGTAATATAAAGAAGGAAGGAATACCGAAAAAAAAAGATTTCAATTGCGCAGAAACTAATTATCCGATAGTACCTGCCTTTGGTATGTTAAAAGTAGATATAATTATCTACTACTGTGCCAAATTTCAGCTCTTAATATTCATAAACAACAGAGTTATGAATTATTTTTAAAAATGAAAAATTTTCCGGTTTTTCCGAATTTTCTTCGGTTCTAATAAACCGATCAGGTCGTTTGATCTTTCGTTTTGTTGATAATTTAATTCTCTACAACTTTCCCATAGACACCATAATGATTCGTCAAATAGTTTTCGTTTTATTAGCAAAAAACAAAAAAAAAACGCGTTTTTTTGCATTAATTTGTTAATAACTAATAGTTTTCAAAACCGTTTTAAAAATGTATGTACGATGTTCTCAATCGGTAATATAAAGAAGGGAAGAATACCGAAAAAAAAAAATTGCGATTGCACAGAAACTGATTATCCGATAGTACCTGCCTTTGGTATATTAAAAGTAGATATAATTATCTACTACTTTGCCAAATTTCAGCTCTTAATATTCATAAACAACAGAGTTATAAATTTATTTAAAAAATGAAAAATTTTCCGGTTTTTCCGAATTTTCTCCGGTTCTAATAAACCGATCGGGTCGTTTGACCTCTCGTTTTGTTGATAATTTAATTTTCTACAACTTTTCCATTAATATCATGATGATTTATCAAATAGTTTTCGTTTTATTAGCAAAAAACCAAAAAAAAACGCGTTTTTGCACTAATTTGTTAATAACTAATTAATAAATCATAGCTGCTAGTCCAAAACATATAAGTGAACATCTATGGACTATCTTTTAAATGATCGCATAGGTCATTGCCGGTTACTAATTTTGGCAGAACAATACCCTATTTTGACTGGCCTAGTGAGGTGCACGCCTACCAGCCTTATACTTCGTCAAATGTCAATAATGGTGATGAAATTCACATATCAATTCAACATCAAGATTTAAATCTTTTGCCTTCGCGAAGTTCTCTGCACATAATAGGTAAATTAACTCAACAAGGTGGCACTGCTGTAGCAAGAACTCACTTACAAGGAGAGCACCCCACCTCTGGGAAACGGATTCGGCTGAAACTGCAGGATATGATTTTTTGATGAAAAAAAATGAACCCGTGTTTTTTCTTTCCGTCGAATAGGCCCCCTAGACAAGGATTTAAAAAATATGGTGAATAAAAGCCTTTATAAGAACTTAAATAACCAAAAAATTCAGACTTACAAAAAAATGCTTAGAAGATAAAATAAAGCACGAATTGAATGCTTTTAATTAAGCTTTCTTGCATTAAAAAAGCTTTTCTTACTTGAAAGTTATTCTTAATTAAATATTACCACGTATTTACTTAATATTTTCAGCATATAAAATTTGATCATTTCTCACGTTATTTCATTAATGTATATTAATCACTTGTAACTTTTGAACCACTAAAAATTTTTTAATGCGACAAAGCTTAAATTAAAGCATTTAATTCATGCTTCATTTTATCTTCTATGCGTTTTTTTGTAAGAGTCTTAGTTCTTTGATTATTTAAGTTCTTATAAAGGCTCTCATTAACCATATTTTTTTTAAAATGTCTATATCCTTGTCTAGGGGGCTTATTCGACGAAAAGAAAAAACACGGGCTCATTTTTTTTTCATCAAAAAAGCAGTTTCAGCCAAATCCCTTTCCCGGAGGTGGGGTGCTCTCCTTGTTAGTTAATAACGGCATCTGCCATCTATTCGAGGATGTTCGCTATGAAATTAATGCTATAGAGATCGATCGCTGTAAGAATGTCGGATTGACCACTGTTATGAAAGGTTGGGTATCACTCAACTCTAGTCAAAGTTTGATTATAGAAAATGCTGGTTGGATTGATATAGCGGAAACTCGAAAAATCATTAATAACAATGGTTATTTTAATATTTTCATACCTCTCACCAGGAGAGGCTATAAGCTTTGGGTCACAGATCTTGATGAATCTTTGGGATATGTTTTTAGGTACCAAAATATGAGTAAAGCCAGGGCGGTACGGTCTAATGCTTCGGAAAACTGAAACTATAGACGTTTCTAGTCTTATTTTAAGAAAAATGTGAAAAAAGCTCCTAATTGAAATGTGAATAATTCAATCTAGAAATGTCTTTAATAAATTAACAGAGACTAAAATAAAAGTGGAAAAAAGCTTTAATTTACCGTTTTTAGAATTGAGAAAAAATAATTAGAACCAGAGATATGTTTGTTCAAAGTTAAGCAGCAAAAAAGTACCAAAAATCATCTAAATTCTGAAGGACAGTGATTGTTGGTACTTTTTTACTGCTTAACTTTGAACAAACATATCTCTGGTTCTAATTTTTATTTCTCAATTCTAAAAATGGCAAATTAAAGCTTTTTTTCTTTACTTTTATTTAAGTCCTTGTTAATTTATTAAAGACATTTCTAGATTGAATTATTCACACTTCAATTAGGAGCTTTTTTTAATTTTTTCTTAAAATAAGACTAGAAACGTCTATAGTTTCAGTTTTTTGAAGCGTTAGACCGTGCTGGCTTTACTAATATTTTGGTACCTAAAAACATATCCCAAAGATTCATCAAGATCTGTGACCCGAAGCTTATAGCCTCTCCTGGTCAGTATGATTTTAGGTTTTGCCGAAGATTATCGCAAAATCATAGTCAATGTTTAACATGAACTTATTCTCACGAGATCCAGGATCGATATTAACGCAGTAATACAAACACCAAATGCTACTGATGCTTACGGAAATTTCAAAATTTATCTTTTAAGGATTGAGTGGCTTGTGCCTCACATACAGTTATCCAATGAATGTAAAATTCGCATGCTTCGAAAAATCGAGTAAAATAAACCTATCTAAATGAGTTTTTGTTCCTGGAAATTATACGAATATTCATTATTACCTGCATCAACGAGACATGTATGGACATTCGAAACATCTAATCAGCTTGAGAAGCCTTGTTTTATCATTCTTAGTTTCCAGACAAATCGAAAAGGACAAAAAACTGCTAACGCTAATCAGTTCGATCACTGCAATTCGAGCAATGTAAAACTATTTCTTAATTCTCAATACTATCTTTACGGAAATATGAATCTTGATATCCTCAATAATCAGTATGCAATATTATCCGATATGTACGCTGATTTCCAAAATGCATACTATGGAAATGAGTCCAAGCCAATGCTGAAAAAATCAGATTATATCGAATACGTGACACTGATAGTCATCGATTGTTCAAAACAAAATGATTCTCTGAAGAGTGTTCCAGTTGATGTTCGTCTTGAATTAACATGTTTCATGAAAAAATGTATTATATCCTTCAGGTGGAATACGAAAAAATAAAAGACCCGTGTTTTTTCTTTTTTCATAAAAATAAAAAGAGATAGAAGCAGTTAAATTGGTGTGACGTCACAATCACACATGTGGTTGTGACGTCACGTATCATGACGCTATATCTATATATATATATATACATATATAAAAATTCTATTAACTTATACCGGCTATAACTTTTACAATTCATCATATTTTGAAAAATAAAAAAAATACGGGTCTTTTATTTTTTCGTATTCCACCTGAAGGATATAATACATTTTTTCATGAAACATGCTAATTCGAGACTAAACAAAACTTTCCAGCTGGAACTTCAGCTTACTGTCTAATTTTACATGATAGAATCATAGAATACAACATCATAAGCGGTGATGTTAGAAAATTAGTCTAAAGGAGCGGGGATGATCTGCAAAAAAGTTGTGGATATCAGTGAATTGGGTATTCCCCATTTTGATCAACAGCTAACTAAAACAGTCTCTCGTTCACATCATAATTGCATGTATAAAAATACGTGTGCTGTTAACAACGTTAAATCAATACAAAAGTTGTATTTAAGTGATTTCAGTGATTAGGTTATGAACTGGAAAGACATTCGTGCAAATATCGACATTGAATCAGAACTGTAAAAAAAGTTATTAATCAGCATGGAATACTTGGTAGATATGCAAGGTTTCAAACAGTCTGGTGATGACTATATTCTCAAAGAGTTGGCTGTAATGCCGCTCAACGATGATACCGAACCTCTGGTACTCCTTTTCAACAAACCATATTCCTGGCGTGGACTTTCGGACGAGTACAAAGAACAAAATACGTGATTGAAATATTACTACCATGATTTATCATGGAACTCTGGTACCATTCCCTATACTGACGTAGGCAATATTCTTAGAAGCCTTACATGATGCGACCAAAATTTTTGTCGTGGGTAATATAAGAAAAAAATGGCTAGAACACTTCAAGTTTAAAGTATGTGATGTCACAGAAATGGGTTTTCCATCAGCTGATAAGATAAAGCTTGTGACTATTTGCCCTAATCACAATGATGCGTACAAAGCTTGTTGTGCTCTGCACAATGTCCGACTTATGATAAGATACTTTACTAAAAACAACTAAATTGATTTATGCTATCATAGGAAGTAAAAAGGAGAGATAATGCTTGATGGATGTATTTCACAGGTGGAGGGCGATGGTTGGGGATTTATAGCTGATTTGGATGGTGATTATCGCGTTTTTATCCTATCTCGCGCTTCTAAAGTCTTCAAGAAAGATGAAGAATTCTACTTCAAGTTGAGAGAGGTCATTCAAAATTACAAGTTGTTTTTGAAGTATTTAGATGATGACAACGGAAAAGGTCTCGAGTTCTCCTTGGCTTAAGCGCTTGGAAGTTAACGGAGAGGTATACGAGACACAGGTGCACTTCCTACTGTTCAGAGTAAGAAGTTCACAAGTGGCGCGCACCTCACAGATAGGGGCGAAGGTTGGGGCTCCCATCACTTCCTATAGAAAGCAAACACATCGTGATTCACATTCATTTCATTATGGGACAGATTCCAAGTCATACCACTCAAAATTGTTCAGAGTACACTCCTCTTCTTCCACCTTATAAAAAGGTGAAGGATGAGAAAACAACATGGAAAGAGAACTATGAGTAATATAAATCGCAAATGCCATCTAAAGATATAAAATATGAAAAGCTATAAGTTTTTAACTAAGTAGATAATGGACAAATAATTCTGTTTCACATGAATTAGAATCAATCTCCCCACTCCAACTCGTTTCTGCAATTCTACTTCAGGTGAATTCGAACTGGTCCCCCCACCTCTATACCGATTTTGCTAATTCTTACTACAAAAAATTCTAAGCTAATTCCACGTCACCTCAATTGTACTTCAGGTGAATTGGAACTGGTCCTCCCACCTATATACCGATTCTACTTCATATTAATTCTAATTCAGGTGGATTAGAATCGGTATCAATTAGAATCGGTATAGCTTATCTACTCATTATCATTTAATAAGAGTCAGAATGCATAGTAAGCATTACTCCATCGACTGACGTCAATTCAAAATTCAAATTATATTAAAGATTAAGAAGCACTTTTTCAAAGAACTTCTACGAGCACTTTTACCCGCACTTTTCACTAAGTACTTCCAAAGATACAACTATTATAACTATACTTCTCGCACTTTAAAATCATACAATTAAATCGCATTATATTTAGTTTATTATAAAAGTATCAAATGAATTCTCTATAATTAAATTATTAAATCAAGTGTACTTATTTACTGTCTGCCTGTATCTGCTTGGCTGAATCATGGTAAGATTATTACAATTATATTTCTATATATTTCTCTCAAAATTCAAGTATATTTAATCGTGACAACGATTTAAATCAATTAAAATTGGTAGAGTCTTTCTACCACTAGACTAACATTTGATAAAACGTTTATAAATCAATTACTAACTTTATTTTTTATTCAATATTATAATAAAACATATGCACGTAGCCCTCATAACACACAACATTCAATTATTAATTCTGTCCTGGTCTAAAGCCAGGACTTCACAGATGATTAGATTGATTGAAAGATGATTGAAGATTTACCTGAAGAAATCTTTTGAATAATTAAAATTATTTAGTATTTTAAGTAAAGGTCATTGAAAAAATTGCAAATCCTTGGATATTTTTTTAAAGTTATAAGAGCAAAATGGGGGTTGGCGCGCTTGCGCACAGGGGGTTTGCACCCTAGTATATATATTAGAATATATATACTAATATATTCTAATATATATTCTATAAAAAGATTTCAATTTTATGAAGTTTTATAGTAAAAAACATAAAGAAAGGAAGCTTATAAGTTTTTGCATACATCTAAATAAAAAGGATCTTTGAGAAAATAAATTTGTTCAAAATTTCAAGTTAATTTTATAGATAATCAATTAATTTTTAAAATATATATATATAATTTTTTATAATAATTTTAAAAACTAGAGCTTATTATTTGTTCATCTACAAGTTTCATTAAATTTTATTTTCTAAAGATCTGACACTTCTAATTAGTTATTATTCAAATTTTATTTTACAATGACATGTATGAATAAATTAAAAATTTTTTAATATTTTTGAAATGTTTATTTGTTAAAGTGTTATTATAAATAACTACAATTATTTACAAGTCATTGAAAGGTTATTAATTAAATTAAGATTAACAATAGTAATTGTAATAATAATATTAATTATAATAATAACGATAATATTAATGATAACAGTAATAAGTATAATAATAACAAAAAAGCAAAAAATACTTTAATACTGAAGCAGCTTTGATTTTTGAATTTCTATATTATCCAGTTATTTAACAATATAGTTATGCAAATACTGCTCGGTCTATTCTAAAATAAAATAATGAGACTTAAATAGAATGAAATCTTAATACGATCCCTATGTCATCTACTTAAGCATTAAATTGTAAAAATAATTGAGTACGTAAATATGACGGAATTTGCGTACATGATATTTCATGACGGTATGAATACACTTGTTCTCTTCGAATAATATGGGCGATTTTGATAAAAAGTGCAAATTTCGTGTAGAAAGAAAAATAAAAAAAATCATTAAGAAGGGGCCGAACTATCTGTCTTTGTCTAATAGTGTATTTCATCATTTATGTAAACACTATCCGGTATAACAAGAAAAAAATAGCAGCCCCCACTAGATATTAGTATAATAAGTAAATTTTGTAATAACAAATAAATTTTTTTACTGCGTAGTTTTTGAATAATTAGAGACCTACCAAAAAAAGATAGGTTATATTCTAGATGGCTAGTAGGTCTCTAATTAGTCAAAAACTATGCGGTAAAAAATTTGATTGTTATTACAAAATTTACTAATTATACTAATATCTAGCGGGGGCTGCTATTTTTTTCTTGTTATAAAGGATAGTGTTTATATAAATAATGAAAAACGCTATTAGACAGAGACAGATAGTTCGGCCCCTTCTTAATTTTATTTTTTCTTAAAGCAAAACTATCGTCTTATGATTAAAGATATTGAAATTACAGAGCAGGACCAAACGATTAGGAGAAGTTACAAACATAACAAAAGTTTTTCATGCCAGGGGAATCACATGAATAAAAGTTTGAAATTAATGGATATTTAAAATAATTATATATATTAACACGCACATATACACGTACACACGCACACACGCGTTTTTTGTATAACTCATTTTGACTATACCAAAATAAATAAATTAAATGATTAAAACAAATGATTGAAATACATAACTCGATAATAAAAAAATTATGAAAAATATCCTGATTTCAACTTCTATTTAATTTTGAATTTTATTTTCACTTAAAAAATAAAAAAGTTTGATGTTTAATTTTCACTTGAATAACAAAATAATTTATTATAATATTTTATTAGCGATAATTTTAGTGCCACGGTGGCTGAGGGGCTAGAGCATCCGACTCTCACGCAGAGGGCCGGGGTTCGAATCCCTGTAGGGTCGGGATTTTTTCTCCATTTTTTAATTTAAATATTGAAAGTGGTGGATATCCCGAGCTCACTGACACTGCGGTAGACCACCCCAAGAGACATTTTTCAGTTTTAACAAAAACCGACGAAAGTCACTTGAGGGCCGGTAAGGCAGAACGCGACTGCTCCACTACTATAGTAGAGCCGGACCGTTCTGCCGGATAGGTGTTTGAGCTCCCGATGCACTAAAAAGGATGGGTATGAGTGATGCTCCCCGCCTAAGTAGGCCTGCATGATCGAGCACACACCTACCGAAGTTAGGGAAATTGAGGTATAGTTTCGAACACGAAAACACCAGGACGTAAAGGTGGTCGAAGTGTCGCTTACTAGGCCAATAGGCTGATGGTGGATGAACCAAAAAGATAGATATTAGCGATAATTTTATTCAACCATTTCACATCACTGCTAGCAGTCCATTGAAGTATATTTTGTTTATAGTAAGTTTACGTGTTTGATTGATTTAAACCAGGATTTCAATTGCAGTGAAAGAATGCTATTTTTTTAAATGAAAATATCGCACTTACACGCGTAGGGAAATTGTAGAATAATTGTTGCATGTATATTGAGCAGATGTGAACAGCATAATTGCATCAGAATTGCAAATGGAAATTGCAAATAGGGGATAACAATATTGTACGCGTACATATGGCAGAAATGCATCAGGATTGCGGTAGGAGCATGTAACAGACGCGTGCAGTAAAATAACGTGAAAATTGCGACAGACACGTGTAGGAGATGAGTGCAGCCTAACTGCATTAGAATTGCGAATGGCAATTGCAAATAAGGGATAGCAATAATGCACGCGTACATACAGCAGAAATGCATCAGAATTGCGTTAGAGGCATGCAGCAGACGCGTGCAGTAAAATTACGTGAAAATTGCTATAGACACGTGTAGCAGATAAAAGCAGCATAATTGCATCACAATTGCGAATGGCAATTGCAAATAGGGGATAGCAATAATGCACGCACACATTCGGCAGAAACGCATCAAAATTGCGCTAGTAGCATGCAGCAGACGCTTGCAGTAAAATTATGTGCTAATTGCGACAGACACGTGTGGCAGATAAGTGCAGCATAATTGCATCAGGATTATAAATTGTTATTGCAAATAAGGGATAGCAATATAATAATAACAATAGCGTTCATATCGTTGAAGCGGAATTGCTTACAAATTGTAATATACCGACGGCGGATCCAAAAAATTTTTTAAGGGGGGGCCATTGGAGGTAAATTCATCTAATTCAGTGAGTCTTAAATCCCAAGTTTGATTCACAAAACCAGGGAATAGGTAGTTCCAAACGACTTCGTATCAAAGGAGGACAATATTTAGAGTATAAACTTTTTTATTTAATTAAATAAAATCAATAAAATAATTAATAATAAAATTATTTAAAAAAAAAATGGATACATTTCAAAACCTATACGAGACATTATCCATACTCAACTGAAGAGAATATAAAACAATTTCGAAGTCATAATACTTATTTTTCTAAAGAACGTTGTATCCAATTGCATTATAGATTTATTTTATTAGGAGGGCAAATAAAAAATTTAATTTATGCAATGAAAATTAACATTTTTAATATCAAATTTTTTTTATAATTTCTATGCTTAAATATGAACAGTGTCTTGTATGAAATTAGGAATATATTCATTATTTAGACCAAGATATTAAATTTTGAAAAATGTTTTTGATGTAAAATTTACATTTAATAACATCTGTTCCTTTATATTTAATATTATGAAAAGCTGTTATATTGTTCATTTAGTCTTTAATTAAAGCTTAATAAATAATCAATTCATGATGTAAGATGCATTTTTTATATATTTTTGAAAAATTACATACAAATGTCAATGGTTTAAAGTTTAAAGAACTGCAATTCATGCCTATTTTATACATTTAAGAGGCGGCCGTATCATTCTGTCCTTGTCTAATCTAAATTTTCGTTATTATAAATAAATAAAATATTTTCATAGAAAAGTAAGACAACCGCCCAATAGAGCAAAAGACAAGCAAACGATTCTTTTCTATGAAAAAATATGAAATTTTTATTATTTTTCGAGTGAAGTCTGAAACGGAAAAACAATCAAACTTGATTGAGTTGATTTGACTGTTTTTTCGTTTCAGACTTCACTCGAAAAATTATAAAAATTTCATATTTTTTCATAGAAAAGAATCGTTTGCTTGTCTTTTGCTCTATTGGGCGGTTGTCTTACTTTTCTATGAAAATATTTTATTTATTCATAAGAACAAAAATTTAGATTAAACAAGGACAGAATGATACGGCCTCCTCTTAACATCTTTTTATTTTGAGTTGTATTTAATTTTAGAACTTAAGTAGTTACAACAAATTATACAAATACACCTTCCAATAAAATAATAAAATATCATTTTTAAATAAAATATCATTTAAAAAATAATCGAACAGAATATATAATAAATACACATATGTGATTTCAATATAAGAATAAATATGAACACATTATACAGTTTATATACTAAACTCTACGCGACGCTTCTTTTTATCAGCAAATCCATCAATAATTTTGGATGGCTCGATATTTCTATCATAATGAATATATAATAACGCTAAACCTGTTAATCTCTCTTGAGTCATAGTGGATCCAAGCCACGATTTAAGCCTTTTTAAAGCAGAAAACGTTCTTTCTGGACTAGCATTAAAAATTGCTAATGTACTAGTGATTCTTAAAAAAAATGTATATTTCGATACATTATTGGATTACATTTATCTAATAAACATATATAGCAGAAGAAGTTTCGTTTTTGTTAGTCCACATCATGTCCCATTTTTCAAGTTCTATTTGCAATTCTTTTTCTACTAATTCGGGAGAATCATCTAGAAAATATGAATATTTTCTTACTAACGACTGAATCGTTTGAAAATCGCGGCTATTCTCATTTTTAGGGAATGAAATTGAAAAATTATATAATTCCAGAACATCGGCGGAAAATCTGGTTTCTATATCCTGAATCATGTTATCCAATGCCGGAATGTATACTGACTGTCTATAATATGTTTCTGGATCAGTAGTTGAATAATTATCTCTATGAATTTGTTTTCCAATAATTCTCGGTAGTTCAATTTTAGTTTCTAACTCTTCAGAAATCTGAATTATTTCAAGAAAAATATTTTAAAAATATTCCTCACTTTTATCCCGTCTTCTTCTAAAATACTTTAAAGTAATATTTGATTCATTGCTTGCTGATTTCAAATCAATATTTACGTTTTGTAAAAATTTACTCAAACTTTTTGTGCATGTTACAAATCAGACAAACAAATTATAGCTACTAAAGTATCATTATTTTTTAATGGTTTTAGTAACCCTTGAGATTTAATAGAAGTATCTCTATCTTCTCATTTTGAGATAGACAACACTCACAATAGTAAGCAATGAATATCTGAACTGTAATACAGCATCGTGACCTCCCGGTCAAAAAAAAAAACATCTATAAATATAGCTAAAAATATAGATAAAGAAAATACAGCTATATTGATGTGTATTATAGCTATATTCATGTGTTTTTTTTAGCTGTATATCTATGAGAAATATAACTAGATTTTCAGCTTTATTTCTAGCTATAATGGGCTAAAATAGGGATTATACCTATAAAGATAGGTAAAAATATTGCTAAAAATCTAGCTATATTTCTCATAGATATACAGCTAAAAAAACACGTAAATATAGCTGTAATACATAATGTAGCTATATTTTTACCTATATTTTTTAGCTATATTTATAGATGTTTTTTTTGCAGGGCTTCAATCCATCTTGTTTCACAAAGTTCAATAAGTTTCTTGTCGAACTTTGCTGCTAAAATTGCTGAACGTTTAGATGGAGCATTAAGAGGCGGTCGGAACCATTCGCCGCTTGGTGGCGCTGCGGTCAGGTGAGAGAAAAATATAAAATATTTTTCATACAGCAATTTAAAATTTACTGAAACAATAATATACTTTTAATCTTGTCATTTCCTCTAGCCATATATATGTAGAATAATTATTAATATTAATCTTGTTTGAAAAGTCTAAAATATTGTTATAAAGCGAAAAATGCGGCGCGAGGTAGAGTCGACGTAAACATTAGCATACATCATTCTTTAGTATTGCTCTCTCTGTTGCACTAAGGGAAGGTGCACGCATGTTTACATCGGTCCTACGTTGCGTCGCATTTTTCGCTTTAGAACAATATTTTAGACTTTTCAAACAAGATAAGTATTAATAATTATTCTACATATAGATGGCTAGAGGAAATGACAACATTAAAAGTATATTGTCGTCTCAGAAAATTGTAAATAGCTGGATAAAAAATATTTAATAGATTTCTCTCACCTGACCGCAGCGCCACCCTATATGTAGCGGCGAATAGACCCGACCGCCTCTTAAGAAATAATGTTGTTTCTTGCATAGTATTGACTGCACTTCTAATTTTCTGTACCTTAGAAGACTTAGAAATAGCTATATTTAAAGCATGGTTAAAGCATGGCATACTGATTGCATTTTTCGCTTTACTTAGTATAGTAGTTACAGCTCCACGAGCTTCCGATAACATCGTACTGCATCCGTCAGTTGTTACACCTATACAATTTTTTATATTTTAGTTTAAATTATTAATTATTTTCAAAACCACCTTGTCCAATTTTCTTCCCAGTCGATTTCAATTCTTCTTCGGTTATATTCTCGTTATCCTGTTTTTTTTCAGGATCATCAGAAAAATTTATTTTATTTCTTATATCGATAAATTTAATAAATTGTTCATACACTATGCAATTGTTCACATACCGAACTACTACTGTGAACTGCGACTTTTTAGATATATCTGTCGTTTCATCAAACATTATAGTGTAAAATTGTGATTTCTGAATTTCAGATATAATTTGAGAATGTATATCTTCTTTGCAGCATTCAATAATTTCATTTTGAGTTGTTTTGCTAATGTAAGTCGCTCTGGATGATGAATTTTCTAAATGTGATTTTAAAATTGGATCTACTTCAGCGCGATAATCTAAAACAGCTCTGAAGTTTCCTTGATTCACTGGACTTTCTTCAATATCAACTAATTTACCATCATCCCGATGACCACGGAATGGTATATTTTGATGCCCAAGTAATATAACAGTCTTAACAATTGGCTCAAGACGTTTGCGATTGTCTTCGATTGTTTTCAATAGTGAATCATTTATTCGATTGTCTATGCTTAATTTTGGTTCATTTTGTACTCGTAAAAAGTCTTTACCAGCGCTAACAGCATCTAAAGGATATTTATTATTACTGTGTACAATCGAAAAACCATCAGTGCCGAGCAATTTTTTAAAATTCTTTAATGGTTGCTTTACTAAATAATTAAGAGGAACGTTTTTTTGATAACCTCCAAGTTTGTTATTAAAAAAAAAAGACAATATTTACAAAAAAATCCTTTTTGAATATTTGAAAATACTAACCATTCAAATGATTCTAGGTATTTATGACTAGCATAGCGTTTTATTTCTTGTCCATTGATTTTATGAGTAGAGAAAGGGAATTGATAGTTTTTAGGCGGTACCCATGGATTCAAAATTAAGTTTCTTTTTGTTGAATTATTTATCTCTTTACCAATATAATTTCCTACATCGTATTTCACAGAACTTTGTGATGTCTCATTAATATTTTTATCGTTATTACAGATATTCAAACTTTTGTTTTTATAAAGCGCAGAATGCTCACAGTCACTTTCTAAATCCGCAATATATGTACTAGAACATTTCTGTACACTTTGATTTAAATCAGATTCTTTAATTTCTAGTTTATGCAATTCATCAGAATGTTGTTCATTTAAATCGCTTGGTAATGTTGAACAACTTGTATGTAATGTACTTGATTCTGATTCAGACAAACAAACTTTTTTTGATAATATTGGACTAAAATATGAACTGATTTTGTTTTTCTTCCTTTTTTGATTGTTAGATTCGTTATCCCATGATAAAATAATTCATATATAATTATCTTTTAAAAAAATTATAAAAAAGTTACTTTTTTATTATGTACTATTTATAAAATTTTTTATTTTAATCAGTATGAATAGAACGATTTTACGTAAAATTTTTTGGATTCCTAATTCTTAATTTAAATCAAAAAAGTATACCATAAAGTCATAAATAATTTATTAAGTTCCCATTTTCAATTAAAGATGATACACTAAAATAGCTATAAAAAAGAAAACTTAAAAACTTCTACAATACCATACATCTTTAAGAGCACGTCGTAAAAGTATCGCGCTGTCTTTTTCTATTCGCAAGTTATAATGCTTGTATACGATAGTTAAAATTGTCGGATAAAAAAAGGACAGCGCTAACCCTTCTAGCGTCGTGTAAATCAGAAATAATCATCAAGATCTTATTGCAAGAAATGATACTCTATTGAAGTGATAATAAATTAAGTAGACTGGGTAAAAAATACAACTAAACAAAACACAAATGAACTTAAACGTGTTTATTGCTGCAACGTTTCGTGGTCGAGAAACCACCTCTTCAGGCTATAAAAATATATAACTTTTATTTCTTAATGTAAACATACATAATTTTGACAACTTAAAAAACATAATATTTATTGAAATATGTTTTTGCTGCTTTATGCTTTTTTTATAGGAACTCTTTACTTATTTTTATAACCGGTAATATAGTTTTAAGTTGTTATAATTATTTTTTGTAATTTATATTTTTTAAGTTGTCAAAATTATGTATGTTTATATTAAGAAATAAAAATTATATATTTTTATAGTCTGAAGAGGTGGTTTCTCGACCACGAAACGTTACAGCAATAAACACGTTTAAGGCGACTACGGAGGTTAGGCTAAATTTTCATTTCGTAGTTTACTAATTACGCTTTTAGTTTGTAAAATTTTTTGGATTTATTAATTTTCCACCATTCTGTGGGTATCAAAAACTGGTGGAAAATTAAAAAATTCAAAAAATTTCATGTATTAAAAGCATGATTTGTAAACTAAAAAATAAAACCTAACCTAAATTCCGAAGTCGCCTTAAGTTCATTTGTGTTTTGTTTTGTTGTGTTTTTTACCCAGAAGTCTACTTAATTTATTATCACATCTTTTTTACTGGATACCTAATCCACACATTAATTTATACTCTATTGAATTCAAGATTGATTCAGTATATACTATAATAACATTTTGATTTAATCTATAGAAAGACCTTCTATAGATTAAATTCTATAGATTAAAAAAAAGGTTAATAATAAAGTTATAATGAAAAAAGGTGGTAAAATGAAAAAAGATTGCGTTTCGGCTCCAAACTCTTCTATAAGTCATCATCAGTACAGCTAGGAGAATTCTATTGTAGACGCAAAATGTTATGCCTTTTGTGAGTTCTTATATAGACATGAGGTGATAAATTTTGCTAAAGGAGCTAAGCAAACAAGCTCCATGTAGCGACCAAAAGGTGAACTAATTACATTATTAACCTTTTTGGAATCAAACTCTTGATAAAATAATTTTTTGATCTTTTAAATTATTCTTGAATAGTATTGCCCATTAACATCTTATCAATTAATTTAAAAATTTACTGTTATCAGATTCATTAAAATTATTAATAAAAAGATCAAGTTTACTACAAATAATTCTAATAAAAAAAATTTTATAAATATATATATATATATATATATATATATATATATATATATATATATATACATATATAGATATTGGAAATATAACTTCTGTTGGCCATTCCCATGACTGCTACATTAGTTTTTTTAAATTATAATATATTTGTAATTTTGATAATACTTAAATAATTTTGGGGGGGGAGGGGGGCATTGCCCATAGCCCCTACCTGGATCCGCGCTTGTTACTGGTGCGCAATCTCGAAAAGCGTGTGGAATACAGACATTTGTATACGAACGTAATTTCGTAAGCAAGCCAAATATATATATATATATATATATATATATATATATATATAAATAATAAAATTTATTATAATTGAAAATAGACTAAAAAATAAATAAGAAAAAATTTTTTTTTTAATTAACTTATTATTTGTGCAGAAAATAATATTTGATATTTAATCTATTTTGAATATATATTCCAACCATATAAATTTCATCATAGACGATCTTAGGCTCCTATTCATAGACCTAACTCAAGTAGCGGTGGTTACTTGAACCTAATTCTGTCTTTGTCTGGAAAAAAAATTTCGTTGTAACAAGAAAAATTTTATTGTATCAAATATATTTTTCCGGGCAATCTATTTTAATAAGACAATGAATTAATTTTATTGAATCTTAAAATTTTATTAAATTTAAAATATTCAATAAATTAAACTTTCATTTAAAAATATAAAATATTGAACTAATTTAATTTCAATATAGCATTAATATGATGAAATAATTAATTAGAAAAATAAATGGACATTTTAATTGATAATTTTTTTTATTAAAACAATGAATTAATTTTATTGAATCAATCTTCGCGACATTTAATAAGTCGAATATTTAATTGTAAATACAAAATATTATTTGATTTAATTCCAATATGTATATTAATGTAATGAAATAATCAATTAGAAAAACAAATGGGCATTTTAATTGATAAAATTTTTTATAAAAACAATGAATTAATTTTATTGAATCAATCTTCGCGACATTTAGTAAGTCAAATATTTATTTGAAAATACAAAATATTATTTTTAACCAATATTTGTGATGTTTAGTAGAATCAAATATTTATTTAAAAAAATGAAATATTTATTTGACTCAATTCAAATATTTGTATTAATGTAACAAAATATTTTATGTGCCGCCCGCACCTAAGGGATTTCATTGATTCAATTAAGCCTTACTTAATCCAACTAAATTTTTTTCTCAGTGTACTATAAGATACAAAACACGTGGACTTATAAGAGTGAGCACATCTAAAAAAATTAGTCGTTGAGGCTATTTGAAAATTTACGGGGATTTTTTTCTAGGTATAAATTAACTTTTTTCAAAATTTTGAAAAATTCTCTCTACTTTTAATTTTAATGAACAATAAACTATAGCTAACAGATGAGCCTTCTTAATAATTGAAATAAAATTTTTTTTCTTCAATCAAATATTTTTATGCATTTAAAAAATATTTCGAATTAATTAATTTCTTTGTACCAAATAGAAGTAACTTTTCATTGAATAAATATTATCTTTCTTTGAAAATATATCTAAATTTTTTAAGCCTAAGAAATATTTTTTTGTAGAAGAATATATTATTTTAAAAACATGAAATATCACTTTTAAGCATAGAAATAATTTGTTGTAAGTAAATTTAAAATATTAGTTTGAATAAATGTTTCAACAAAATTAAAGTTCATTTTCTGCAATATAAATTTCAATTTTTTTTTAATTACGTAAATTTGATTCAAAGAATTATTTCTTCAAACAGTTTAATGTTAATTTTAATTAAAATTTATTTTTTGTGATTATGTTTATAAATTATTGTTGTAAAAATTTTCTTTTTACCGAAACGTATGTTTTTAATCAAAATAATAATTACTTTATTAAAATAAAAAAATGTTTAAAGTTTTTCAGTTATATTTTCTTGATTCTGACTGTAATGTATGATCGAGTGGCGGAGCCACTATCAATGCGTTAGCATCGCGCGAACTACTACGCGCCTCGAACTCACTTGTATTTAAGCGCTCGTTAAGTAAGCATCAACTCTCTCTTAGTGTTAATAAATACATTTTATTAAAATAACATAATTGTGTATTTACTGCAATACCTGACCCCGATACAACACTGATCATTTTTTTCGATTCAAAATCCTCTTTTTAATGTGAAGAAATGTAATCAATTACACCGCTTTTTGCACCAACAAACATTCTATTGTTGATAAGAGATAGGTTTATCGAAGTCATGAACTTATTTGTTTAATTTAAAAATTATGTCTTTGGATTAAAAAATTATTTGATGTAAGATATTTTTTTCATTTTTGTATAAAAATTATTTTAAATAAATATTACATTTTTATAATAAAAAAAAATATAGCATTGTTTTTAAGAAAGTTTTACTGACTATCAACACTATTTCCGAAGTAACTAATTTCTTAATAAAATATTTTTCGAAATTCAAACATTTTTTTTTTTTAAATATAATATCTTCTTAAAGAATATTTCAAGGTTTTTTTTTATTTTAAAAAATTTTTTCATCAATTTAAAAATGATTTTTCATTGACACAAAGAAATTCATTTTTTTGCACCGTATTTCTTTTATTTAAAAACACCTTTGAAGTTAAAAAAAACTTTTTTCTCTGTGTAGTCACAAATTTTGCGTGAAATTCCGTGATAAAAAGATCATTTCCACTTGCTTATTTGGTATCATTCTAAAACAATGTATAATAACTATTTTTATGGTGAAAAATAAAGCTTTTTTTTAAACATTCTGCAGTTACAAAAACTCTGCCAAGTGCTTTGGCGGAATGCTTTCTCATAGAGCTCTTTGAGTTACTGTTATGTCCGGTCACCTTAAATAGGTTTACTCGGACATGTGTTTGTTTGGGATATTTCTTGTTGGTATTGTTACTTGATTTTTATTTTTAAAAGACTGCGGGATAGAGGAGCTTAATCACTTACCTTATCTTAAGTGCTGGCTGCGTGGTCGAAAGCAAGGAGTCTCCCACACAGCATGAAAGAATTTTGAAATAATTTCATGAAATATTACAAGTAATAATACGTTGAAAGCATTTAAAAAGAACTTAAAAAGATAACTATATTCTTTTGAAAAGAATTTATGAAATAATACACAGGAAGATTACAAAGTCTTTACAAAAATATTACCAAAAAGGAAACGAAAGTTAAGACATGAAATATTACACGATTCCTTACTGAAAGGACTTTGAAAAGACTTCTTGAAAGGAAACAAGAAAGAACTCAGAAATCTTCCAACGATTAAAATCAGAAAATAATTTAGAAAGATTTTCAGAATGATCTAAGGTATTCTTTCACCGAATCATTCGAAGATTCATTCAAAAAGCTTTCATGAATCAATTCATGTAATATTTTGGTAAAGTCTCAAGAAATCATACATCAAATAATTTTGAAATCTTTTTGAAATATTTCATGAAATAACTTATGATGGGAATAAAAGTTATAACATGAATCCTTACTAAAAGGACTTTGAAAAGACTTCTTGAAAGGAAACAAGAAAGAACTCAGAAATCTTCCAACGATTAAAATCAGAAAATAATTTAGAAAGATTTTCGGAATGATCTAAGGTATTCTTTCACCGAATCATTCGAAGATTCATTCAAAAAGCTTTCATGAATCAATTCATGTAATATTTTGGTAAAGTCTCAAGAAATCATACATCAAATAATTTTGAAATCTTTTCGAAATATTTCATGAAATAACTTATGATGGGAATAAAAGTTATAACATGAATCCTTACTAAAAGGACTTTGAAAAGACTTCTTGAAAGGAAACAAGAAAGAACTCAGAAATCTTCCAACGATTAAAATCAGAAAATAATTTAGAAAGATTTTCGGAATGATCTAAGGTATTCTTTCACCGAATCATACGAAGATTCATTCAAAAAGCTTTCATGAATCAATTCATGTAATATTTTGGTAAAGTCTCAAGAAATCATACATCAAATAATTTTAAAATCTTTTTGAAATATTTCATGAAATAACTTATGATGGGAATAAAAGTTATAACATGAATCCTTACTAAAAGGACTTTGAAAAGGCTTCTTGAAAGGAAACAAGAAAGAACTCAGAAATCTTCCAACGATTAAAATCAGAAAATAATTTAGAAAGATTTTCGGAATGATCTAAGGTATTCTTTCACCGAATCATACGAAGATTCATTCAAAAAGCTTTCATGAATCAATTCATGTAATATTTTGGTAAAGTCTCAAGAAATCATACATCAAATAATTTTAAAATCTTTTTGAAATATTTCATGAAATAACTTATGATGAGAATAAAAGTTATTACATAAATCCTTACTGAAAGGACTTTGAAAAGAGTTCTTGAAAGGAAACAAGAAAGAACTCAGAAATCTTCCAACGATTAAAATCAGAAAATAATTTAGAAAGATTTTCGGAATGATCTAAGGTATTCTTTCACCGAATCATTCGAAGATTCATTCAAAAAGCTTTCATGAAATAATTCATGCAATATTTTGGTAAAGTCTCAAGAAATCTTACATGAAATAATTTTGAAATCTTTTTGAAATATTTCATGAAATAACTTATGATGGGAATAAAAGTTATAACATGAATCCTTACTGAAAGGAATTTGAAAAGACTTCTTGAAAGGAAACAAGAAAGAACTAAGAAATCTTCCAACGATTAAAATCAGAAAATAATTTAGAAAGATTTTCGGAATGATCTAAGGTATTCTTTCACTGAATCATTCGAAGATTCATTCAAAAAGCTTTCATGAATCAATTCATGTAATATTTTGGTAAAGTCTCAAGAAATCATACATCAAATAATTTTAAAATCTTTTTGAAATATTTCATGAAATAACTTATGATGAGAATAAAAGTTATTACATAAATCCTTACTGAAAGGACTTTGAAAAGAGTTCTTGAAAGGAAACAAGAAAGAACTCAGAAATCTTCCAACGATTAAAATCAGAAAATAATTTAGAAAGATTTTCGGAATGATCTAAGGTATTCTTTCACCGAATCATTCGAAGATTCATTCAAAAAGCTTTCATGAAATAATTCATGCAATATTTTGGTAAAGTCTCAAGAAATCTTACATGAAATAATTTTGAAATCTTTTTGAAATATTTCATGAAATAACTTATGATGGGAATAAAAGTTATAACATGAATCCTTACTGAAAGGAATTTGAAAAGACTTCTTGAAAGGAAACAAGAAAGAACTAAGAAATCTTCCAACGATTAAAATCAGAAAATAATTTAGAAAGATTTTCGGAATGATCTAAGGTATTCTTTCACTGAATCATTCGAAGATTCATTCAAAAAGCTTTTATGAATCAATTCCTGTAATATTTTGGTAAAGTCTCAAGAAATCATACATCAGATAATTTTGAAATCTTTTTGAAATATTGTATGAAATAACTTATGATGGGAATAAAAGTTATAACATGAATCCTTACTGAAAGGACTTTGAAAAGACTTCTTAAAAGGAAACGAGAAAGAACTCAGAAATCTTCCAACGCTTAAAATCAGAAAATAATTTAGAAAGATTTTTGGAATGATCTGAGGTATTCTTTCACCGAATCATTCGAAGATTCATTCAAAAAGCTTTCATGAATCAATTCATGTAATATTTTGGTAAAGTCTCAAGAAATCATACATCAAATAATTTTGAAATCTTTTTGAAATATTTCATGAAATAACTTATGATGAGAATAAAAGTTATTACATAAATCCGTACTGAAAGGACTTTGAAAAGACTTCTTGAAAGGAAACAAGAAAGAACTCAGAAATCTTCCAACGATTAAAATCAGAAAATAATTTAGAAAGATTTTCGGAATGATCTAAGGTATTCTTTCACCGAATCATTCGAAGATTCATTCAAAAAGCTTTCATGTATCAATTCATGTAATATTGTGGTAAAGTCTCAAGAAATCATACATCAAATAATTTTGAAATCTTTTTGAAATATTTCATGAATTAACTTATGATGAGAATAAAAGTTATTACATAAATCCTTACTGAAAGGACTTTGAAAAGACTTCTTGAAAGGAAACAAGAAAGAACTCAGAAATCTTCCAACGATTAAAATCAGAAAATAATTTAGAAAGATTTTCGGAATGATCTAAGGTATTCCTTCACCGAATCATTTCAAGATTCATTCAAAAAGCTTTCATGAAATAATTCATGCAATATTTTGGTAAAGTCTCAAGAAATCTTACATGAAATAATTTTGAAATCTTTTTGAAATATTTCATGAAATAACTTATGATGGGAATAAAAGTTATAACATGAATCCTTACTGAAAGGAATTTAAAAAGACTTCTTGAAAGGAAACGAGAAAGAACTCAGAAATCTTCCAACGCTTAAAATCAGAAAATAATTTAGAAAGATTTTTGGAATGATCTGAGGTATTCTTTCACCGAATCATTCGAAGATTCATTCAAAAAGCTTTCATGAATCAATTCATGTAATATTTTGGTAAAGTCTCAAGAAATCATACATCAAATAATTTTGAAATCTTTTTGAAATATTTCATGAAATAACTTATGATGAGAATAAAAGTTATTACATAAATCCGTACTGAAAGGACTTTGAAAAGACTTCTTGAAAGGAAACAAGAAAGAACTCAGAAATCATCCAACGATTAAAATCAGAAAATAATTTAGAATGATTTTCAGAATGATCTAAGGTATTCTTTCACCGAATCATTTCAAGATTTATTCAAAAAGCTTTCATGAAATAATTCATGCAATATTTTGGTAAAGTCTCAAGAAATCTTACATGAAATAATTTTGAATTTTTTTTGAAATATTTCATGAAATAACTTATGATGAGAATAAAAGTTATTACATAAATCCGTTCTGAAAGGACTTTGAAAAGACTTCTTGAAAGGAAACAAGAAAGAACTCAGAAATCTTCCAACGATTAAAATCAGACAATAATTTAGAAAGATTTTCGGAATGATCTAAGGTATTCTTTCACCGAATCATTCGAAGATTTATTTAAAAAGCTTTCATGAATCAATTCATGTAATATTTTGCTAAAGTCTCAAGAAATCTTACATGAAATAATTTTGAAATCTTTTTGAAATATTTCATGAAATAACTTATGATAAGAATAAAAGTTATTACATGAATCCTTACTGAAAGGACTTTGAAAGGACTTTATGAAAGAAAACGTGAAAGATAACAGAATAGTAGATAAGCTATAGGCATACTGGCTCAGGTTTTTTCTGGATCACCCCCTCTCTCCTCAAAGTGATCTAGAATGTAATGTGTGTATAAGCCCATAAGAGTATCCCCTTCTTCGAGTGATTTTTTGAATTTTGGTTTTTATTTACGCCCACCCTTCCCTGCTCCATGTGATCGAGAATGTAATGTGTATTTAAGCCTATAAGAGTATCCCCTTCTTCGAATGATTTTTTGAATTTTGGTTTTTATTTACGCCCACCCTTTCCTACTCCGTGTGATCGAGAATCCGATGTGTGTATAAGCACATAAGAGTATCCCCTTCTCCGTGTGATTTTTTGAATTTCAGTATTTTGTTCACGCCCACCCTTCCCTACTCCATGTGATTTAGAATCCAATATGTGTATAAACCCATAAGAGTTACCTTTTTTTGTTTGATTTGTAGGTGGCCCCATACCGTAGGGAGTCCCAAGATGTTTTTTCTTTTGAAAGATTAATGTTTACGATTGCATGTTTTCCTTTTTTTCATCTCTATGACTTTTTTTTCTTTAAGCCACCTTCTTTTGATCGATAGATATTTTTCCTTTGGTCAAGGAATATTTTTCCTTATCTTTTACAAATAAGAGTTCTCTTTTTTTTTAAACAAGATAAAAAAAGATAGCTGACCCTTATAATAAATTTTTTTCTCAAAAAAGATTATCTTCCAAAAAGATGAAGACAGTATTATATCTTAAAGGTTGCATGATTCATTATTTTCATGCACCTGCGACTCAAAAAAGAACACACACAGTGTACTGCATTAAGAGAAAGGACATTCTTTTCCTTCTCTCCTAAAAGCAGGTTAATTTTTGTGCAACGTTCAAGAAAATGCATAGTGGGCAGCGCTACAAAAAAAGACTCTCCATCCGCCGAAAAAACTTTATGTTTGCTAGTGACCCTTTCGCTTCCCCGCAGCGCCACTTAGTCGGCGCAATCAGTGTGCTGAAAATGGACTCTGATTACTCCGATAATCTTAATGCAAAGACTCTCCATCCACAGAAAAATTTTACGTTTGCTAGTGACCCTTTCTCTTTCGCTTCCCCGCAGCGCCACTTAGTTGGTACAGTCAGTGTGCCAAAAACGGACTCTGATTGCTCCGATAATCTTAATGCAATCGGCGCTTTACGCAATGCTGAAGGATACATGCGGCGCCTAATGTCTTTGGGTGCAGGTATACACAGAAAACCCTCGGTCTCGTCATTGTTTTACCACTGCATGTTTTTTCTTTTTCATCTCTATGACAGTTTCTTTAACCCACATGCTTCTGATCGATAGATATTTTCCCTTTGGTCACTTTCACATTACTTTACTATTCAAAGTCACTTTCTGCTTGTTCCGATAATCTTAATGCAATCGGCGCTTTACGCAACGCTGAAGGATACATGCGGCGCCTAATGTCTTTGAGTGCAGGTATACACAAAAAAACCTCGGTCTCGTCATTGTTTACCACTGCATGTTTTTTCTTTTTCATCTCTATGACAGTTTCATTAACCCACATGCTTCTGATCGATAGATATTTTCCCTTTGGTCACTTTCACATTACTTTACTATTCAAAGTCACTTTCTGCTTGTTCTGATAATCTTAATGCAATCGGCGCTTTACGCAACGCTGAAGGATACATGCGGCGCCTAATGTCTTTGAGTGCAGGTATACACAGAAAACCCTCGGTCTCGTCATTGTTTTACCACTGCATGTTTTTTCTTTTTCATCTCTATGACAGTTTCATTAACCCACATGCTTCTGATCGATAGATATTTTCCCTTTGGTCACTTTCACATTACTTTACTATTTAAAGTCACTTGTTTTCATTTTGTTGGAAAGAGACCTTTTTTTCCTTTTCGTAAAAATATGTTTTCTTTTACTGAGAAAAGAAACTTTGTTTTGGTTTTCATGTTTATAATCTTACAATCTTTTTTCTTTCAAAATTGAAACTTTTATTGTGCCCATTCTATATCCATGTATTAAGTTAAAATAAGGTTATTGGTGAATTTTTTTCTTTTCAGAAAAGGTTTTCTTGACAGGTTTATATTTTTGAAAGTCACCACTTATCTTATTTTATCTTTTTTTTTAAGAAAAAAGGTCAATTACTCTTTTCCTAAAACGATATATCGGTCATTTAATTTTGAAAACGAAGCCCTTTTGCGAATGCATTCTTTTTAGATAGAAAAGAGGGCGTGGAAAATACTTGGAGGATTGTCAAAAATTTTTTCCGCAGGTAGGTAATTTTTGTAAATTTTTTTGTATAAATACTGTGCTGCATGCAATGTTCAGTATTCAGTCTCTCAAGCTTCCTAAAGCAAGATTGAAAAATTTAAGTTTCGATTTAAATCGTATTTAAAAAAATAAAAAATGGCAAACGAAAAAAAAATCAAGAAAACAAAACTAGTGCGAGCCTCAAAATAATGAGGGATAGAATCCAATGGTTAATGAGGAACGGCTCGTTGATCTTGTTGATGCTTGATCACGTCACATGGGCGATGGATGCAATAACATCGTGTGAGTAATATTTGATAATTTTTTTCTTTTTTCATAATTAATAGTTTTTATATATTATTTCAATAATTAATTATTTTTGTTTTCTTTTTTTTAGTGCCACCGATGCCGCAGTCTGCTTCAATGCAGCAATTATATCAAGGCTTCGAAAATATGGAAACACCGAGGGCAAGCCCGAAGCGCTCGAGAAAAAGATCATCGAGCTCGAGTTCGAGTTCAAGTTCGAGTACCAGTGGAACGTCATCGAGTTGCTCTTCATGCAGAGCAACGCCCAAGAAAGTTCCCAGAGTCAACAACGAGGATGTAAGAACTCCTCTTCGAGAGAACTCGCCGCAACCAGGGCCCTCGGGTACATGTAAGTTAAAAAAAACGAAAAAAATATTTCATTAAAATATAAAAAGAAAAAAGATTAAAATATTTATTTTTTCTGTTTCAGGATCACAACTTCGGGAGAAGTCACCGCAACCAGGGCCCTCGGGGACAAGTAAGTTAAAAAAACAAAAAATATTTCATTAAAATATAAAAAGAAAAAAAATTAAAATATTTATTTTTTCTGTTTCAGGATCACAACTTCGGGAGAAGTCTCCGCAACCAGGGCCCTCGGGCACAAGTAAGTTAAAAAAACAAAAAATATTTCATTAAAATATAAAAAGAAAAAGATTAAAATATTTATTCTTTCTGTTTCAGGATCACAACTTCGGGAGAAGTCTCCGCAACCAGGACCCTCGGGTACAAGTAAGTTGAAAAAAAAACAAAAAATATTTCATTGAAAAAAAATCAAAAAAGAAAAAAGTTTAAAATATTAATTTTTTTTTGAAAATAATAATTTTATCTAAATAAATAATTAATTTTTTTTTCCTTTTTTCAGAAGAGAATGGCAGCGCTACTATCCAGGAGAATAGACCTCCTCCTGCAAGACGAATCTTGCAGCTTAAACATTCAGGGAAAAAGATTGTGATGAATACAAGGCTTCCTAAGTCTAACCAGGAGAATGAGAATGCCAGATTCCCTAAATCAACGCAGGAGGATGAGGGAACAGTTTCGTCATGCAGTGAACTCATGATAACAGAAGACATCACATATCTTGATTGAAAAATAAATTTATGTACATGTATTTTTTATATAAATATAAAAAAGAATTTTTGTAACTGGCGGAAAAATATGTAATAAAAATTTTAATTCAATAAAAAAAAAAAATAATAATAGTTCATAAAATCTTAATCTCGCTTATTTCATGAGCCTTCCTATATATATGTAATATAATCTGAAACATGGGACTTTTTGAATTAAAAAATAAGCGGACACCGGGCGCGAACCCCGCTCCTCGAGATCTCCAGGCACGAGCTCTATTCACCGAGCCAATGCCGCACTGCTATATACAAGTTAAAATCCTACTTATAAGGCTCTTCGCCGGTATAGTAGGTATCTATGTACAAATATAACATGTGGATGAAAAATCCACCATGTTACAATCCCCCCCACCACACGAAAGTACTTCGGTGGAACCGATAATTTCGTCATACTTGCTCTGCTCGCTCTGCTCTCCTCCCCCCCACACGAAAGTACTTCGGTGGAACCGATAATTTCGTCATAACTGCTACTGCTACTTGCTCTGCTCGCTCTGCACGCTCTGCTCGCTCTGCTTAATGCTAATAACTTAATGCTAAATTTTAAAATGCTCTATAGTTGCTCCAGCGGGTTATTTTGTTGGGCGCCATTGAAACATGAGACTCTTTGAATTAAAAAATAAGCGGACACCGGGCGCGAACCCCGCTCCTCGAGATCTCCAGGCACGAGCTCTATTCACCGAGCCAACGCCGCACTGCTATATACAAGTTAAAATCCTACTTATAAGGCTCTTCGCCGGTATAGTAGGTATCTATGTACAAATATAACATGTGGATGAAAAATCCACCATGTTACAAATCTATTTTATAAAAAAAAATTTTTTTTCACTTAAATAAATTATTATAATTAAAAATAGTAGTTGGTTTTGGGAATATTAAATTAAATTATAATAATCATTGATAAAATTTTTATTTTTTTAAAATCACATATAATTATTTTTTTTCATTTTAGAAATACAATTATTTTTTTCATTTTAGAAATACAATTATTTTTTCATTTTAAAAATACAATTATTATAGTATTTTAATAAGATAATAATAAAAAAATTTTAAAAATTTTATTCATTTGCAAAATATAAACATGTACATTTCATTTTTTTGTTTTGTTTAAAATAATTATCAACCTCATCTTTATCATTAATATTTAAGTAATTTCGTAGCCATGCTCGTATAGCAATCGTATTATTGACTGCACACACGGGTCTTTTTCTTCTTATACAGAAAACGTGGTTCAAGCAGAAGTGGTGCTTATCACCTATTATTCCTTCTAATGCTGGACAGCCGAAATCTTCAACATTTGCAATTGACCTGCAAATAAAATAAACAGAATAATTAAACTATAATATAAAAGTATAAGAAAAGTATTAAAAAGTATGAAAAAAAGTATTAAAAAGTATGAAAAAAGTATTAAAAAGTATGAGAAAAGTATGAAAAAGTATAAAAAGTATAAAAAAAAGTATAAAAAAGTATAAAAAAGTATAAAAAAAGTATGAAAAAGTATAAAAAAAGTATAAAAAAAAGTATAAAAAAGTATAAAAAAGTATAAAAAAGTATGAAAAGTATTAAGAAAATGATTATTTTGAATATAAAAAATTTAAATATATTTTTACTTACACACTTGGTAAAAGATTTTTCAACCATTGCACTTTCTGCTCTCCTTTGACAAATAATTTTTTGATTCCTTGCGAGCAGATTTGGAAAACACGTTGTAGACGATGATATGGAATATCTCCGGAATTCCATGCTATACCGTGATGGAACCTTTCCACCCACTGAGCCATGCATTTTTCTTCTGTATTTAGTTCCTCCCATGTAATTGGAGATTTGAAAACATAGACTGTAGGTAAAGCTGTTTTTCTAAAATTGAGGAAACTAACTTCTTTGAAAATAAAAGAGTCCTCTGATATTCTTTGAAATCCTTGAATATCACATATATAAATGCTTTCTTCTTCCGCAGACTGCATAATATAATTTTTGAACAGCATATCGTAATCACGAGTTCTAGCCATCTCGTAGCGTTGGATGTTTCAGTATGAATTAATATCGGGAAATGAGAATAGAAAATTTTCAAATCGTAAGTTTATGTCAAGCAATTCCCCTCTTACTTTTTTAAGATTGGACGATGGAAAATAGCTCAGTTTTCACTGGTTAAACTAAAAGATGATAGTCACTCCCCCTCTAACTTTTTAAGATTGGACGATGGAAAATCGCTCAATCCTCATTGGTTAAAACTAAGAAATGATTCTGATAGGTTAAAAAAGGTAAAAAATTCATCCCTACCCGTGAAAACCTCTCTTTTTCTGAAAAACTTGCACTCCGTTTTACTATTGGTTAGTTAATTGAATTTTCTATCTCTCCTTTTGTTAACTTACCTTTAAAAAGGACTGAAGGTTTCTGGATGAGCATACTTCGTCAGAGGAGTCGTGAGTGTACATAGTCATCGGGACTAAACTTTACCAATCGTGAAAGTTTGTGTTTGTGAAAGGTTATTTTAAATAAAAAGAAAAAAAAATGTCTTCAATTAATTTCTTTGAACGTCTTGTGCAACTACTCCGTGATGCTTTGCAAAATGTAAATGAACTGAACAATACCGATCTCCATTATTGGATAGATATGTGCAATGGTAGTTTAGAGAAATTAAATGAAAAAATTGTCAATTCTGATCTTACAAGAGGAGAAAAGCAGAGATGTCAAACTTGTGTGTTACATCTTTCGGGTATTCAAGTTCAATTTGAACATCATCTTCAACGAGGAGGTGGTCTGCAATCTGAAGAAATAGAAGCTTCTGTTGAATGGCGAGATGTGCAGTCAGCTTTCGAAAACAGAATTAGAACTGGCGTAGTGGTAAATATAAATCATGTGGATATTTTAAGTTTTTTAAACGACGCCCAAGAACTCTTTAAAGTACATGTACAGTCATGCTTAGAAGAATATAGTGCTCTCAAAGTGAATTCAGATTTCATCGCAGAATTTTCTATACAGAAAAGTAGTGAAGAATTGACAGATATTAAATATTTTACAACCACAAGTACTTCAATTTTCATGTCAACGAATCTAGAAGAATGGTTCAAAATAAATATCAAAGATTCTATTTTGACACAGATAGAAGAATTTCAGGAAAAAGATTCTGGCTGGGCTCTAAAAAGCATTATAAGTCTGAGTATAAATATGAAAAAATATTCTCCGATCAAGGGCAGTTCGTACATTCCTTTACCACCTTTTATACAAAAGAAAAAAGCATGTGTCAATGTTCGTAACAATGACAATCAATGTTTCAAGTATGCTATCCTCTCAGCAATATATCCAAGTGAAACTAATACTAATAGAGTTAATCAATATAGCATGCATGAGAACAAGTTGAAATTTAATAACATAGAATTTCCAGTGACACTTAAAAATGTTCCAAAATTTGAAGAACTGAATAATATTTCAGTAAATGTGTACATGTTGAAGAAGTTTGGACAAAAGTTTGAAGTATCACCTTGCCACATTACATCGGATAAAAAGGAAAAGCATGTCAATCTACTCATCATCCAAGACTTTTACATCGATGAGTATGAAAAAGATAATCATTCTGATGATATTAGTTTACCCAAATACCACTACGTTTGGATAAAGAATATGTCTCGTCTTCTGAAATCTCAACTATCTAAGACACATGTAAAATCATTCCATTGTGAAAGATGTTTACAAGTCTTTTATAATGAAGAAAGATTGCAAGTTCATGAAAATGATTGTAAGAATTTGAATTATTGTCGAATTAATCTACCTGACTCGCAGAACAACATTCTGAAATTTGAAGATTATTATAAAAGCGAAAAAGTTCCTTTTATCGTTTATGCTGATTTTGAATGTTTACTGAAGCCTACAATGAATGAGATTGCCTTCCAACTTCATGAAGCATATAGCATAGGATATTATATAAAATGTAGCTTTGATGACAGCTTATCTTTTTATAAGTCATATAGAAAAAATATCGAAGATGGACAGACTCCTGCACAATGGTTTGTTCAAGAATTAAAATCAATCAGTGAGAAAATTGATAAACTCTACAAGAATCCGAAACCATTAAAACTTACGGATTTAGAAGAATTATCTTTCCAAAGGTCAACCATTTGTCACATATGCCGAAAACTAATCCGTGATGAAGAACTCGCAGTACGAGATCACTGTCATCTCACAGGACGGTAAGATATTAATTATAGTTATATTTCAATGAAAAAAAAATTTACTTTATCATGCAAATTTTTTTAAAATATCTATTTTTTTTTACATTAGTTTCAGAGGTGCAGCACATAATTCATGTAATTTGAATTACAAGTATTCAAAATTTATTCCTGTGGTTTTTCATAACCTCAATTACGATACACACTTCATTTTGAAAGAGATAGCCACATCTTCATTGATGGGAGGACGAGTTACGCTATTGCCACATAATAAGGAAAAATATATTTCTTTTACAAAATACATAGATGGCAGTGACCTAAGTTTTAGATTCATAGATTCTTGGCGTTTTCTTCCTTCGTCATTAGAAAAACTTGCATCATACTTGGAAAATGTGCCGATATTGATAAAAGAGTTTCGAACTGATGGTTTTACAGATGAGAAAATTGATTTTCTCAAACGTAAAGGTATATTTCCATATGATTTTGTAGATGGATTGGATAAATTATTAGTTACGAAATTGCCAGAGAAAAATCAGTTTTATAACCAACTCACCGATTCTCATATTGCTGATGAAGACTATAAGCATGCTATTCAAGTCTGGAGTAAGTTCAATATAAGGACATTAGGCGAGTATTCGGATTTATACTTAAAAACAGATGTTTTACTATTAGCGGATGTATTTGAAAGTTTTCGAGAAACATCTCTCAAAGCTTACGGTTTATGTCCAGCTCACTTTTATACGTCTCCAGGCTTGACATTTTCAGCAGCGCTAAAAATGACGAAGGTAGAACTGGAGCTTCTTACAGATATAGATATGTTGATGTTCATTGAAGCAGGTATTCGGGGAGGAATAAGTCAATGCTGTAATCGCTATGCCAAGGCGAACAATCCATATATGGGCTCTCCGTATGATGAAAAACGGAAAATGAAAACACTTATGTACTTTGATATTAATAATCTTTATGGATGGGCAATGGTTCAATATTTGCCAGTCGGAAAATTCAAATGGGTAGAATATGAGACGAATTCAAACTTTTACAACGCACCGCCAGATTCAGTTATTGGATATATTGCTGAAGTAGATTTGGAGTATCCTGAGGAAATACACGATGCACATCGAGATTTTCCATTTTGCGCAGAGCATAGTGCGCCACATGGCTCGAAACAAAAGAAACTTCTCACTACTTTGAAGAACAAGGAGAGATATGTGATTTACTATCGAACACTCAGACAAGTGTTGGAAAATGGACTTCGATTGAAAAAAGTGCATAGAATTTTAAGTTTTGAGCAAAAGGCATGGCTTAAACCTTATGTGGAATTGAATACTCAAAAAAGAATGCAGGCTAAGAACGAATTTGAAAAACTTTTTTATAAATTGTTAATCAATGCTGTCTATGGAAAGTGCATTGAGCGAGAGCGGTCTCGAGTTGATGTCCGATTGGTAAATAAATTTACTGGTAGATATGGAGCAGAAGCACGCATAGCTCTACCAAATTTTCACAGCTGTGCTATTTTTGATGAGAATTTAGTTGCCATTCAAATGAAGAGAACGAGCATCACAATCAAGAAACCAATTTATGTTGGATTTTGCATTTTAGAATTATCAAAAACATTAGTTTATGATTTTCATTATTCGTATATGAAAAAGCGAGTTGGAGACAAATGCAAACTTTTGTATACTGATACTGATAGTCTCATATACGAAGTTGAGGATGTTGACATGTACAAAATAATGAAAGAGGACATACATAAATTTGATACTTCCGATTATGAAGAAAATAATCCGTTCGAAATTCCTCGAGTTAATAAGAAAGTTCCGGGTTTGATGAAAGACGAATGTAATGGTAAGATAATGACAGAATTTATAGGATTACGAAGCAAAATGTATAGTATTTCAATCGATGGAGGAGAAGTTATAAAGAAAGCCAAAGGTATAAAGTCCAGTGTTGTTAAAAAATCAATTACTTTTGAGGATTACCGAAGCTGTCTTCAGGATCTCACTATTATATACCGTGAACAGTGCAATATCCGTTCAAAATTGCATGCTGTGCATACTGAAAAACAGAAAAAAATTGCTCTAAGTCCTCACGATGATAAGAGATTTTTATTGCCTGATAGTACAGATACTTTACCTTGGGGACATTATAAAATTGAAGAAATACAGATGGCGCAAGCTGCACTTGAAGTAGAGAGGGAATATGCAAGAAAAATGGCTGCTGAAAAAAAAGAAAAAGAGCGGGAGGTAGAAATGAGGAGGGGAGATACACGAGTGGAAATTGATGCTACAGAGAATGAAAGAGAGAGGGAAATCGAGAGAAGGGATGAAGCCACCAATGAAAATAGTGCAGAGCGAGTGGGGATGTCACTTTATGAAGGCGAGCAAATTATCATTGAGTATGATGTGTTAGAGGAGTTCATGAATGACTGGCATCCATCAATGGAGGGGGCAAGTTCCCAGGAAGGAGAAAAAAAGGATATATTACGAGTAGCAATGGAAAGGGCAGACATCGAAGTGGGGAATGGGCTATATCAACCAATGGACCACAATGAGGAGCGCATTCAAGTAATCGAAGAGCTTGAGGACGATCAACCTTGCACAAAGAAATCTAAAATCGACTAACTTTTTAAGTAAGTTACAATTTATTTTTTTTTACCAAAAAACATTATTTTTTTCCATCAAAATTTTTTTCTAACAGAAATTTTTAATTTTTTTACTTTTTCTTGTTTTCAGAATGGATTTATCTGCATTAAACAAGATTGCTGGAAGCGACTTCCTGCCAAGGAAGAAAGTCACAGACTTAGAAAAAGACCAGCAGTACATGGTGACTTCACTGAAACAAGTCCAGACAAGATTTGGAACCAAGGTCGTAGCAGATTTCGACCAAAGCTTCCAAGTCTTCTTACCAGAAAAGATTTCATCTGCAATCTTAAAAGATGAAGAATTTTTCTACAATCTCTGTGATAATGCAAATAAACTGCGTTTGATTGCAATATACCTGGGAGGATCTTCTTTTAAATTCGATCGGGCTTAAAATAAATAAAAATATACTCGTCAAATTATTTTTCAAACTATTTATTGTAAATTGTACATAATAAGAATACATGAATAAATGAAAATTATTAAACATTATATAATTGTTTTTATTTATCACCACCACTTATAATTTTTATATTTATATTGAATCATAAAAAGAAAATTTTAATAATAAAAATATTTTATATATAACTTAAATTAATGAACATAATAAAATTAAATTTTTTTCTTTTTTATTTATTACACTGAAATACGTTGTAAAATACATCTTAGCTTATTCAAATAATCTCATTTTATCTATCCAACTATTATGCTTGCTATTTAGACCTAACCACTTAACATATACACGTTTACCACTTTTTTTTAAAACTTTTTCTACCAAATAAATTTCTGGATACATAGTCTTTTGAATTTCCGTTTCATAAAAGCCGCCGGAGACTGGTTCATCATAATAATCTTTGACGTGGTAAGTTATGGGATTGGTTTTTACAACTCTTGTTATTGTGAAAATTTCAGTTGACCAATTTGGTGTATAACCTTTTTCAAAAACTTGTTTTATCTTACTTATTCGCACTTTATCTCCTACTTTGAATTTTGGTTTTTTTACAGGTCTTTTTTCAGTTGGGTAATTTTTCTTGATTTCTTTTTCATTTACCTTCGTAACGTTTTCAGGCTCGATTCCTATTGTCCGATGTTTTCTTGAATTGTATGCTTTCACTAACTCAGGCAGAATATCCAACCATTTATAACTTCCTTGTTTGCTGAATTCTAACCACATTGCATTTTTTAAAGTTCTATTAAAGCGTTCACATATGCTTGCATGAAGATTACTATGTGAAGAGTAGTGATTTATCTTGTACTTTTTCATAAGATTCTGAAAGTTTGAATTGTAGAATTCTTTTCCTTGGTCAGTTTGTAAATTCGATGGCACCCGTTCTTGTTTTAATATTGACTTCATAGCTAGAGTAACATCATTGCCACTCTTCGATTTGACTGGTACAGCCCATGCATACTTTGAAAATATATCTATGACAGTTAGTAAGTAGCGAAAACCTTTGTTTTCCTTGAAATAAGGTATCATTTCTACAAGGTCAGCTTGCCAAGTCTCATCTAATCCGCGTATGTCATATTTTCTTCGCTTGTACCTTCGACGTGCTGGCTTGTGTAGCTCTTCAACTACTCTTTGACGTTCCATCTTAAACTTCAACTTTAGCAATATCCGATCGTCTATTCATTTCTTTAATTATATATTCAATACTTGCAAAATTTCGTTGAGTCATATCATAGACATAAGTTAATTTTTCGTCTATTTCTGCTTTATATATTTCAACTTTGTTCTCATATTCTTGTATAGCTTTAGCAACTTCTATAATTTTAGAAGATAAGTAATCAACTTCTTTCTGTAGGATATTATTTAGTGAATTCAAACTAATGGCATCATTTGGATCATTAGCCTTTCCAATATTGCAAAGCCGCTTATTTTCTAAATCAAAATCACCATCTGATGTAACACTGAATCCAATACCTCGAGGACCACGACTCACTTGCGAGCCCTCAAGTTTTCTTCCAAACACATCGAGACTCATGATACTACTATTGATTTGAAAATTGTGTACGTCAATATATATGCCCAGCTTCACGTAGTTCCTCTATGATTGATTGGATTTCATTGTTGTGATTATTATTTCCAGCAGATCTTTCGGCTATTAATAATCGCAGTCTTTCGACAAGCTCATTCGGATCATCCCAGTAGACTAGATCTATGGAAGTATTCTTTTTTGCTATTTTATATTTAGGTATGAGACCCCCTCCGCTGGTAGACATTCTACTACGATCACTGCGGAACATTGGTGCTATGATTTTTGAATATTTTCTACTCTTCGAAGAGCGTATATTCTCACTTTTGCTATGTCTTTTCTATGGGCATTTGTTGCTTCCAGGATAATGCGATAGTTCTTGCGATCTGTTGTACTCAAAAGATTATCATCTGGTTCTTTTTTGAAAAGCAATTCCATTAGACCACTGCTTTTAGGAAAACTTAAATCTTTCACTTTTATCATTTTATCATCAAATTGAATTTGTGAATCACCCATCATGTATACCCCACTGACTTTTCTCACTCCGTATATGTTATCGATTTTGCTGCGGCTTCCATTTAGCATTGATAAAAAGTCTGTCGGTTCAGTTTCTTTATGCGCAGATACAAATGGTGAATATATAGATTTGAATGATGAATTTGCAGAATTGAATGATGAATTCATCATTGTGCTATTTATCGGAGAAAAATCATCGCCATTAGAAGCATCATTATCAAACGCCGAACCCGAGTTATTAATATCGTTTACAATATAACTTGATTCATCAAATCTCAATCTTTTTTTGCAGATTTTCTGTTACTGTCTATGGCCGAAATGTGATTAGAACGTGACACACTTTCAGTTGTCGAATCGACAAGCTTTTCAAGTGGTGTAATAACTGGTTTTAAAGTATCACCAATAACCTTTTCAAAATCATCTCTCTCCTTTTTTAACAAAGAGTATTTTTTTTTAATAGCCTCGCGTGCTCGTAAGAGCTCGCTAAGAACATTTTTTTCTTTCTTAAAGTCAGGCATGCTGACAAGATGCTGTCTACAATCAAACTGCAAAGATTAAGATTTATACTTCCTTTTTAATGGCAAAACAGTCAAATCCTTTTCTATATCTACCATCATTCATTGCTCTATCTTTGTCAATAACAACAAATCCATACTTGTCATTCTTCCAGCATTCTGTACAAAGATTTCGAAATTCATTTAAAGTTAAGTCAGTATTCACATGGTCTTCATAGATATGTTTAAGATTAACATCATCTTGACGATAAATTACCATCAAATTAATATTGTCCCTGATGAGATGTTTCGGTATATGAGCATATGACTGACATAGATAAAAGCTATCTACACTTTTGTGTCTCCCCATACAGAAAAAAGCTCTGACGTTATCCTGCTTCTCATAAGCCACATCATCAAAAATCATAATTGAATTAGGTAGGGCTTCAGAGGGCCCTGGTTGCGGAGACTTCTCCCGAAGTTGTGATCCTGAAACAGAAAGAATAAATATTTTAATCTTTTTCTTTTTATATTTTAATGAAATATTTTTTGTTTTTTTAACTTACTTGTGCCCGAGGGCCCTGGTTGCGGAGACTTCTCCCGAAGTTGTGATCCTGAAACAGAAAAAATAAATATTTTAATTTTTTTTCTTTTTATATTTTAATGAAATATTTTTTGTTTTTTTTAACTTACTTGTCCCCGAGGGCCCTGGTTGCGGTGACTTCTCCCGAAGTTGTGATCCTGAAACAGAAAAAATAAATATTTTAATCTTTTTTCTTTTTATATTTTAATGAAATATTTTTTTCGTTTTTTTTAACTTACTTGTACCCGAGGGCCCTGGTTGCGGCGAGTTCTCTCGAAGAGGAGTTCTTACATCCTCGTTGTTGACTCTGGGAACTTTCTTGGGCGTTGCTCTGCATGAAGAGCAACTCGATGACGTTCCACTGGTACTCGAACTTGAACTCGAACTCGAGCTCGATGATCTTTTTCTCGAGCGCTTCGGGCTTGCCCTCGGTGTTTCCATATTTTCGAAGCCTTGATATAATTGCTGCATTGAAGCAGACTGCGGCATCGGTGGCACTAAAAAAAGAAAACAAAAATAATTAATTATTGAAATAATATATAAAAACTATTAATTATGAAAAAGAAAAAAATTATCAAATATTACTGACACGATGTTATTGCATCCATCGCCCATGTGACGTGATCAAGCATCAACAAGATCAACGAGCCGTTCCTCATTAACCATTGGATTCTATCCCTCATTATTTTGAGGCTCGCACTAGTTTTGTTTTCTTGATTTTTTTTTCGTTTGCCATTTTTTATTTTTTTAAATACGATTTAAATCGAAACTTAAATTTTTCAATCTTGCTTTAGGAAGCTTGAGAGACTGAATACTGAACATTGCATGCAGCACAGTATTTATACAAAAAAATTTACAAAAATTACCTACCTGCGGAAAAAATTTTTTGACAATCCTCCAAGTATTTTCCACGCCCTCTTTTCTATCTAAAAAGAATGCATTCGCAAAGGGCATCGTTTTCAAAATTAAATGACCGATATATCGTTTTAGGAAAAGAGTAATTGACCTTTTTTCTTAAAAAAAAAGATAAAATAAGATAAGTGGTGACTTTCAAAAATATAAACCTGTCAAGAAAACCTTTTCTGAAAAGAAAAAAATTCACCAATAACCTTATTTTAACTTAATACATGGATATAGAATGGGCACAATAAAAGTTTCAATTTTGAAAGAAAAAAGATTGTAAGATTATAAACATGAAAACCAAAACAAAGTTTCTTTTCTCAGTAAAAGAAAACATATTTTTACGAAAAGGAAAAAAAGGTCTCTTTCCAACAAAATGAATACAAGTGACTTTAAATAGTAAAGTAATGTGAAAGTGACCAAAGGGAAAATATCTATCGATCAGAAGCATGTGGGTTAAAGAAACTGTCATAGAGATGAAAAAGAAAAAACATGCAGTGGTAAAACAATGACGAGACCGAGGGTTTTCTGTGTATACCTGCACCCAAAGACATTAGGCGCCGCATGTATCCTTCAGCATTGCGTAAAGCGCCGATTGCATTAAGATTATCGGAGCAATCAGAGTCCGTTTTTGGCACACTGACTGTACCAACTAAGTGGCGCTGCGGGGAAGCGAAAGAGAAAGGGTCACTAGCAAACGTAAAATTTTTCTGTGGATGGAGAGTCTTTGCATTAAGATTATCGGAGTAATCAGAGTCCATTTTCAGCACACTGATTGCGCCGACTAAGTGGCGCTGCGGGGAAGCGAAAGGGTCACTAGCAAACATAAAGTTTTTTCGGCGGATGGAGAGTCTTTTTTTGTAGCGCTGCCCACTATGCATTTTCTTGAACGTTGCACAAAAATTAACCTGCTTTTAGGAGAGAAGGAAAAGAATGTCCTTTCTCTTAATGCAGTACACTGTGTGTGTTCTTTTTTGAGTCGCAGGTGCATGAAAATAATGAATCATGCAACCTTTAAGATATAATACTGTCTTTATCTTTTTGAAAAAAAATCTTTTTTGAGAAAAAAATTTATTATAAGGGTCAGCTATCTTTTTTCATCTTGTTTAAAAAAAGAGAGAACTCTTATTTGTAAAAGATAAGGAAAAATATTCCTTGACCAAAGGAAAAATATCTATCGATCAAAAGAAGGTGGCTTAAAGAATAAAAAGTCATAGAGATGAAAAAAAGGAAAACATGCAATCGTAAACATTAATCTTTCAAAAGAAAAAACATCTTGGGACTCCCTACGGTATGGGGCCACCTACAAATCAAACAAAAAAAGGTAACTCTTATGGGTTTATACACATATTGGATTCTAAATCACATGGAGTAGGGAAGGGTGGGCGTGAACAAAATACTGAAATTCAAAAAATCACACGGAGAAGGGGATACTCTTATGTGCTTATACACACATCGGATTCTCGATCACACGGAGTAGGGAAGGGTGGGCGTAAATAAAAACCAAAATTCAAAAAATCATTCGAAGAAGGGGATACTCTTATGGGCTTATACACACATTACATTCTCGATCACATGGAGCAGGGAAGGGTGGGCGTAAATAAAAACCAAAATTCAAAAAATCACTCGAAGAAGGGGATACTCTTATGGGCTTATACACACATTACATTCTAGATCACTTTGAGGAGAAAGGGGGTGATCCAGAAGGAACCTGAGCCAGTATGCCTATAGCTTATCTACTCAGAATCATTTAGAAATATTTACGGGATTAGTTTATAATTTATCCGCTTGATGGCGGTATCTCTTACTCTCGCAAGCGGTAAGAGTGCTTCCCGTTTCATATATAAGGAAAATAAGAATCTTAAATGGAAACTATAAATTGTTATGCGTGCGATGTCTGTGTTATGATAACTTCGATTTTAACCGCTATAAAACTATTCGTAATCCTATGAATAATTATATCATCATATATCCGTTATATATATATATATATATATATATATATACGTGTGTGTGTGTGTGTGTGTGTGTGTGTGTGTGTGTGTGTGTGTGTGTGTATTAATTCTAAATTGATTCTTAAATAATACAGGAAAGAATAAAATTTCTAGAACTTTACACGTCTCTCAACTAAAGATAGATGAAAAGATTAATGCATTATTACTAAAAGAATTCATGGATCCTTACAGAATGCTTTCATTGAAAGGATTCTGTAATAATTCTATGTCCGAGGTATATTTCTTTCAGAAATAATACAATGAAATATTTTAAAATATTTTATATCATTCTTACAGAATACTTCCAATGAAAGATGTATGAAAAGATTTAAGAATTATTACCAAAAGAATTCATGGATCCTTACAGAATCCTTTTATTGAAAGGATTCTGTAATAATTCTATGTCCGAGGTATATTCCTTTTAGAAATAATACAATGAAATATTTTAAAAATATTTCATATTATTCTAACAGAATCCTTTCAATGGAAGATGTATGAAAAGATTTACGAATTATTACCAAAAGAATTCATGGATCCTTACACAATTCTTTCATTGAAAGGATTCTGTAATAATTCTATGTCCGAGGTATATTCCTTTTAGAAATAATACAATGAAATATTTTAAAAATATTTCATATTATTCTTACAGAATCCTTTCAATGGAAGATGTATGAAAAGATTTATGAATTATTACCAAAAGAATCCATGGATCCTTACAGAATTCTTCCATTGAAAGGATTTTGAAATGACTTGTGAATTCTTTATGAAATATTTTTATGTATTATTTTTAAAAGAATAATACCTCGGACATAGAATTATTTCAGAATCCTTTCAGTGAAATATTTCTGAAAGATTGTAGTCCTTTCATGAATCCTTTCAGAATCCTTTAAAGTCCTTTCATGCTGTATGGGCTGTTATGAAAATAACTTATATTTGAAGAGCGTAGTGCTCCTCTCTGGTTGCCCGCTTGTTAACTGGGTTAGGTCTGGATCAATGATATTTATGTTCACAGAATTTAAAATTTTGTTTTTTTTTGTATTTATTTTGTAATAATGATATTTATTTAAATTTATTATAAATGTTGTACAAAAAATCTTAACAAGTGAGCCGCGCGAGTTTACAGTGATAGATTGAAGAAACCTCGGTAACACTTTATTTATTATTGGTTCGATTGAAAAAAGAAAATAAGTTTTTTATTTTTTATTGTTAACACACCCTTTTTTTTGTAAGTTGTATATAATTATGATTTATGTTAAAACGACTTGTTAAATTGAGCGCGCAATTGAGTTAAGTTATTTCCCTTGTAATAGAATTTTTGAGGAAATAAAACGCGAGTTACAAGTGTTTTAATGTTATAATTCTATACTTGGTCTATGTGCAAGAGAAAAGAAGGTGCTACCCTTGTGAGGTCTAGCTGCGGACTGACTGACAATAAATCTTTTTTGTTGCAAGGTAGATGCGAATTTTGAAGAAGAAAAGAGACAAAAAATATAACTTGCTAAAACTTTAAAAGAGTCTTATTGGCCAATTCGGCCGTGAGAAGCTCTCCAAAGTCTCAGATTTTTTGACAGAGGATATCTCCTTATAGCGCCTAAAAATGCTGAATAGCATTTGCGCCTCGCTAACTGACTTGGTTTTACGAATAAATTTAAATATACTTGAATTGAAATAATGTAGATCAAAATATAATTGTAAGAATCTTACCTTTATTCGGCTAAGTAGATACAGGCAGACAGTAAATAAGTACACTTGATTTAATATTTTAATTATAGTGATTTTATTTGTTACTTTTATAATAAACTGAATATAGTGCGCGAATATTTGAATAATTTTATAGTGCGAGGAATATAGTTATAATAATTGTATCTTTGAAGTGCTTGTAGAAATTCTTTGATAAAGTGCTTTGAAAAAGTGTCTGCTTTAAAGTGCTTATTGAAGTGCTTCTTTTTCCTGATTTGATCTGTCTTTTTATATTGATGATCCCTGCCTTGTTTAAGAATGATTGTTTTATAATTTGAAATTTTGAATTGATGTCAATCGATAGAGCAATGCTTATTATGCATTTTGATGCTTATTGAATGATATGCTTAACGTGGTAAATCTGGTTCATGTAGTCTTCGTAATTGTACTTATTTTGTTGATTCTGAAAATCGCATTGCACTTCGTTTCTTAACAAATGACTCTAAGGTTAATTAGCTGATTGATCAATAACTGCATATTTTTGGAATGATAAATTTTGAAATAAAAGATACGTCGTGACGTAACACCTTGGGGCTCAAGATGTTGCTTATCGGTACGAGAAGCAACAAAAGAAACAATTTTAATGTAATAACAATTTTTCCAGTTATTGATCAATTTACATAAATATCTTAAATCTATTTTAATATAAAAATATTTTAAATGAATGTCTTCATACAATTGTTCGATGTATTTTTCTATTATATAATTGTTAAGTAATGTATGAGTATTGGTAATGGGATATATATATATATAAGGAAAATAGAAAATTCTTAAATTATATTGTTATTTCAAACTTGTAATATAGATTGTCTTAAATTATTTGTAATTTTGCTTATAAATACTTTTAAATTGATTTAATTTATACATTTCAAAATTTCTTTACAAGTAAAGTTTTGTATTATAGCTTATGAGATATTTTATAGCAAAAATAACGAATAAAATGCTTTCTAGAAATAACTACTAAATAGTATAAAATAATATTCGATTTATCATGATAATTACAATTCTAATATATTTTTGTTCTTCAATTTTTTTTTTCTTTTCAATTGTATAAATAACAATCTGTTATAATTTATAGATTCTTATAATTGTTTAAAAATAAAATGAATATATAAGTGAATATTCATTCACTTCCCTCCCGGCTTAAGATGATTGCGCAGGTGACAACTAAGCAATATATAGAAAAATTTTCTAAATTCTAATTTTTAATGTTTTTACTTAATACATTAGATGTGGCTATAGATTATTTATTTATTTATTAAACCATAAGTAAAATCTTATACGAAGTATAGGTTACAATGGAAATCCTTAAAGAGACAAAACTATTTTACCTAAACGTAAGTTTGGTACAAAATTAAAATAGCTAAATACATAAAAAGAAAGTTAAAACTAATTACAAATATGTAGATTATAGTTATTAATAATATGTGATTATAATTCACATTAAATATGATCCAGTTATAATAATGATCTACTATGATTCGTATAGAATTGTGTTTTTTTTTTTTTTTTTTTTTTTTTTTTTTTTAATAATTTTCATGTATGTATAAATTATCGTAATTTATTTTAACATTTTTTAAAAGCTACAAGTTTTAAGAATATAATAAGAGATCTAACATGAGTAAAAGTAACTTTATTAGTAAGTTATTATTTCAATTTCTCAAAAATGTTCTGCTTTTGTCTGTAATTTGTGTAGTACTTTAACATAAATCTGATTGAAACGTTAACTAATCAATTGTAATTTTTGTCTTTATTTTGACAAATATGTTCTCTAAATAATCTTAGAGTTTAGAATGAAAATTAAACTATCTTCTCTCATTCTATATAAAACTTATAATAAAGTTCAATATTTCTTTTTTTCTTTACAAAAAAATTTTTTTCAAGTCTCGATAAAGACTTTTTTCTTTTTATTCTTGCAATACATTTTCTAAATAAGTTTAGAAGTTCAAATATTCATTTGAATATTGATTTATGTTGCATTGGGATGAAAGTATGTAACTTCCCCCCTTTTTTTTTTGTTTGTGTGAAAAATGAAATTAGTTTTACGAATACATGTCAGACAACATATGTTTGTATACTGAATAAATTCAGAGACAAAAGTAATTGATTTATAAATAAAAAGTATAAAACAAAATATGCATTTATAAGTTTAATGATAGTTATAATAAAATGTTAGATTTCTTTTACAAGATGTTAATTTTGAATGAAAAATAAAGATGAAAGTATAGATAAAAAGATTGATATAAATAAAATTTTAAAGTTTAAATCTTATAATACAATATACGTTTTATAAATAGATAATATATATAATGATTTTACATATTTTATTAAATTATTAACTAACCTATTGATTTAAATTAATTGATTTAAATTTCTTAATATAGATTCCATTCATTATTTATCAAATCAATTGATTTAGATGTAAATATTTCTTATTATTTAAAATGATTGATTTAAGTTAATAGACTCCCCACATAGCATGAAATATTTCAAAAAAAGATTACATGAAATATTTCAGTAAAATATTAAATTAGTGATGAACAAATATTTCTTCGAAATATTACAGTTTAAGAATATGAAATAATTCATTGAAATATTTCTGTAATATTGCTGCAACATTTCATGTTTTATTCCAAAAAAATTTCTGAATCCAACACTGAAATATTTGAGAAATATTACTGAATTATTTCTTGAAATGTTTCACATTAATATTTTACCAATCTTTCAAGAAACGTTGCATGAAATATTCCTGTAATATTGAAGGAATATTTCATGTTTTATTCCAAACTATTTTTGAATCCAACACTGAAATATTTGAGAAAGGTTACTAGATTATTTCTTGAAATGTTTCAGATCAATATTTCGCCAATCTTTCAAGAAACATTGCATGAAATATTCCTGTAATATTGAAGGAATATTTCATGTTTTATTCCAAACAATTTTTGAATCCAACACTGAAATATTTGAGAAAAATTACTAGATTATTTATTGAAATGTTTCACATTAATATTTCACCAATCTTTCAAGAAACATTGCATGAAATATTCCTCTAATATTGAAGGAATATTTCATGTTTTATTCCAAACAATTTTTGAATCCAACACTGAAATATTTGAGAAAGGTTACTAGATTATTTCTTGAAATGTTTACGATCCATATTTCGCCAATCTTTCAAGAAACATTGCATGAAATATTCCTGTAATATTGAAGGAATATTTCATGTTTTATTCCAAACTATTTTTGAATCCAATACTGAAATATTTGAGAAAAATTACTAGATTATTTATTGAAATGTTTCACATTAATATTTCACCAATCTTTCAAGAAACATTGCATGAAATATTCCTCTAATATTGAAGGAATATTTCATGTTTTATTCCAAACAATTTTTGAATCCAACACTGAAATATTTGAGAAAGGTTACTAGATTATTTCTTGAAATGTTTACGATCAATATTTCGCCAATCTTTCAAGAAACATTGCATGAAATATTCCTGTAATATTGAAGGAATATTTCATGTTTTATTCCAAACTATTTTTGAATCCAATACTGAAATATTTGAGAAAAATTACTAGATTATTTATTGAAATGTTTCACATTAATATTTCACCAATCTTTCAAGAAACATTGCATGAAATATTCCTCTAATATTGAAGGAATATTTCATGTTTTATTCCAAACAATTTTTGAATCCAACACTGAAATATTTGAGAAAGGTTACTAGATTATTTCTTGAAATGTTTACGATCAATATTTCGCCAATCTTTCAAGAAAAATTGCATGAAATATTCCTGTAATATTGAAGGAATATTTCATGTTTTATTCCAAACTATTTTTGAATCCAACACTGAAATACTTGAGAAAGTTTACTAGATTATTTCTTGAAATGTTTCAGATCAATATTTCGCCAATCTTTCAAGAAACATTGTATGAAATATTCCTGTAATATTGAAGGAATATTTCATGTTTTATTCCAAACTATTTTTAGATCTAACACCGAAATATTCGAGAAATATTACTAAATTATTTCTTGAAATGTTTCAAATCAATATTTCGCAAATCTTTCAAGAAACATTTCATGAAATATTTCTGTAATATTGAAGGAACATTTCATGTTTTATTTCGAAAAATTTTTCAATCCAACACTAAAATATTCAAAAAATATTGTTACATTATTTCTTGAAATGTTTCAAATCAATATTTCGCAAATCTTTCAAGAAACATTTCATGAAATATTTCTGTTATATTTAAAAAACATTTCATGAAGTATTTAAAAAAATGTATGAACATAACACTGAAATATCGAAGAAATATTGCTGCACTATTTCTTAAAATATTTCAAATCAATAATGCGCAAATTTTTCAAGAAATATTTCTGTTATATTTAAAAAACATTTCATGAAGTATTTGAAAAAATGTATGAACATAACACTGAAATATCGAAGAAATGTTGCTGCACTATTTCTTAAAATATTTCAAATCAATAATGCGCAAATTTTTCAAGAAATATTTCATGAAATATTTCTGTCAAATTCCAGAAATATTTCATGGAGTATTCCGAAAAATTTATGAATATAACAGTGAAATATTGGAGAAATATAGTTTAAATATTTGTAGTTCTCTCGCGTTTGTAGCAATTCTTCCATCTTGCCAGCAGGTGGCTACTTGATTATATTTTCATGTGATCGTAAATGTGGTTGGCAAACTCTCGCAAGTGGTGGGACGCTCTCTCGTTTAGTATATAAGACCGAAAATTCTTGATACAAATAAATAAGCGCTTAAATTATAAATAACAAATAAATGTATAAGTATCTAATATGGTTTGAGATGCAACTCTTACAAAATCAAAAATAATATCTGATAGAATTTTTCATCAATATTACAAATCAGTATTTCATGAAAGATTCCAAAAATATTTCCGAAAGGGTTAATAATCCTCTATGAATACTTTAGTTAAACTGATGGGCAATCTTTCAACAATATAACATATCAATATTACATGAAAGATTTCTGAAATATTTCCGAAACATTTTTTGAGAGATTCATAATTTTTTATGAATCCTTCAATAACATATTTTAGCAATCTTTCAACAATGTTACAAAGCAATATTTCATGAAAGATTTTAGAAATATTTCAGAAACATTTCTTGTAGATTCATAATCTTTTATGAATCCTTTAATAAAATATTTCTGCAATCTTTCAACAATGTTACAAAGCAATATTTCATGAAAGATTTTAGAAATATTTCAGAAACCTTTCTTGAAAGATTCATAATCTTTTATGAATCCTTTAATAAAATATTTCTGCAATCTTTCAACAATCTTACAAATCAACATTTCATGAAAGATTTCAGAAATATTTCAGAAACATTTCTTGAAAGATTCATAATCTCACATGAATCTTGCGGTCAAATATTGCTACAATCTTTCAACAATATTACAAATTAATATTTTACAAAATAATGAAAGAATGTTACAGAAACATTACATGAAATATTTCAAATCAATCTTCTAGAAGGACATATCAATATTTCAGAAATATTTCTTATCAATATTTCTGTTTTATTCCGAATCTTTCAATGAAATATTTCAGAAATATTTCAGAAATATTTCATGCTATGTGGGTCCTTAAATAAAAAATCTGTGAATTTTCAAGCCACATTTTGAAAACTTACAGATTCCTCGTATTTTATAAAAATTGTTTATCAATGAAAAATTAATAATATGTACAAATAGATACAAGATGAATGAATTAGCACGTAACTAGAAAAGATTATAGAAATTAAAAAATCTTTAACATTTTAAATATTCCTGAAAAAGAGAAAAAGATATCAGATTTTTTTCTAAAATATTTATAATTTTTTTTCATGATATATTAAGGTAGTCCCGTCATCAGCTATAGTTTGCTAATCGTAAAAATTAAAAAAACGTATAATCTTTTGAAACTTGCAACAATGTTAGTTTTTATTTCAAATATTATCTCCGAAAAATTTCAGCTTGCTTTGCCGACTGTTTTTCTACAATATACGTACTTGAAATTTATCTTTTTATTACTATGAAACCTGAAATTATCGAACTTTGAATGATATTATCTTAAAAAAATAATCGGTAAGGCTACCTGAAATTTTACATGAATGATATATGAAATAAAAACTTTTTTTGGTGAAGGTTTCAAAAAATTATACGTTTTTTTTATTTTTACGAACAACAAACTATACCTGACGACGGGACCACCTTAATAAGTATCAAATATGGTTCTCATTTGTTTGATCTTATTTGGTAAAATATCAGTGTATTTAAATATATTATTATCAATTTTTTTACTGATTATATCTTGTTGATTAAGTGTAAGTGTGATATAGTTGAGATATTTTAAAACATATTTTATTATCTAATTGATCTTGTTTTATTTCGATGATATTAGTTTGTTCGATATTTTTATCAAATATTATTTTATATTGATTTTTATTTAAATTATTAAAGCTTATTGGTATTTTCAAAAATTTATTATTTTCGTCTAGAAAATCATCTTTGAAATTTATGAGTACTTCCGATACATTAATTTTGGTAGTGAGTTTGGCTTCACTTTTATATACTTGTATTAATTCATTTAGAGCTGGTATCCTTGTATCATTTAGATTATTTAGTTCTGATGTATGACTTTCGATTGCATAACATTTTTCTGCTAATGTAATATTATGAACATTGAATATGTTACTTTCGTTATAGATTACTAGTTCTTTTTCGAAAAAACACTGTTTCGTTATTATTTTAGGATTAATTAGTTCTGTTGTCAAATTTTCGGTAATATTTTCATATTTTACGCAATCAATTTTTAATGGAATAATGTTATCGAAAATTATTTCTGATTCTTTTGCAAATTTTTCACATAATGTATTAAGAATTGTGTATTTTTTAAATTCATTTTGTTTGAAATCGTTTGTGAGCAATTTTTGATTTTCTACACAACTTATTATTTTTGTATCATTTATAGTTAGAACAAATGAACGCATTATTTCGAAATCTTTTGGAATTTGGTGTATTATAATTTGATTACTCTGTAATTTTTCGGTTTTGTCAGATTCAATTAGAGTGCATTCAAATTCTTCTGTTTTTATAAAATTAATATGAAGTTCATTATATTTCACTTCATTAGTGATTTTATTGATAAAGTAGTTTCAGCTTGAAAATGTTCGTGATTTTTTTCTATGTTTATTTTTTTGTTATCCTCTTTTTCATTAATTTCTGCATTTCTTATGTCAAAAAGTGTGAGTGTTTTATCATCAATAATTGAATCGTCCAATATATGTGATTTAGGTTCTGTGGTTTTATGTGATATAGTTTTTTGTTCATTACAGGATGTATTATTATATAACTCTGCATGTAAATCATACAATTTCTTGCAATTTTCTCTCGTATGACCTTTTATTTCACAAAATAAATAAAAATTTTTGTTTTCAGAGAAATCGTTTTGATATATAACATTTAATATTTTTATAAAGTCATCTATGTTGTTAAGGTGGTTCGTGCGGTAAGAGAGAGAAAGCTAGCTGTGAGAAAAAGAGATAGCGCTCACATGACCCAGTTGCGCATGCGCAGCAACGTAAATGTGAACGAAATATGCATCGTTTATCTAATAATTACATTTTCAAAACACTTTATCTCTTTAATAAAACGATGAATTTACGTGAATCTTGTTGGAAAATGTTTATTATTAGTTCCTTTATATATGTTTAAATTTTCAATTACAATTTGGATGTAGTTTATGAGATATTGCGATTAACAGCTACGAAATGTAAAAATTCCAATATATATATAGATATACTTCCAATGTAATTTGTAAAACTTTGAACATCGATTAATCAAAAACGAAACGATGAAATGTTCTGAAATTTTAATATGATATTCACATTGCCTTCATTGAACTATACCTACAATTTCAAGAATATCTTGAAAAAACACTTCAGTCGCACGAACCACCTTAATTTCTGCAGAATTAATAAAAGAGCTAATGTAACCTTTTAGTTTCGATTTTGCAGTCAGAAGAAGTTTTATTTTATCTTGTGCTAAGCTTCTTGCTAATTCCATTTTATCAATATATTCTTCAGGTAATATATTTTTACCATCGAATTCTGGTAAAAGTTCAAACAAATAATCATCATAATCCATTATGATTTTTCATATCTTAATTTCTTGTAAAGGGAATTTTTTTTATTTAATTAGGATATTACTAAGTAAATGTGTGATATGATGTTAATATGCAAATGTTATTATAGATACTTTTATTATTCATCAATATTAAATGATCCATGTTATATCAAAAATGTTTAAATGATCTTTTTGATATTTAGTATAAACTCGTTATTAATCATAAAAATTGTTATAAATATTGCTGATTATACTGTTTATAACTATATTTTTAAACATAGAATATTTTGAATGTTATTTAATAAATTTCTTTGAAACTAACCTACTATACTTGCATAAAAACTAAGAATATTATTGATGTGTTTTAAATTTTTATAATGACCTACTGCTGTTGTTAATATACGAAAACCGTATCGAAAAATTTTTCGCTGAGTTTGTACTTTTACGAGTTCGATACACTTTGTAATATTTTGATGATTATTGTCTGCTTTTTTTTGCAGTTTGTTTATTTTATTATTTTTTACTATACTATTATCTTTAATTATAAATTATTAATATTGATAATGTATCAAATTTGAATTAAATTTAGTAATATAGATTGGATTATTGTTAATTAATTAAAGAAATCGTAATAAATTTAATAATGCTTATTTTAACTCTATAACGTGTATTGTTATAAAACTTAAATAGTTTACTAGTATACTATTAAATGTTAATATTAATAATTATTAGTTTAATAACAAAAATTTATAGTATTTTCTTACCCTGGTAACACAATCTGTTGCAAGCACGATTGCTCAGAACTTGCGTGGTCTGTTTCCACATTTTAATGCATATCTGCTGAAATTTAATTGCGACTGAAACGTGCGTCAGATTTGTAACAGATTGCCAATTAAAACGTGCGATTCTAAAATAAGAATAAACATGCAAACTTGCAGCAGAATTGAAGCAGTCTTCCGTAAGAATCTTACAGCAGCACTTTACTCCAGAATTACATAAGAATGACATAAGTTGAGCGCAATCATATGACGAGAATAAACACGTAAACTTGTAGCAGAATCGAAGCAGTCTTTAGTAAGAATCTTGCAGCAGCACAGTTTATAGAATTTCAAAGTTAATTAATAGTTCAAAAATTGAAGTCACTTTATAGAATAAAGATAATACATTGTATTTTAATAAAAAATTTTCATTGTGAATATTATTAACATTTAACGAACGAGAACATGTTCATAAGAGTTGTTGACAGATTTTAAAAAAGCAAATGTTGAATTTAAAAATTATAATTTATAATTTAATGAAAATATAATAATTTATAATTGCGATACATTTAATGCATTTCGTTAAACTTTGCGTGTTCTTACTACCAATGCCTACACCTATAGGCACATATTGGCTAAAAGAAAAAAAAAGAAACGCAAAAAATAATCAACATATATACACAAAGGGGTGGGCGCTGATGTTATAGTATAAAATTATATACATGTAGACATTGGGGAGAAGAAAGGAGACCATTGCAGCCAACTGTCAAATATGAAAAACGTAGATAAAAAAATTTTATAATATCTAAGAAAAGTTTTAAATAAATTTCTATCAGTAAAAGATGATAAATATTTTGGTTTTACTTTCATACGTAATTCTGTAGTAAAGTTTTGTCGCAAAATTCTTATGCGAGATAGCTTCAAGTATGCTGCATGCTCGCGTGATTATTCTTATGATAAGATTGCATTTAACTTTTGTCCTTCTGATGTAATTTTAGCGCAAATCTGCTGCATGATTCTCACCTAAAACTGCTTCAATTCTGCTGTACATTTACGTGTTTATTCTCATCATTAAATTACACTTAACTTTTGTCATATTTATGTAATTCAGGGGTAAAGTGCTGCTGCAAGATTCTTACGGAAGACTGCTTCGATTCTGCTACAAGTTTACGTGTTTATTTTCGTAACATAATTGCACTTAACTTGTGTCATTCTTATGTAATTCTGGGGTAAAGTGCTGCTGCAAGATTCTTACGGAAGACTGATTTGATTCTGCTGCAAGTTTGCATGTTTATTCTCGTCATATAATTCCACTTAACTTTTGTCATTCTTATGTAAATCTGAGGTAAAGTGCTGCTGCAAGTTTCTGATGCAAGACTGTTTCGATTCTGTTATATGCTTGTGTACTTATTACGATTCGCAGAACAGTACTTGACAATTTGCAATTCTTACGTAATTGTGCTGCAAAACTTTGTCGGGAATTATTTACTCGATTTCGTTGCTAGTGTCTGTAATAAGTTTTTTCCGCAAGTTTACTGCAAAATATCTTCAAGATTCTGGGCATTCTTTCCGTTCCGTAGATCGCACTTTCTCTCTGCCAGAAACGTGCAATTCTGTTGCACTTATCTGTTGTAATTTCTGTTCATAAAAAACCCTATGAAATGCGAAAACAGACAGCACATGTTCTGCTGCAAGTTTTTGATTTTCAAGAAAATTGCAGCAAAATTGCGTTGACCATGTTACCAGGGTAACTTAATATTGCTTAATAGCAATTTTTGTTGACCGTGAATTTTAGTATTTTTTAAATGTGTCACTTTTGCTAATTTAGTTATTTTTACTTATGTAGTACTTTTGAATTTATTTTTTATGTATTGATATATAGATTTTATTTATATATTAAATATATTTTAAAATTTGTTTCAATATTTGTATTTGTATTTTATTTTATAGTATGAATAGCATTCTGTGTAAATTGTATATTTTGATTCAATGATTATTATTTGCACTTTTATTTATTTTTAATATATTTTAATTAAATTCCTTTTTTATTTGTTTCTGTTAGGTTAAAACAATGAGCAGATACGATTTATACAGAAACACTTTATTTAACATACAAAGAGATTCTAATTTACTTAATACAGAATAAAGCTCTTTTACAATATTACAGAGATCTTTACTCTTCAAGTATCGCAACGGAAGTGAGCGCGCACATGCCACGAGGCAGGAGCAATAATATAGCGCGTTAACAAAACTTACATGAGTATAATACATCAGGAGTATAATACAGAAGCGCTAAATACGAATATTGATTATCCTATTACTAACAGTTTCATATATTATTTTTGTTTATTTATCGATGCACTTTGTATTTCATATTTTGTATATAATATTTATTTTAGATTGCACTTTATTATTTTATTTATTTATTTATTTATTTATGTACTTTTATTTGATTTATCAATATTATTTATGCGCTTATATTTTATTATATTATTTATTTTATTTACTTTATATGATATGCGCTTTGAATATATTTATTTATTTATTCGATATATTTATCTCTTTATTTGATTGCACTTGTATATTATATTTTATTTTTATTATATTTGAATTATTTATGCACTTTGTATATTTTATTTCATTTATTTAATTTCACTTTATTTATTTTATTTGTTTGCACTTTATATTTTATTTCATTTATGTATATTCACTTCATATATTTTATTTTATTTATGTATTTTCACTTTATATCATTTATTTTATATATTTGCACTTTATGTTTTATTTCATTTATATATTTTATTTTATTTATTTATTTTCACTTTATATGATTTATTTTATATATTTGCACTTAATATTGCTTTTGAATTTATTTAATTGCCTACTTTTATATATATATTTGTTATTTCTCACTTTTGATTGAATATTATATTTTTATACTAATAATCTTTAAGTATATTTAACACGATCCTTCAATTAAAAATTTGTACCGGAACCAAAATGTTAAGTCCTGGCTTTACACCAGGACGGAGTTAATGATTGATTATGTTGTTGATATGAGGAAAATATATTTTATTATAATATTAAATAAAAGAACAAAGTTTAATTTTAAAATATTTAATTTGAAAGTTAAGTCTAGTGATAGAAAAGCTCTACCAATTTTAATTGTTATGAATCGTTCTCACGATTAAATATACTTGAATTGAAATAATGTAGATCAAAATATAATTGTAAGAATCTTACCTTGATTCAGCTAAGTAGATACAGGCAGACAGTAAATAAGTACACTTGATTTAATATTTTAATTATAGTGATTTTATTTGTTACTTTTATAATAAACTGAATATAGTGCGCGAATATTTGAATAATTTTATAGTGCGAGGAATATAGTTATAATAATTGTATCTTTGAAGTGCTTGTAGAAATTCTTTGATAAAGTGCTTTGAAAAAGTGTCTGCTTTGAAGTGCTTATTGAAGTGCTCCTTTTTCCTGATTTGATCTGTCTTTTTATATTGATGATCCCTGCCTTGTTTAAGAATGATTGTTTTATAATTTGAAATTTTGAATTGATGTCAATCGATGGAGCAATGCTTATTATGCATTTTGATGCTTATTGAATGATATGGTTAACGTGGTAAATCTGGTTCATGTAGTCTTCGTAATTGTACTTATTTTATTGATTCTGAAAATCGCATTGCACTTCGTTTCTTAACAAATGACTTACTTTTACAATATACTTGCTAAGGTTAATTAGCTGATTGATCAATAACTGCATATTTTTGGAATGATAAATTTTGAAATAAAAGATACGTCGTGACGTAACAATTATATAAGTAAATTATAATCAAATTCATTTTGAAATTGTTGAAAATATACACACTCGTACTAGGTGTCGACACCTATTGAGAATATTTAGTAGACAGTTGATGAGAATCAAGCTGCGTCTCGTCGTCGTTCAGTTCCGAGGGGCTATTCACTTAAAAAAAGTGTTAAAATGATTACAGATTTCATATGATTTCAAATGATTTCAAAATGATTTCAAATGATTTCAGAAATATATTTTTATACTTGTAATTTCAAACATTTTCAAAACAGCCTATGGTAGGCAGTGATTTCAAATGATTTCAAGCAAAAATTCTATGATTTCAAATGATTTCAAGCAAATTTTCTATGATTTCAAATGATTTCAAGCAAATTTTTTATGATTTCAAATAATTCCGAAATCATTCCAAGATAATTAAAATTAATATTTATGAATATCAAGCTTACTTTAAATTACAATCCCTAAATCGTCATTATTGAATCATATCAAAATTAAAATAATACCTATATTTTAACACCACAAAAATAAAATAAAAAAACAAAGAAATTGCATAATTAAAACAAAAACTTTTTATCACTTTAGTAAATAAAAAAGACCAACAATGTGTTCAATAATAATAAAATTATTCTAGATTTGTACTTATATTGGCTATATGCATAGCAGAAAACACAAAGTTAAACTGAACTGACAGTTGTAAAACAAATGAGTATGGACAAATTATAAACACGCATCAACATGCACACTATATAAATCTATTTTCGACGACCGACTATAGCATAACTTTTGTTTTTAACTGAATGTTGTATACCTTGCTTGAATTTCAGGCTCGAACTTATAATCGACACTCAATCCTTAAATAGGACATTTTATTCTTATTTTTTTATGATGAGGAAGTAAGATGAAATAATATTTGAAAACTGAGTGTCGCCTATGAATTCTAGTTTTAGTTATAATGTTTGTATAACATAAAATTAAATTTTTTAAACACAAAGTTAGTTTAAAAAATTGACCAACATAAGAGCTAATATCGAAAAACTTATCAGCCGTGTGTGACAGATACAAAGAGAGAAATTCAAACATAAGTAAATAATGCTTATTTACTTATTTATAGATCTTATTTAAATTTTTTGTTAGTATTTTTTTTTTCATTTTTCACATATATTCTTTTTTATTTGTTTTGATATAAATTATTTTTACATAAAAATTTTTTGTGCGATGCGTTTTGCTTATGATTAAAATCATTTATTTTTTTCAATTCCAGAAAAAAATTCTAATAAATATTTATATATTATACACTGTTAAAAATTATGAAGTTTGCTTCCGATACTATTATTGAAATTTCAATTTCTACTTTAAATTATATACAATTTTATATTAAAATTAGAATAAAATTATTAATTTTATATTAAAATTACAATAAAATTATTAATTTTATATTAAAATTATAATAAAATTATTAATTTTAATGAAATGTTTGGAAGCTAGTTTCATATTTTACATTAAATTTAATATTATTTTTAACAGTGTATATCGATACTATTCCCCAAAAATCAAAAATTATTTTATTTATCAGAGCAGCTCATATTAATCTGGTATTTAAATAATATTTAGTATTATATTTCTGGTAATATTTTAAATTGTAAACTAAATACAAAAATATTCATTGATTTCAATGATTTTAAATGATTTCAATGATTTCAATTTGAATAGTTTTGATTTCGGTAATCATATTGTGCACATAAAATTTAATAAAATATTTCAATGATTTCAAATGATTTCAATGATTTCAAATGATTTCAATAATGATTTCAAATGATTTCATCTGAAGGTGGTCAATGATTTCTTATAGTGAATAGCCCCTCGTTCAGTTCAGTTCAAGTCCGTCTGTTAAAGCCAGAACTTGTATTTCATTATTGTATAAAGAGATTATTTAATTTAATTATTCTTGTATAGATTAAATAAAGACTTTTCATTTAACATAAATTGTGCTCTGCATTATTATAATTTTAACAGGTTATGAGCCCAAAGTGCTTTTGACTGCGCGTTTTATTTAATAAAATTGAGAAAGGAGTTTGTGTAGTTTGGAGCGTGCGTCAGTCTGTTTGGTGAATTGTTTTATTGTTCTTTATCTCCTGGTTGAAGCGTCAGAGATGGCGAGTCAAGGAACAAAAAGACAGGACGAAGGACAGCAGGGGGAGAAAAAGGAGAAAGAAAGAAAAAGAGAAAGGAGTTGACTCCGGGTAAGAATTTTTCTTTACTCTCTCTCAATTCTATAAGACAGTAATGACGTCGCATGCACGCTTATAGAAAGAAAGAAAAGGACAGAGAATAGATAGCGTCGTGCGCTAGTCTATAAAGAGAGAGAGAGAGTGAGAGAGAAATAAAATAAGTCGCCATGTTGGGTGAAATGACGCAATGTGTGTGAGTATGACCGATTTATGCGTGCATGAGAAAATTTTGTATGCTTTGTGTGTGTGTTTATGTATATAGAATGAGAGAAGAGACCATGCACGCACAAAATAAAATTGATAGACTAAATAAACGACAACACGAAGTGAAGAAGGTTTTTACGTATGTGCGTGTGTATATATATATATATATATATATATATATATATATATATGTATATGTGTGTATATATGTGTGTGTATATATATGTATGTATAGTGGATGCACACGAGGGGTCTGAACATATTTATGACGGTATAGACGGAAATAAATGAAAACCGGTAAAAAAATAGTATTTGCAAAAAGTGCCGCTTGAATTTGGTTAAATTTCGCTATAATTAAAAATAAATGTAAAAACGGACGCATTTTTATGTTGAAATACTAAATATAATTGCTTGAAGAAAGAAAGGCATTGGCCTGACTTCTAAAAATTGAAAGATAATAATGCACACAAACATGGCGGCCATAGGCCCAAGTCGAGTTGATGAAAAGACATCGACGCCGTGTACAATAAAAAGACCGTGAAGACGTGCGCGCGCAATTAGAAAAAGACAGAAAGACGGTGACTGCTAAAAGGCGAGAATAAACTCGCAGGTATATAATATACATATGTACGTATAACATGGTTATAGCATAATGAAAAGAGACAGTATATAAGTGTGATCGTATATGTATAGAAGTGTGTGCGTCGTCGCGATAAAAATGACAGATTAAGAAAGAGACAGAATTAGTGAAGCGAAACGAACTAAATTAAAGCGGACAAAAATAAAGTTTACGTAAATGTATACAAAAGACCGATTAAAAAAAAAAGAAAAAGACAGAAAAGAACGACTTTGAGAAAAATATATTTAAGAATATTTAATTAATTGAAATTATCATTATACAGAGGAAAGAAGTTTATTGTAACTTCACATAACATCCTCATGAGAATATGTATATGACAGTTGTTGAAGGCAGCATTGTATTCCAAATTATGACAAATTGAATACAAATTAGGTAATGAATAATGACTATTTCAAATTAAAAATTTTATTTTATTAAGCTTGAACGTACGTATATAAAAATATTTTTTAATAAATATATCCATGGTTCTAAAAATGATATTGATCGATCATAGTTGCTGCTTTCACATACATAATAATACTTGTGTTCAGTATATTGTGTATGAGAATAATAGCACATATGTATAATTATAAATATAAAAATATACATAAATAACTGGCAAATTTGATTGATTTAACATTGCTTGTCTTCGGCATGTTAGATTGAATCTCTTAAATTGTCATAAATACGAATTACCTAATATTGCCTGTGTTCTGCATACTAGGTTGATTCACTTTATGTTGATAGATATATTGAGTTTGAAGGGCTTGTGTTTGGTCTATTAAGCTCATAATATATATATAATGAACTCTAAAGTAAATTATCTAATTTTGCTTGTGTTCGGCAAAATTATATGAATTTTATTTATATTGGTTTACTATTCCTTTATAGTTGACGAGTACGTTACGAGTGAAGAATTTGACCTGGTGATAAGGACAGTCACAGAGATGAAGACAGAGTGAAGACAGATTATATATGCCCTATTGTACGACAGGTGGCCACACTATGACTGATAAGAAAGTGAGAAAAGGCAGAATTAACGACAGGAATGACAGAAGACAGAGGGGCTATATAACGAGACAGAACAGAAAGTAGAATAAAGTGACGGTTTTGAAGACGGCTCTGTGAAAACTGTAGTTATAGTCCAGTCATTGGAGGCAAAAATAGGGTATAACCTGGAAATTCTTTCGGTTAGCACCAATTTTCATAAAACTTTAGGATGAAGCTTATATTACCCTACAGATCAAAAGTTATATATCGGCGAGGTGTGCTTTTTGCTTTAAGGTGGTTCGATACTAAATGACTTGTGATACCATGATTCTGAAACTTCGTTAGATTGTTTATTAAGCTTTGATACAAGTTTTCTCAAAATTTGAGATCCTGTTGACGACTTAATTTTTTCAAACGAACATCCTGAAGATCGACCTTTTAACATTAGCTAGTATGGTGATCTATCAAAAGTTGATACATTTTATGTCATATCTTTCTGAATTGTGATACCAGAATATTCAAAAACTAGCAAGAGATAGTCAAGATAATTACTTTTCGATTGATATGCAAAAAATGTTACGTTGACGACCATTTAGAAGAAATATTTAATCAGAAACTACAAAATTGTGCTGTTTCAGTACGTTTACCAGCTCAGCTGATGCGTGGCAGCCCTGAGCAAAATGCGCGCGCAATTCAAAAAAATGATTTTTACAAAATTTTAAATTAGCTTATTTTATTGTATATTATTCTTTCGCATGATTAAATTTAAACACTTTAATAATTGTAATAAATAATTTATTTTGAAACATTAAATTTTATTTAAATTTTAACAAAATTTCAATTTAAAAATACATTTTTGAATAATTAAATATAATAATTAAATATTAAATATTGACTTAGAAAAACAATTTCTCATGAAATATTTTTAAATATTTCTATTGAACATTTGATATAAAATCAATAACTTTTTTTATAATTTTTTCATCTCTGGTAACTCTAACCTTATTATCGATATTCTCACTTAAAATTATATTTAAATTCACCTAAACTTGCTTTATTTATCAAAACGTTGTTTTTAATTATTTTCTCATTTCTTATATCGACTATACTCTTAGTATTACATTTAATAATTTCTTCTGTCTTGACAATTGTTACTAATAATCTTTTTAAGAGCAGACCGGATTCGCTGTCCTTGTCTAATTGAGATTTTCGTTATTTACTCAAGTATTAATCGGTGTATCTGCAAATTGAAGGTTAAGCGCAATAGATATTATTATTACAAATATGTGTGCACAAGAAAACAAAAATCTACCGATTTGTTTTTGAGAAAAGTAAGGAACGCGAAAATATTATAAACATAAACTTTCACCTCGGCGTTCCTTACTTTTCTCAAAAACAAATCGGTAGATTTTTTTTTTCTTGTGCATAGATGTTCATTATAATAATATCTATTGCGCTCAACCTTTAGTTTGAAGATACACCGATTAATACTTGAGTAAATAACAAAAAACTCAATTTTCACTCGGTCGGTATCAAATTCTACTCCGGCCTACTCTTAAAGCCTTTACATCTTCAATGGCATCGTGTAAAAGAAAATTTTTATTGGGCAGAAAATCACTAAGTAAAGCATTTATACTAAATTTTTTCTTTCCTAGTCGTCTCTCTGTCAACAATTTTTTAAAAATAACTAGAGAATCAGCGAATCCATAAACGATGCTGGTAAAATCTTCGAGTAAATTTATTTTTTCCATTAGTTTCATCATTCTGGGATGATCAAATGAAGAGCCATTGTGGGCCAATAAAATTATTGGACATTTGAAAGAATTTAAATAATGTATAAATTTTTGACAACCGTTTATCGCAGAAACTGCCTTTACACAGTTTTCTCTTAAGAATAATTCACCGTGAATCATCTTCAGACCTGTAATTTCAGACGCTTGTTTAGAAAATGGTCTAGATGGTGTTATATAAACATTAAAATCACATTCTCCGATAAAAGATGTTGCAGAGATTTGTACAATCTCATCTTGCTGTCTAACACCAGTTGTTTCAGTATCGTAAATTATTATTTTGCATGATTGTATGTCATGTTGATTTTCTATATTCTTTAAAAAGAGGGTTAATTGTGGTACTTCGCTAAGAGAAAATCCGCTCTCATAGGTTATTCCTTCTTTTTTATCACAGATAGCATTTTTATTTTTTTGAGTGCCTGCCTTCTTTTTTTATAAGATATGGTACTATTAGTTTCCTTTTTTATTTTTCTTAATACATCCTTTTTTTCAAGTCTCAATACTAGAATCATCAATAGCGCAATCCATTTTTTTATAGACAGTTTCTGCATATTGACATCCTATATTTTTTTGGCATACACTTGCTGCTACTCTAAAAGACAAGGATTCTGAAGCTGCATAGTGCCTAGCTTTAGGATTTTTTGAAGAAATCATTTGATTTAAAGACTCGTTACTTTGACTAGAGCCGCATTCCGCTATTTTATCAATATCAGTAGTATAACGACTAATTACATTTTCTAAACGATTTTTTAAATCGAGATCAGTCAAGGGTTTCCCATTTGGTAGATATTTATGTTTATATTCATTATTGGATGTACCTTCGCACCATGTAGCACATTGCGAATGGTCTCCGAAAGAATGGGGAACAATTGCTTGGAGAGCATGCTGCATATCTAAAGGTAATCCCTTGTTTCGTTTTATAGCGATGGAAAAATTTTTTGTAAAATAATTAATCAACACAGGAGGTAACTTCATCGCATATAACTGGTTTGAAAATCCTTTTTTTACATGATTAAAATCAGACCATTTTACAATATGATAAGAAGCTTCCCTTCTCACCGAAGCAATAGAAGAACTATCATCATCTCCTATTAAGGTACTGATTTTAACATTTTCAGATTTCAACAAATTATTTTTTGTAATAAGCTCCACTGCCATATCCGCTTCCATCGATTTAGCTGAATTGTGATAATTTAACCTACAGTCATGATCTTCAGGAGAGTGTCCAAGTGAACAGAAACGACAAGTTTTATTCCGTATCGCGTAAGACATGCATTTTCCCGAATAGAATCCAACCAATGTGGAATGACCTATTGCAAAAATTTAATAATAATAAAATTTACGTTTTGATACTTTATGTAGAAGTATAATATATACCGCTTAAACTATTGTAAGCTCTTCCATTCCCCCGCTTTTGCCAAGCACAGTCAATAGATGCTTTCAAATAAACACTCGAATCATTATCACATTCTTCAGATTTATTGCCGCTGATAGAAAGGAAAAAGATATTTGGATGGAATTAATGGTATAAAAATATAAAAAATTAATTTTTCACTGCTTTATTTTCTTAAAATGAATAAAAATAATAAAAATCTGATTGTATAATGTAAAATTAGTTTTTAATATAAAAATAAACAGTATTTAAAAAAAAATCACAATAAAAAAAATTAATATCATTTACAAAAAAAAAATTAAAGCATGGGTACAATTTCATTTTTTTTGAATATAAAAATTATTTACAATTAGATTTTTATTTTATTTGAAGATATTTTTGCACATGTCTCACTTTGTTTGTTCAGATTCTTTTTGTAGGGTCATTTCTTTTTCCAATTGTATCGCTTTCGTACAAGTGCCTTGCGCTACTTCTTCCATAACACGTCCAACTTTTCTCTCGTAGACTTTGAGAGTTTTAGGTGTTACTGTAGCAACAGAAATTGATGATAGTAAGGTGTTTATATGTGTTTCTCCAAGACCTGCATCTATCATCCCTAAAAGTTCGAATAATTTATATTATTGCACATATACGTCAGTTTTATAATTTAATAATATACAAGAATTACCAAAGGCTATTCCAATATTAACATCATACATATTGTTTTTCCTTTTATTTGTATGCACCAAGTGGTTTTTCTTGCAGTCGCTACACTGGCTACTCCTTGCTTATTTTCATTTATAACGTTTTTGAGTGACAAAGTTTTGTTGCAATTTTTACACCATAACTCATCGGCTAAGGTACTCAATTCAACCACATGTCTCAAACTTACAGGCAATGTAACATTTTTCTGCAATAATTACATATGTTACATTAGATTTAATATAATAATAAACTTGACACACATGATGTAAGACATGAAAATATATATGAATGCATAAATGAATAAATTACTTTATTATATATAACTGCTATTTTTAAAAATCATACATCATTTATGATAATCATATTATTTATTATAAAATGAAATTTATTCAACTTTCTTTCAATATAAATTAGATAAAACGTAAAAATTATACTTACTTTTTCAACATTTCTCAGGCATCTTTTTGCAACTACAGCTTCTATTTTATCAATCACTTTTTTTTCATAAATTTACCTTTTCTTTTTCCTCTTTGGCCTCTTATATTATATGGAGGAGACATGTTTCAGAACCTTTTTTAGAAATAATCTACGAATAGGTTATGTAGATAACCAAACAGTCGCGAGCAGAAAGGCTGAAACGTCAGCTGTAAATGTGCAGGAGTACCAACCTAACAAAACTTTTTTCTGTACAACTATACTATTATCATTATGGGTATCGAACCACATTAAAGGGGTAAAAACTACCCTCAAAGTTGAAAAATAGTAAAAATGCCGATTTACGCTTATAAATAATTAAAATAATCTTGGAATGTCTAAAATAAGTATTGTTTAATATTGTGGAACATAATTAATGATATTAAGCATTTTTACAACCCTTGAAAACCACCCCTTTGACTCAATAAAAAGAGCATATATAGTTTTTAACATTAAAAAATATTTTTATGATACAACTATGGAAAAATATTAACGTTTTAAGTTTATGATATAATTTTTAATTTATTACATTATTTCAACCCTTAAAAACTACCCCTTATGATGCAAAATAGAAAAAAATTATTTTGAACATGTAAATTATTTTGTAATGACATATTTATATTAAATTAGACATTATTTCACAGTTTATAATGATTTTTATTTTATTGGAACATTTCAATCCTTAAAAACAACCCTTGATGATAAAATGCCAAAAAAACGAGCCTTCAGTACTTTTAATAATTTAATAACTTTTATTCTATTAATAATATATTTTTTATGTCTTATTATAGGATTTAGAATATATTTAAGTATTTTACATTTAAAACACACACACACACACACACACAAACACAAACGTGTCCACTTACGAAATATACATATAGGAACTGCAAAGAATAGAAGCTATATAATGTACAGACTCAAAGAAGCTGTAAAATATTTATATGTATGTATCTAAAATACTCAAAAATAAACGCATTTATGCGCTCTGAAAATTTTACCGAAAAAGTACAATTGGTTTTTTTATGATAACTCCGCTAATTTTTAAGCTTTTTAATTGCTCCAAAATAGATTTTGTAGGTAATTGTATCATCTTTAAGTCATGTAAATATCAATTTTTAAAAAGTTTTATTTTTTGAGATTTTTTAGTTTGAAGGGTCAAAAATAGGTGGTACTTGGCTCTGATTACAGAATTCTAACACTAATATCTCAGTTGATTTTTATCGGACAAGAATAAAAAAAAAAAGCAAAATATTCATGAAAAAAGCTATATTTTTTAACTGTAGTACTTTTTACGTACATCTGTTAATTATTGAGATATTTTAAAAAAAGGATGAATTTTTGAAAAATAAAAAAATTTTTTTTTATATAAACTTGATTCAAAAAAAAAAATAAGCATCCTAAATTGCTGAAACTTCTAGAACACATAGTTGGTATCTAAATAAGATAAACCCTAAAAGGATTTCTTTATATTTCAAAACCTGTCTTAATGACAGTGGATTTAATATTGAAATTTTATTGTCAAACTATATAAAATAATTTTATTTTCCTTGTAACTCCTTCAATTTTTATACTATTGACTTGAAACAAAATTGATTTAAAAGGTAATCTCAATACGTTTAAAAAATATTATATACATTTTCCTCAAAAAGCGTAACAGTATTAATATTCAATAATTTATAATTCGTTATGTATTGTATATAAAATAATGATAAAAAATGGAATTGTTTTGTTTTTTTACAAGCTCTATTTTTGTTTCTTATGAGTTTTTTGATAAAATTAAAACTTTTCAAGTTATTTCATGAAAACCCGTCAGAAAACATGCTTTTTTACACTAAAAATCTATGTTTTCAATCACCTATAACTCGAAAAGTATTCATTTAACAAAAAAACTCGAGAAGGGGCGGCTCCCGCCCCCTGGGCAAAAGCGCACATCGGCATTATATAACTTTTGTTTTTTGGACTATTCTTTACCTACTGACAAATTTTCATGTTAATCCATCCCAACCGACAAAATTTCAAGCTGAAATGCTTCAATGACTGGACTATTAAAGTAACTGCAGGAGGTCAAATAGCGACAGTTAAGGAAAGACAAAAACAAATCAAAGGTTTGACAGCAAAATTGAATGATGTATTGGAAAAATATGTATACGACGGAAAAACAGATGAAAATAAGAACGAAGACGGAGCTAAAGACAGGGAAGAGACAGATGAGCATTACAATACGACTGAAACGGCAGAAATAAAGACGGAGACGGAAAACAGAATAAATGAAATGACTGAAGCAAAATTGGCTGACCTATCTGATAAATTGGACAAGGTAATGGATAAACTCAATACGTTAAGGCAGAAATGGCAAATAGCAAGAGAGTCGAAGAAAAATAAAAAAAAATAGAGCAGAAAAGAGATGACGATTTGATGGCTTTGATGGTGAAGAAGGGAAGCGCCACGCGGGTCTTTGGCAGCTAGGCTCTGGATTTGATGAGGGAGGAATTTAAACAGGGAAAGGAGGATGACTACAGGTAACTAGGCAGAAAGGACAAATAAATCCAAAGACAGCAAAACGAGATATAAGGTAAGCAATCATCTTGAAAATTATACACTTAATGCAGAAGGTTTCGGGAACTCGACAGTCTTGGATGAACACTTAGGACCGGTAAATAAATTGAAAATATCGCGTTTAATACAAATAAAGCTTGATAAAAGACTTAATAAAGAAAACGACAATATTTTAGACGTTTTTAAACAGTTGACGGAAATTATCAAAACCGGATTGACTGGAAAAGACAGACCAGTAAAACGCTATTATAAATTAACGACTCAAATTATAATTTGAAAACTTTGGATTATTTTATGTCTGAATTAAGTTCGCTGGACTTATTGTATGTTGTAGATAGTACTATTGTAGCAAATGAAAGTTCGTGATATTTTAATAAATAGAATAGATAAAGACTATCATGCTAGAGTTATGAAAATTAATTATCCAGTTGAATTGTTGAACAGAATTAAAGAAATTAAAGAAAAATAATTAAATTGAAGCGAGGTAAATGTAACTCCATCTAGTATTATCAAAAAAAAAAAAAAAAATACAACATACAGTATAATCCAGCGAAAGAAAAGGCAATTAGTTTTATAGACGGATTTGAAGAAATAGTAAGAAGTTATAATAACATGCCAAAAGTCGAATCGTTGCCTGAAGAAAACGAAAGAGATATCTTTTATAATGCTATCATAAGCAAAGTACATCAAGTAGAAGGAATATATTTTATGACAGAAATTGTTATGGTGAAAGGGTTATCTTATGATAAACTAAAGTTACTTATTATACAAGTTGAAAGCCATTAAACGACAGCTATGACGGCCAAATCAAGGGCGATACAGAAAGTGCGATGTTTTGAATGCGACAGCTATAGAAACTGTGCCAGCGACTGCCCACGACAGAGAAATAGCATAAAGAAGTGTTTCTTTTGTCAGAGATTTACCCGTGACCATGTGATCTCAACATGTCCAAAGCGTCAGGGACACTCGAGACAGAAAGACAGAAAAAGGTATGAATCAAAATATTATAATAATAAAAGTAAAGAAAGTACAGGTTGGACAGCATACACAAGTAAGACAGCTAATCTAATTAATAATGTCAATCAAACATGAGCAAAATCTGTCAATAAAAGGAGACAAGAAAATAATGTAAAATATAACAGAGGAAAATATCAGAAAGGAGGCAGTTTTAAACCAATTAGAATCTAGAAACAAGAAGACTAATGAACCGAGTGCTCTGACGGATAACAAAAAGTAATCCGACACAACAGTGGTACCCGGCCTGACAGGACAGAACGATTGACAAATTCAAAATTGATTTTCAAGACATTTATTAAACAACTGGACGGAGTCCAATACGCAAATAAAGACTGCAGCGCAAATCTTAAATCTAAGGGAGAAGGAAGCGTGCAAACAAATATGACTGATAGAAAATTGATTATTTTAGACAAAGTAATCTGCATGGAAAACTTAAATGAAAATTTTTCATCCTTACCAATATATAATCAGCCATATTGGTTAATTGAATTTAAATCAGAAGCGACAGAAAATAATGAAAAACAAAGACAGGTTCTAGTATATGTAACGACAAGTAGAATGAATGAAGAACAGAATATTGAAGAAAATAATCAATTTAATAAAAAGAAAAAAAAAACTTAGACAGTCAAAGAAGAAAAATATTTAGATTGCAGACAGAAATATTTATAAATTACATGAGATTAAAGTCAGTGAAGAATCTCAATGTGAAACTGAAAATACAAAAGCAACGGAGAAAATAAATACTAACAACTATGCTATGTTGTGGCATTTTCGAATGGACCATGCATCAGTTGATTATTTAAGAAAATTACAATTAAAATTTCCTAATATCAAAACTTTAAAACCGACTTTATTTGATGATACGTTGAAAGACTGTGAAGTGTGTATGATTGCAAAGTTTAACGAATTGCCATTTAAGACAGTCAAGCATAGAACAATTGAACCTTTGCAAATAATGAATTCAGGCACAATGGGTTTTATGTAAACTATACAAAAATAGAAATGTACGATTCAACGAAAAATTCGTCTACAAGGACAGATATGCAACAACTGACATATAAGACTAAGAAACAAATTTATGAAAAGATAAAGATACATGGTTTGTGAATTTTGTATTAGAAGACAGAGAAAATGAAACACGAATACAAAAACCGGAGGGAGAGAAAGTCAAAAGACCAGTTAGACGACCAAGAAACGAAAATAATAAGACTGATAAAAAGTAACAAGAATTGGAGGGAGAAAAAAAAAAAAAAATTAGTAGGACAACCAACAAAAGTTAAGAAAAATAGTGAATATGAAGTGCAAGAATCGGAGGGAAAGAAAACAAAACGACAGATCGAATTATAAATGGAAACACAAACAAGTACAGAGAATAAGATAAATGAAGAAACTCATGTTTCATTAGCAGAAATAAATAATGACCTGAGTACACACTTGGAAGCCATAAAGTCGAAAGATAAAAAAAAAAAAAAATGGACCAAAACTATTATTGAAGAATTAGAATGTATGTATAAGAATAATGTATGAAAATAAGTTGACAGATCAATTGTAATGAATGACAGAAAAAGATCAAACATTATACATTCAAGATGGGTATTTAAAAGAAAGAAGTCAGTAAAATAAGATATAAAGCCAGACTAGTAATTCATAGTTTGAAAGACAGAAATGAGTATGATATACAAGAAACATATGCACCGGTTTCACGATTACATCTAATCAGATCTATACTGGCAATGGCAAACAAATTGGATTTAGAAATATGTCAGATAGATGTGAAGACAGCTTTTTTAAATGAATATTGAAACAGTGAGATATATATGGAAATACCTGAAGGGATGACTGCTTATGAAAGGATCAAACAAAACAAGATGTGTATATTGGAAAATGCTTTATACGATTTGAAAGTCAGTCTAAAATGTTGGAATGAAAGATTTAAAGAGACAGTAAAGAAATATGGACTTACATCATTCAATAATGAGCCTTGTCTATTTACTTAGCAAGAAAAAGACGGATTTCTTATCTTGATATAGTATGCAGATGACATCCTGCTAGTTTGCAACAATATAAAGATGCTTGAAAGAATGAAGACAAATGTAAAGAAAGAATTTAAAATGACAGAAACTGGTGAGACTAAAAGTTCTTTAGGCTCAGAAATAAAATAAGACAGAAAAAAAGGATACTGAGCATTAAGCAAGAACAATAAATAAACAAAATGCTAAAGAAGTTTAGTTTGGATCAATCACCTACCCAACGAACACCTATGGTAATCAATCAGGTAGCCAATAGGAAGAGAAGACAGCGTGAAGAAAAGAAGAAACCAATGCAAGCAGGCCAGAAATTGCATATGAGGTAAATACTCTATGCAGACACCAAATCAACTTTACTGAAAAATGACTGGTAGAAGATTGAAAGAGTATTTGAATAATTAAGAAGAACAAAAGACTTTGAACTTAGATATAAAGGACAGAACGACTGTTTACAAGGATTTTCAGATGCAAGTTTTGATGACTGCAAAAATTCTCTTACGACCAGTAGCTATGTGATCAAGTTTTTCGAAGACACAACATCCTGAAGAACTCACAGACAGAAATATGTTTCTATAAGCGAATGCGCTCAAGAATTGATACCCTTATATCAAATTTTAAAAGATTGTTTAAACAAGAATTAGCACCAATTCTATTATGGTGTGATAACAAGGCAGCAGAAGCAAGCGTTAAGACTGGAGGTGAAAACAAATAAAGACATATGACCGAAATAAAAGAACATTATGTAAAGGAATGTGTAACTAGAGGTTTAATTAATGTCAGTTGAATTTCCTCTAAAAGTCAGATAGCTGATGTATTCACAAAACCTTTGTCATTTGCATTACATGAACGACTGACCAAACAAATATTTAACGACTGATAACATTGACTGATTATATTTCTGATATGTATTTTAGTTAAGTTATTAACAAACTTTTTCTCTATATTACAGGAACTAAATGAACGATCAGAACAGAAACAATAAGAACGAGAGAGATGTTACAACTCTTTTAATTAAAATATGTATGAGTGTGGCAGGGAGTGTTGAAAATATACACACTCATACTAGGTGTCGCCACCTATTGAGAATATTTAGTAGACAGTTGAAGAGAATCAAGTTGCGTCTCGTCGTCGTTCAGTTCAGATCAAGTCCGTCTGTTAAAGCCAGAACTTGTACTTCATTATTGTATAGAGAGATTATTTGATTTAATTATTCTTGTATAGATTAAATAAAGACTTTTCATTTAATATAAATTGTGCTCTGCATTATTATAATTTTAACAGAAATTCATAGAAATTTTCTAATCAGAATCTCTATTAAGAAATTATGACCAATTTCCCAGTTGCTACTAGCCACTCCAATCCAATAAAATTTTTAGTTTAATAAAAACAATCTTTATTGTATTTCATCGTAATTTACCGATCCGAATACTTTTTTTGGGATTGTGTCGTATTTTGCTTATAAACTTTGAACACCATGTTAATTAATTCATCACCAATACAGTAGTTTCTATTTTGACCACGTCATTAATTTTACTCTGTATCTCATGGCGCTACTTGAGGGGTCTTAACAAGGTGAATATTAATGGTTAGATCTAATATAATTTTGCGACGACTCTGGCTGTCATTGTAGCGCCTGCTCCCCACTTCTCTCGCGAGTAGATTCATTATTCTTTATCAATTTCGTCTTGACTTCTGAACTGTGAGGATACATTGTAGTTTACCCGCTGTATATTAAGTCACATTATATTGGACTTTCCTTGTGCGAAAAAAATAATTTTTATATATACAAGTGCTTTATTATTTGCTATGTATAAGTGCTTACATCGTTATTTGAATTTCATAGTTTTGCTACCTGCTGTACTTCAAGCCGCATTATATTCGACTTTTTTTGCAAGCAAATAAAACAATTTTGCTAAATTATTTGTTATATATAAGTTTGCTTATATTTATACATCGTTTTTTGGATTTTATTCTTTTGCTGAATTTGTTGCTGGTATATGGATACGACGCATTGTAAAAGGTAAGTTTATTATTTGTAATTTATTTTATAAATAGTTTGACTAATTAAGAAGATAGAAAAAAAATTTATAATGAAAAATATTGTTTATTGTAAATGCTTGGTTAGAAAAAAAAATTATACGATTTTATTAAGTAGTTTTTTTTTATTCGTGATAAATATTAAAGATAAAAATATTAAAAAAAAACAAAATTTAACATTTATTAAATATAATTTAGGAACTTTTAAAGAAGGCTATAGGTTTCGTTGAACTAGAAGTAAAATTCTTAGAATTCGATAAACAACGCCGTAAACTATAAACATACGCAAACTATACATTATGTGTGCCTTTATTCTTTTTTTTTCCTTATTGAATATGTAATTTATTTTATAAATAATTTTAGTTAAGAAAATATTTAGAAAAAAAAATTTCAAATTAAATATATCGTTTATTATAAACATTTAGTAGGAAAAAAAATTTAATACGATTTTATGAAGTAATTTTTTTATTCATGATAAATAGTAATGATACTTTAAAAGAACAAAATTTCACATTTATAAAATATTATTTTTGAACTCTTACAGAAGGTTAGGTTTTCTCGAATTTACGGTGAAATTCTTAGAATTCGATAAGGAAAAGACATCGCGGTAAATTATAAACACACGCACATCATACGTTATATGTGCCGTTATTCGATTTACGTTCTATGACAAGATGTAATTAAAATCTTTTTAGAAACTATTCTAATTTCTTCAAAATTAAATTAAAATATTATTAGAATAATTTTTTGATTTTTACTATTTGTGGAATTATGACAAATAGTCGTGATGTCGAGTCAAAACATTTAATATCAAAATAGTTTCAGTTTTGTGAAATAATTTTTGACACTTTTGTTTATAGCCATTTGTAATATGTTTTCTATATATTCCCGTTAACTTTCGCTGTATTCATTTATTTATTTATTTATTTTTTTAAATTAAATTGTTGAATAGAATTCAAATATATTCATCAACAAGAATGAGTTTCAGCTAAAATAATTTATGCACATTTCTATGTATGTATATATATATGTGTGTGTTTTATTTGAAAAAACGAAGGTTAACTTTTATAATTCATTTTAAATTTGAATGAAAATATGTCATGAAATTAGAAATATTTCAATATTGGTATATTTTTTTTATATTTTTGCTTTAATCTATAGAGATTCGTTTATTTTCGTTTTATAAATTTTTAAAATTGTATTATTGATCATATAATTCTATTCTCGCTCGTTACTTATAAAATTAATATGAAATATTTTCTCTAAAAAATTTATATTGATGAAATTCATTCAATTATATACTTTTTTAGATATTAAATGTCGATATTTAAAATAACTTTGATTATTCTGATCTATTATTAGTTCTATATAATCTATTGTAAAAAAAATAAGAAATCATTAATAAAAAATGTATCCATCCATCGTATTATTTGCATTAAAAAATTATAAGTACATTATATTGAAAATTTAATTAAGCTATTATAATTGAAACCTATCAATCAGAAGAAAAAATTTCAAAAAATGTTAGTTCAGAATAATGAACCCACATAGCATGTAAGCTTCCTGGAAACTTGCCAGAAGCTTGCTGGAAGCTTCCCGAAAGATGTGGAAGAAAGGTTGGAAGCTTTCAGGAAGTTTCCAGTGGAAACTTCCCGGAAGATGGATATGTCCTCGATCACTTATCTTACATAAGTCTTCTATGGAATATTTCAGTGAAAGCTCACTGGAAGCCTCCGTAAGTCCTTCATGGAATATTTCAGTGGAAGCTTACTGGAAGCTTCCGTAAATTATTCATGGAATATTTCAATGGAAGCTTACCGACAGCTTCCGTAAATTATTCATGAAACATTTCAGTGAAAACTTACTGGAAGCCTCCGTAAATCTTTCATGGAATATTTCAGTGAAAGCTTACTCGAAGCTTCCGTACATCATTTCTGAAATATTTTAGTGGAAGCTTCCAGGAAGCTTCGGTAAGTTTTTCGTTGAATATTTCAGTGGAATATTACCGGAAGCTTCCTAGAAGAAAACGTGGAAGATTTAATTCACTGCATAAAAAACATTGGAAGCTTCCAGGAAGATTCCAGTGAAAACTTCCCGGAAGATGGATATGTCCTCGATCAGGAGTCTTCGGCAAGTCGTTCATGAAATATTTCAGCGGAAGTTTACCAGAAGCTTCCGTAAACTTTTTATGGAATATTTCAGTGGAAGCTTACTGGAAGCCCCCGTAAATTATTAATAAAATATTTCAGTGGAAGCTTACTGGAAGCCTCCGTAAATTATTAATGAAATATTTAAGTGGAAGCTTACTGGAAGCCTCCGTAAGTTTTTCATGAAATACTTCATTGTAAGGTTACTGGAGCTTCCGTAAATTATTCATGAAATATTTCAGTGAAAGCTTACTGGCAGCTTCTGTAAATTTTTTATAAAATACTTCATTGGGAGCTTACTGAAAGCTCCCTTAAATTATTCATGAAATATTTCAGTGAAATATTAAATAAGTGATGAACTAATATTTCTTTGAAACATTTCAGTTTATGAATATTAAATAATTCATTGAAATATTTCTGTAATATTGCTGAGACATTTCATGTTTTATTTCAAAAAATTTTTGAGACCGACACTGAAATATTCAAGTAAGTTGTTACATTATTTCTTGAAATGTTCCAAATTAATATTTCTCAGATCTTTCAAGAAACATGTCATGAAATATTCCTGTTATACTAAAAAAAATATTTCATGAAGTATTTGAAAAAATGTTTGAACATAATACTGAAATATTGAAGAAATATTACTGCACCATTTCTTAAAATATTTTAAATCAATAATGCGCAAATTTTTCAAGAAATATTTCATGAAATATTTCTGTAATATTCCAGAAATATTGCATGACGTATTTCAAAAAATTTATAAATATAACAGTAAAATATTGGAGAAATATTGTTTAAATATTTGTAGTTATCTTGCGTGCGCAGCAATTCTTTCATCTTGCCAGCAGATGGCTACTTGATTATATTTTCATGTGATCGTAAATGCGGTTGACAAACTCTCGCAATGTTTCAATGATAATTTCCAATATTTTGCTGAAAGGTAAACGAAGTCTTCCATTCAAGCTTCCATGAAATCTTTCGGTGCAATGATTCATCAATGTTCCAACGGAATCTTCCTTGGAAGGTTTACGAAAACTTTCAGGAGCCTTCCACTGGAATGTTTTAATGACAATTTTCAATATTTCGCTGAAAGGAAAACGGAGTCTACTATAAAGCTTCCATGAAATCTTTCGGTGCAATGATTCATCAATCTTTCAACGGAATCTTCCTTGGAAGGTTTACGGAGGCTTCCAGGGGTTCTTCGTAGAAAGTTTTCTTTGCAATATTCCAAAAATAATTCTGTTTTTTTCCATAAAGCTTCCGTACATATTTCAATGAAATATTCCATTGGAATATTTTGGAATATTCGAATGATATCTTTTATGCTGTGTGGGAAGGGCACTCTTTCTTTAGAAGTAGATAGAACAAATTAGTTCGTTATTTAGATTACAAATATTTTAATTCACTGACGGAGTAATTTTCAGTGTTATTTGTTCTTTCATATTTCTTTTATTCAACCTATCATTAATATTTTTGCCTGCTTCCTTGATTTTAGATGAACAGCGAAAAATAAATGTAAAATATTAGAAAAGTAAAATTTCATAATTGTAAAAACATTATTTTAAAACACTTATAAGCTTCAATTTGTCAATCTTATAGCCAAATTCTTTGGATTCTATCTAGAAAAACAAAGCATCACTGTAAACTATAATATGTTATGTGTGTGGCTTTATTCAGCTATTCTTTGATGTCAACAAATAATTCATATTTTCTTGTAGATGAAAAAATATCATTAGGATAGCAAAAAATAAATTTATAAATATTATTTTGAAACGCTCATACGTTCGCCACGTTTTATTGTAAAATGATACAAAGCGCTTACAATAATAAATTCTACTTAAATTTATTGATTTAAATATTATTGTCATTCAAATTTAACAGGCCGAAAATAGTTTTTACTAAGAATCTTAAACGAAGCATGAGCCCACGCCCTTATTATATGCCATTCTTGCATCATTTTTATTTTTATTTTTTTTTATTAACTCTAGACATTCCATCACTTATTACCAAAAACATTTTCGATAAAATCGAAGAAAAATATAAAATAATAGTGCGTGTTTATATAAAATTAAATTATTTTCTGGTTAATTCAAATGCAATATATAGTATTTGATCGAGTAAAATTAATTTACAAGCATAGAGATCATGTAATTAGCATTTTTGAAAGAAATAAAACAAATGTTTCAATTGATTATTTCTATTAAAAAAAGTACATGAAAAAATTTACATATATTTGTCGTACATATTTTTTTGAGAGTAAAAAATTTTTAGTAAAAATAAAAAATCTCCTTAGAGTAAAGAATGACTAATTCAGACTTAGCAATTAATAATTCAGCAAAAAAATTAAAAATAAAAATATGTAATTTTTTAAAATTAAAAATTAACAGATTTCAAGTGATTATTCTCAATTCTAAGTTCGTTTACTTTTTCATTATAAAATAATGAAAAAAATTAGACAATTAAAATGTAATCTATGCACTGCTATTTTTATAGTGAATTTTATTTGTTCGCTATGCAGATTTTCTATAAATCTACATTTTTTAATCTACGAAAATTTAGGTGCATTCTATACATAATTTTGAAACAAAAATATTCTGATTTTTTTCATAAAATCATTACTTTTAGAGAAAAAATTAATTAACTTAAAAATTTCATGCGTGCAAATCAATCGAATAATTAATTTTAGAAAATTAATTAATAAAATCCGCTCACGAATTCGCGTTTGCCGTATCAAAATACTATAATAATGTAATAAGCTAATTGTTAATTATTACGCTGTAGAATTAAAATTCAAAAATTTTCCAAAAACTATGTTTCTATTATATTTTTTTTTAATTTAAACATATATTGTGGGCTTTGCAGTCACACGAAAGGAAATAATTTCTTATCCTTATAATAAAAACAACAATTTTCAACATCGAAGATATTTGGTTGCAAATTTGCTTCAATCATGAATTTCGTCAATTTTTTTTATTTTTGTCTTGCCACTATAAAGGGAGGGATCCTATTCGATAAAATATTTTAAGAGTCGGCCGTATCGCTCTGTCCTTGTCTAATCTAAAATTTCGTTATAATAAATAAATTAAATATTTATATACAAATGTAACAGATAAGCACTGTAGAGCAAAAAACGGGCAAACGATTCTATTTGATAAAAAGATATTAAATTTCTATTATTTTTTAAAAAAAGTATAAAACGGAAAACACAGTCAAACTCAACTTAATTTTTTTTGTTTCATACTTAACTTGAAAAATAATGGAAATTTCATATTTTTTCATAAAATAGAATCGTTTGCACGTTTTTTGCTCCAGAGCTTTCATATCTCAAATTTGTGTATTAATATTTAATTTATTAATCATAAAGAAAATTTAGATTAGACAAGGACAGAGCGATACGGTCGACTCTTAATAACATATGATAGTATTATTCTATAGATTAGAGAGCGCGGTGGCGTAACGGATAGAGCTCTTGCCTTCAACGCGGTGGGCATGGGTTCGAATCCTGGCCAGGTATCTCTGACTTTTTTTTCTAAAGAAAAATTAGTGTATGTGCTAACAATATCGCGCGGCTCTTACAAAATTCGATCTCATTGGATATCGATTGATTGTTGGTCACAAAAATGTGACTGACCATCGATCGGCATTCAAAGATTTTGGTGTGGTGTATCAGATGGGCTAGCCTGATATAATGTGTTAAACGGTTCCGGGCTAAAATCTATCTGATATTATCATATGAAAAAAAAAAAAAAAAAATTATTCTATAGATTGTTCAAGCTTCTTAATTATTACATTTTAATAATTATTTGTTATAAACAAATGACAATTAAGAAAAAATAAATTTAAAAAAAAATCATACGAAAATACGTGCAATAAATGGTTAAACAAATAATTTATAATTCATTTTCTATAAATAATTTTCTTTTATTTAAGATTTCGAATTTATTTGACTTGTAAAATAGTAACTGAATGAACTTCAATTGAATGGTTTTTCTCATTGTATGATAATATAATTCAAATCAGCTTCTAGTAGTAATATTATAATAAACCGTCTTTAAATTGAAAGTTTACAATGTTAATTCTTCGAAATTACAAATTAATGAATTTTAATTCATGAAATTTTAAGTACTATTTTTGAATGTATTGTGACAACCTTGGGGATTAGGAGGTTGCACTGGGTATATAGGTATTAAATAATGCGTGGATTTACAAGTAAAATAATAATTACAGAAAAGTACTTTATTATTACAAAGACACAATTATAGCACGCGCTCTTAAGATTGACGCCAGCCACGTGTAACGCACGCGACGCCGTTTTGTTAATAGTATAGAAACTATTGGCAAGAGTAAAGCAGATAGTTTCCAACAATCACGCACGCAAAAAGGGCACAAGCACACAAAAAAAATATGATTTAATTAGCACAAAAGGGAAATAGCACTAGAACGCGCACAAGGTCGCCCGGCACACACGTCGCACAAGCAAAGCACTAAATAAAGCTATTTGGCTAAAGAAAAATAATAATACACTCGTAAAATTACGAGGCTTGATTGTAAATCGCACAAAAAAAGATACGCTAATTACTCTCACTCACACAATAGATTAGGTGTGATTGCACACAAGAAAAAGTAACGTATATTATAATTATAGTCGGCAGTTATGCTCTAGTCTCTACGGTGACGACAGAAAGAATAAAGCAATGGCGAGTTCTTTCTGTCGACCAAGCTCGTTGCTCTTACGGTACGCTGCGCGCGCCGCAAGAGAGAGATAAACGATCCTTAATGGACCCAACTTAGTTACTCAAGTCAAGCGGCTTGCTAGCCCTATCTGTGCATATTGTAAAAGCCTTATAAACTCGCGCGTGTGTGCCAACGAACTCGTGTATGGTGTTACGAGTTTGACTCGCGTGGTCTGCTTTCCTTCTTGCCGACAGTCGTAGGCTTCTTTCTGTCGTCTTTATGCTTATTACTATATGTCTAAGTAACATGGTCAAATTGACATGTTACAATTCCCCCCCTCCCTCCGCCACACGGAAGTATACGGTGGAACCGGATACTTTCGTCGAACGCAAAAAAAAATTACAAGCTAGAAATAATTAAGAAAAGATTGGATATATAAAAAATAGTGGAAAATCTTCTTCTGCTGTGTCTGTTGATTTTATTTTCGCTAAATTAAGTGTAAGTGTTTCGCGCTGTATATGAGGGTGCTTAATGTAAAATGAAGTGACTGGCTTGTCCATTTATTATTTACAAAAGTTATATTTCTTAAGAGGCCGCTGTATCTCTGTCCTTTTCTAATTAAAAAATTGACTTTTTTCCCAAAATTAATAACAAGAGGCAAAAATAAAGAGATGGTTTCGATGTGTTTAATAAAATGTAATATTTTCTTTGATTAGTATAAATTAATTTTATTGCTTCATTTTTAAGAAAAGTTGGAATAACTTAAAAAATTAGAAATTAGTGTCAAATAATGGGATTTTCAAGTTATTCCAACTTTTCTTGAAAATAAAGCGGTGGAATTAAATTATTCTTATCAGAGAAAATATTGCTTTCTATTACACGAATTGAAACCATCTCTTTATTTTTGCTTGAAGCTATTAGTTTTTATAACAAATAAATTTTAAGAGTCGGCCGTATACCTTTGTCCTTGTCTAATCTAAATTTTCGTTATAATTAATAAATTAAATATGTATATATAAATGTAGGGGCTGAGCGCTGTAGAGCAAAAAACGAGCAAAGGATTCTATTCTATGAAAAAATATAAAATTTTCATTATTTTCCGAGTATAGTCCGAAACGGAAAAAACAGTTGAACTTGATTTCATTTTTTCCGTTTCGGACTATACTCGGAAAATAATAAAAATTTTATATTTTTTCATAGAATAGAATCCTTTGCTCGTTTTTTGCTCTACAGCGCTCAGCCCCTACATTTGTATAAAAATATTTAATTCATTAATTATAACGAAAATTTAGATTAGACGAAAACCGCTATACGGCCGACTCTTAAATAGATTCGGTAAAACAGGTAACTGTGTCGGTATACGGCTGACTTTTAAATCTAGTTATTTGAATATTTATTTAGTCAAAACACTCATATCCCATTCTTACATGTTGTTACATTCACACTCAGAAAAAAAATTCTAAGTTATTTACTATTCATACAAAAAAAACAATATTGAATATTTAGATTATAATGCAAATTCTACTTACTGAGAGATGACGCTCTGGTGCTCTGTCGATGCATGTTAGGTTCTAAGATTATTACATTGCAGCAATTTTATAATAAAACAAACTATTTTTTTAAAAGAATTGAGTTGAATGAAATTTAGCTAAGATAATTTTTATGTTGTATTAAACAGTAATCTATTAAACAAAATATTGTGTAAATATAGCCTTTGAGCCTTGAAAAAAAAATTGTTGCCAGTAGCTAGCAATTTTAATGAACTTGATAATGAATGTGAATGAATGAAGGTTATTTTAGCAAGCTTAATAAATACAAAAAAAAGAATGTTAATAGAAGCAAACAATGATTTGGCTAGCTGAAAGAGTTATGGGTTTGGGTTGGTAAGGCTTTATAAGTAACTAGATTTTTCTTTAACCTTTTAAGGACGGGACTGGTCGATATATCGACCACCAATTTTATCAGGCACTCCACGTGATATATTTTTTCATTTTATGCACAAATATTGTTTAAAAAAAAAGTCGAATTTCAACGTCAAAATCCCCGTCCTTAAAAGGTTAAATAGGATTATTTTATCTTTTGGTTATATTTTATTGATGCGCATTCTGTCTACATCTGATACATGTACGCTTTGTAACGCCTGGTCTGCCACACCCATGGCAGAAGGTGCGTTTAGGGGCTCTACAAACGGTCCAATTATGGTTGCCTCCCTGACAATTCCAACAATTGGGTCTCTTGGCTCCGATTTCTCGATTTGGCCTCTCATTGTCAGCAACAGGTCGAGTAGGCGATGGTTCACGGGCTGGAAGGGCAGGGATAGGAATAATAGCTGGAGGGGATATTTTTAAAGATATCAAGGGAGGGATTAAGGATAAAGGTTGTTGTGAGGTACTTGGTGTTGGACAGGGTGAGAGTGTAGCTAAAAGAGGTGGTGGTGTTTGGATTTGAGGAGTGTGTTGGTGCCCGGATTGACTGATTGGGACAGGATAGGGTTTTTGTGAAGGAAGCTGGAATGGGTTAATGGCAGCAATGGATGGTAGGATTAACTGAAGGCGTAGGACAGCTTGAGAAGGAGATAGAGTAGGATTTGGAGCTGGTATTTGAGGTAGAGGGGGTGATGGTAGTAGGAGTGTATTGGAGGAAGGTGAATTGGTGACGGGAGCTGGAGAGGATGGTGGTAGAGCTAGAAGGGTGGTAGAGGTCGGCGTTACATTTTCATTATACTTGTGGACAGGAGGTGCATCTTCTATCTCTGCATCACACAAGTAACGAGTCCCTCTCATGCAGGCTCTAGTGCGTTGGCAACGTGGATTTTGGTGGTCTTCCACGCTTGCGTGCATTTCTTCTTGGGCTGGGTGGAACGTTAGGTCGTTGTACGACCCTCTGCCCGGTCCTACACGTACCGCCCGTCTTATTTGGTGCAGGTTGGTCGGCCTTGTTCGTTGCATTTCCTGAAATCGAAGGTGATGTGTTATGGTGCTGTTGTCGTCTAGGCGGTATATATCTTTTTAGATCATTGACGAAAACTTTAGTCTGTCGCTTGGTGTCGACGTCTTCAACTAGATATACTACCGGCGAAAATATTTTAATGACTTTGGCCGGGCCAATGAATTTTGGCACTAACTTTGCAGCGAATTTGTCTATAGCTGAAGATAATACATGATTCCTACGACTTACAAGATCTCCCAATTCAAACGTTACATGCCGTCGATTTTTATTATAATATTTAGCTTGACGAGCCATTGCTTTGTCTGCATATTTCTTAACGAGATCATGTATCGCAGGTAATCTTTTTGCTCGATCAGCCCATTCTTCTATATTACCTTGCTGAATTGGTGTAGGATTTTAAATGGATTTACGGAATAGGATTGTAGGAATAGGATTGCGACCCATATTTAGGAACACCGGAGTGAATTTTGTTGACGAATGTAACATAGTATTTAACGCAAAGCTAAATTCTTCTAGGTGTTAGTCCCAATCACGATGGTCTTGCTCTATAAAACTATTAATCATGGGTTTTAGGCTACGATTGATTCGCTCTACTGGATTTGATTGCGCATGATAGGGAGGAGTGGTAGAATGTTTAATGCTATACCTTTCTAAACGCTCATCTACAATCTGATTTTTAAATTCTAGCCCGTTATCCGTTATTAGACATTGTGGACAGCCCCATCTATTAATGACAAGTTCTTCTAATGCTTGAATCACGTTTTTACCGTCTGCTTTACGAAGGGGTTTTAACTCTACATATCGAGTAAAGAGATCTTCAAACACTATAATATATTTATAACCGGCCCTCGAAAGTGACTTTGGGCCATTTATATCAGCTGAGACTACCGTCCATGGGCCTTGAATATATCTTTCCCCCATTAGACCGGCTGGAGCCTGTTGAGATTGTTTATGAGCTTGACACTCTTAGCACGCTCTCATATATTGACAAGTGTCGTGGTAATATCCTGGCCAGTAATAATAAGTAGCTAAACGAGCGAAGGTTTTCTCCATTCCCATATGGCCTGCCTGAGGGGTGTTATGAGCTTCAAAAAGGGCTTTTTCACGATCAGCAAGAGGGAGAACTAATTTCCAGGCATCTAAGTCGGGGATAATAGGGTCTACATTATCATTTGGGTGAAGGAAATAAAGTAGTTCATTTTCTATTCTGAAATCGGGGTATTTAGTGGGGTATTGCTGCACTATTTCTTTTCTTCTTTTGTACCAGATATCATCGGTATCTAGGGCTGCTAAAGGGGCTAAATCAATAAGGTTTTCTTGAGCTCGTGAAACGGCATCGGGGACTTTAAGCTGGCTTCCTCGCCGATGTGTTAGTTTAATATCAAATTGCTGTAGTCGTGTGTGCCACCTAGCTAATCTACCCGTGGCATCTTTTAGATTTTTCAGCCATAGAAGGCTATGGTGGTCAGTAATTACATTTAATGGGGTTCCTTGATGATATGCCCTAAGTCGTTCCGCTGCCCAAATAACTGCTAAGCACTCTTTTTCGAATACGGTATAATTACGTTCGGTACGAATTAAGGTTCTACTTATATAGTAAATGGGGTGTTCTTCTCCATGGATATCTTGAATTAATACACCTGCAATGGCGAAGTTACTGGTATCCGTTTGTAGAATAAAAGGATAATCAAAATTGGGACGTGCTAGAACGGGTGCTTCAGAGAGGGCTTGTTTAAGTTGCTGAAATGCTAATTCTTGCTTTTCCTGTCAATGCCATCGCGTTGTTTTCCTGGTTAAACAAGTTAATGGTGTTTTTATTTTAGTTAAATTGGGAATAAAACGTGCATACCAACCAACCATTCCTAAAAATCTTCGTAATTGTTTAAGATTGGTTGGTGCACGATATTCTAATATAGGTCGAATTTTCTCTTCATCGGTTCTTAGACCTTTTTCATTTACAATATATCCAAGATATCTTACTTCTGAGCAACAGAACTCTGACTTATCTCTATTGATTTGCAGATTTGCTGTTTTTAGGGCCCCTAATACTTTGCTTAACCATTGTAAGTGCTCGCTAAAAGTGGTGGTTGCTATAATGACGTCATCTAAATAGGAGAATACGTACGGTTCCCAGCTCGGTTTAATTAAATTTTCCATGACTTTTTGGAAGGACCCGGGAGCGTTGTTCAGGCCGTAAGGCATACGATTAAATTGAAATAGGCCTCTGCCTGGGACTGCAAACGCGGTAATCTCCTTGCTATCAGGATCCATTGGTATTTGGTGGTAAGCTTGACTTAAATCTAATTTGGAGATATATTTAGCACATCTTAATTTATCAAGAATATCATCCATATTTTTGATAGGATAGGCGAACTTCTTAGTGACATCATTCACTTGCCTATAATCAATGCAAAACCTATATTTTCCATTTGGTTTAGGAGCTAAAACGGGGCAGCTACTCCACGGACCTGTTGAAGGTTCTATGATACCTTCTTTTAACATTCGGTCGACTTCTTCTTGGGCAACTTTTAGCATTTGTGGTGAGTATCTCCTAGTTTTCTGACGAATAGGGTCATGTCCTTGGACATCAATCTTGTGTGTGGCTAAATTAGTGACTCCTAGGACCTCAGGTGTGGGTGGTATCAAGTTACTTGACACAAGATTTATTTGATTCTTCTCTGCTTCAGTGGCTCGTACTAAACCTCCAAGGGTAGCTAGCACAGCATAGCTAAAAGGGTCAGTGCTATACGGATAAAAGTAATGAGGAATCTTTTTAGGGGTACTCCCGGTATCGTGCTCATAATCGATGCTAATTTTCATTAAACGCATAAAATCGATACCTAAGATGCATTCGTAAAGTATATTTTCTGCTACTCTAAAGGGTATGGTCTGCGTGTCGTCGTCTATCGTTACTGTGACCTGCAACAGCCCATCTATATCAATTGAAGTACCATCAGCAACACTGACAAAGGTTGACTGAGGCGTACTTTTATCTTTCCACTCTGATGCTACATTCATGCCCAAATACGAATGCACAGAACCACTATCCAATAAGCTCTTTATTTTACGTCCATTGAGGTTTAAAACTAAAAATTGTCGTGGTTCTCCTGTAATATTAAGGTTTTGTTGTACCAATGATACAGGTTTAGGGGATGCTACATCGCTCGTTGCTAAAGGGGAATATTTTATGTTGCTAGAAAGGGTAAATGGGCATGCTTGATTATTATCCTTATTAGAACGTAGGTTATTTGTCCCAGTTTGTGCTATTTTGCTATCTATGTTCTTACTAGAACGTATTGCTCGTTTGCTCTGCTCAACTTTTGCTGGCTTGCATTTCACATTCGTCGATTCTTCGACGTATTAACGGTTGTCTGCCAGATTACTTTCTTCTAACTTCTGACCCGCTTCTAATGGTCGAACTATGTTTTGCTCTATGATGTTTGGGTTGTTCGAGCATGTAGATGGATTAAATTGTCTATTTAGAAGCGGTCGAGTCTGACACACTTCATCGGAAGAAACAGCGACTCTTAGTGTTCCCTCCGTTGTTCGTTTCCCGCTAAATTACATCGTTTGCACTCTTTAATGTGAGTATTTAGCTGCCTACAGCCGTAACATTTAAAAGGTTGAGTGCATTCGCGCAACCAATTGCCCAATTTTCCGCACCTAAACACGGTCCTATTTGTTTTCGCCAAAAGTCTTCAACTATAGGGGGTGGATTTTTATTTAAGGGAAACTTTGCACTATTTTGGCCCTGAGTACGTGATTGGCGGTTAGAAGACATGATTCGGTTATTATTATTATTATTAGTTCCGGATTTATTAGTAAAGCGCGCGTTGGGGTTTTTTAAAGGGGGGTTCTGCTGAATTCTACTACGTTCCGGTTTCCTCTGTGGTTGAGTGACAGCCGAAGAGTTTGTGGCAGGTGCTTGATGGGTACTGGCGACAGGAGCTAACACAGGAGTTTGGTTATGAGGCTGTTGCTCATCGGGGTCATCAAGAGGAGAAATGAGAGCAGTTTTATTCAATCGAGACTGCTTAATACCTGTGCAAGCTGTAGTAGGGAATAACGACTCACTAGGGGCTGGAAGAGGCCAGTACGCTTTATATTGAGCTCTGCGGGTTTCTTCTCTCTTGCCAAGGCGTTGCAATTCCGTGAAACTATTAAACTGGTCCCTGTAGATTCGTTGGCGGTAGCTGGGATGCAGATTTCGGTTAGCTCGATTCTATTGTTCATCTAATGTCATTAGTGGACGAACTTGGTTCAGTAAGTCTCATAGTTTAGAGAGATAGGTACTAACATCTTCGTGGGAACCTTGTGTTCGTCTTTCTATCTCCACTTTCAGATGTTCCTGAACATCTTCCATACAGAACTGCAGACGAAAAGCATCAATCAAATCTTCAAATGTACGCCAGTTTTTATTTTACCTCCTAAACCATTGATAGGATTCTTCATCTAGTACAGCCGGCAGCGCCCGGATAATCGTGTCCACGGTCAATCCATAAGCTGCTCGACACCCTTGTAAGTTATTAAGAAAGGACTCCGGGTCCTTTTTCCTATCTCCTTCAAAGGAGACGTGCCAGTTGGCGAAGATTTGGTCTGTCTGCTTCTCTTTGTGAAATATGGAGGCATCTATAGTCGATCGATATGGATCTGTGTATCCTGGGATCGTAGGTTGCCCGAATATAGGTGGTTGAGACTGGGGTATTGCTGATTCCGCTGGGTAAAAGGGTGGGGGTAATGTTCTGGGCACAGGTGGTGAATAATTGTAAGGATTATAACTGTAGAGCGTGGGAGGAACAGGGTTATGACTACAGGTGCATGTACATGAGGTGGGAGTCGGATGGGGAAGAAAGCTACGAGGAGTTTGACGGCTGGTGGTTGTGGTAGTAGTAGTTACATGGGTGGCCGAAGGACAGCTGGTGTTGCTACTGGTTACCGCCGTATTAAATAACATGGGGGCCGTGGTAGTCGTTGGAATAACTCCGTGCCCAACTAGTTGGGTAACTTCCATATTACTCAAATAATTCACCTGATTGGCTAATTGATTCTGGGTTGCGGTGGTCGGGTATTGTGTGGATTGCACCCGAGGTTGCATGGAATCTGGGGGCGTGGGATGAGCCGGGGGCCTAGTCGAATGTAAAGTGGCGGTGGCTTCTGCCGGTACCGATGATTGATCCTGCGGAAGCATTGTCATTGGATATTGATAGACTCCTAGGGTTTGACCTGTTGGTAAACGAGGAGATGGCCTGTTATTCTCTTGTGCCTCCAATGAAGCTTGCCCATTATCCTGCTGGTCTTCTTGCGACAACGTGGAATTACTCGCTGGTAGTTATTGCATCCTAGTCGCGAGTCTTCTACTGTATCTTCATCTTCTGGCAGCCACTCGGCTACCCTATCTCCTAAATGACGCCTTATCTCATAACGGAAGATACGGTTCTTAAACTCATTAATAGTCCCTTTTCGACTAAAACCCCGATTGCTATACGTATTTACTTGATCTAGGGACGTGCTTTCCACCATGACCGCTAATTCGCTCTCAACCCGAAGGGGGTCATTCCAACAGAGTTCATCAGGAAGTAAGAGGGGTTCCATGTTTAAATATCGACTAGCCATAATACTAAGCCTATACTATGCGGGGTTTTATTTCAGGAGGTTAGATAACTCTCTGCAATTTTATTTGAGCTCTGGCTTGAATTTATTAAATATTATTTACCTTAAAAGCAAGGTTTATACGGCTAGATTTTCACACAGAGTATACAAGCAGATTTTATAAATAGCAGAAAAAAAATTCAATAGTAAGAAAAATTTGAATAACAACAGCAAACAAAAAGAAGAAAAGAAATAAATTTATATACCACACAGAAAAATAGAAAAACTTTTAATGAAAAAAAAAAAAGCGTCTTATAGTAATATTAAAATATTTTATGCAAGGCACTAGTTATCTACAAGGGAAAAAAACTGTTAAGTTATAGCCAGTGTCTACAAGTAGACTTTCGATGTAATGAAAGGTAAAATCTAAAAACAGACAGCGTCAACGCAGCAGGGAATTTTACTCGCACGGTTATTTAGCAATTACACTGATATGGAAAAAAACTATGTCTTCATGGTATTGAGTAATTTTACGTGACAAATACAAAAGCAAAAAAACAATTGCAAATTTATTATCGTTAAGAGAATTTATGAAGGTTTTTAAATCGAGTGTAAAAAAAATTCTTATCTCAAGGTAACTGCAAATTATCTTATTAGCAAAAAAAAATTTAATTACTTAAACCGAAGCACAAAAAAAAATTTCGTAAGCAAGGCGTCACAATCAAGCAAGAAAATTTTTCAACTACAATGAACTATATAAGCCGACAGTATTTTCCAGTCGGTATAGACACCGCGTGGCTGTGGGTATGAGAGAGCGCACAATAGATGGTAAGAGTTCGAAGCACGTGTATTAAAATACTACCAAGCTCGCTTGCTAAAGATGGCGTCGCTTAAAGGAATATATACTGGATGATTAGGATGCTATAAGGATAGGTATTGCAAGGTAAAATAAAATGGACTAGCACAGACAAAATAAATTTTATATTTTATATATATATATATATATATATATATATATATATATATATATATATATATATATATATATATATATATATATATATATATATATATATATATATATATAGGTATGACGTAGTCGGGCTACATGATTTAAAACTTAACAAAAACTACTTAGTTTTATAGTTAAGTTTCTACTCTCAAAAGAAGCCTTACAGTTATTTTATTAAAGCAGACCAAATCAAGATAAATACTAAGGACTCGAAAAGTTTAAGCTGTTATAGAAAATAGATATATAAAAAATTTTAACCAATATTTAAATGCATAAAAACAAAGAATTATGAAAGCAAGAAAAAAAAATTATTATTGAAAATTTTAAATAAAAAAAATTATTTTAATAGCCAGCACAAAAACGTTTTTACCAAAAAGCACTTTACGAAGCACAGTCACAGGAACGATTTGTTCTCTGACTGCGCGGCACGACTACGTGAGGAAACGATACAGATATGAATATGCATGTGTATAGTTATATGTATATGTATAATGATGGCTCTATATAGTTGTACACTCGTCACTAGCTAAAGCAATAATTATTATTAAAAATTCGTGCTATGATAATTGAATTGCGCACTACTACTTTTTAGGCTATAGCGTAAATTTACAGCGACTAAAATTCGCCACGCTCTAAATACTAAAGAAACTTGTTTTTGCGTTAGCTTGTATAATGGTGACTAGAACTGTTTGTTATACCTCCCAACTGTACAACTATACATGTGGATATATAGGTATATATATGAAGCTATTAATTTTAAGCAAAAGCAAAACGACAAAAAAATGTTATATTTCTAATACAACAAAAAAAATTCTCTTAATGCACTGTAAAAGCTATTAAAACTTTATTTCGAAGCACGAAAAAAAATTTTTCTCAATTGTCAAAGCACAAAAAAATTATTTTGCGTTGAATTTTCAAACATTAGCATAAAAGAAATTAAAGGCTAAAGACAAACTTGCTGCAGGATAAACAAAAATTTTCTCTCTATACTTTACCAAGCGACAGCATCAAGGAAAGGCAAGAGAAGAGAAAAGAAAATGGCTGCCAGAGCGTCCTCTTTCAGCTTCGTCGTGTGTGCATCGTTCGTAATGGCGACCACGTGGCGAACCGGAAGCGCATGAATATTCGCATAGGCAAACGTCTCTCACTTTCAGCACAGTTTTTGTTTTTTCTTTTAAACACAGTTTTTTTTTCTCTATTTAATGCTAAGCACAAATTGTTTTTCTCTTAATTTTTTAATCGCCGTTTTTCTAGTATAACAATATTAACAAATGTTAAGCACACAAAAAAAAATTCGATTAATTTTCCGCACAAAAAAAAAGTTTCTTGTTTAATTTTATCACCTTTTTTCGCACAGTTCTTTTTTTTCGTTTTACTTTTCAAGCACCAATTTTTGCCATTAATTTTACGCACGATTTTTTTCTTTTAATTTTTACGCCCAAAAAAAAATTCTTTTATTCCCGTGATTTAAAACAAAAATTTTTCATCGAAATTTTTGTCGGCCCCACGTTGGTTGCGTCAGTTATGACAACCTTGGGGATTAGGAGGTTGCACTGGGTATATAGGTATTAAATAATGCGTGGATTTACAAGTAAAATAATAATTACAGAAAAGTACTTTATTATTACAAAGACACAATTATAGCACGCGCTCTTAAGATTGACGCCAGCCACGTGTAACGCACGCGACGCCGTTTTGTTAATAGTATAGAAACTATTGGCAAGAGTAAAGCAGATAGTTTCCAACAATCACGCACGCAAAAAGGGCACAAGCACACAAAAAAAATATGATTTAATTAGCACAAAAGGGAAATAGCACTAGAACGCGCACAAGGTCGCCCGGCACACACGTCGCACAAGCAAAGCACTAAATAAAGCTATTTGGCTAAAGAAAAATAATAATACACTCGTAAAATTACGAGGCTTGATTGTAAATCGCACAAAAAAAGATACGCTAATTACTCTCACTCACACAATAGATTAGGTGTGATTGCACACAAGAAAAAGTAACGTATATTATAATTATAGTCGGCAGTTATGCTCTAGTCTCTACGGTGACGACAGAAAGAATAAAGCAATGGCGAGTTCTTTCTGTCGACCAAGCTCGTTGCTCTTACGGTACGCTGCGCGCGCCGCAAGAGAGAGATAAACGATCCTTAATGGACCCAACTTAGTTACTCAAGTCAAGCGGCTTGCTAGCCCTATCTGTGCATATTGTAAAAGCCTTATAAACTCGCGCGTGTGTGCCAACGAACTCGTGTATGGTGTTACGAGTTTGACTCGCGTGGTCTGCTTTCCTTCTTGCCGACAGTCGTAGGCTTCTTTCTGTCGTCTTTATGCTTATTACTATATGTCTAAGTAACATGGTCAAATTGCCATGTTACAGTATCATGGACGTAGAATTTTGTGATGATTTCAGAGATTCTCATATTTTTGAATCATAGTAAAACCATATTGATAACGAATAATATTCGATATTATTGAGAAAATTATACGTAATAAATAAAAAACTTAAATATAAATTTCATCTAAATAAATAAAATAATATTTACTTTTTACCACGTTTTTACTTTTTTATAGATATGTTTGCCTATGTAAAATGTGACAATGGACCCTACGAAATTGTGGATGGTTCGTGCATTCATCATCTAACGGAACCTGTAAATTTTGTAAAATACAAGTTGATACATCAAAATGGATTCGATTATAGCGATGTTCTCATTATTTTACTGGAAGGTAATATTGGTTTTCTCAAAATTAATCTTATTTAATATTATATTCATATTTTCGATTTCCTTTACAGATTCATTGGAGGCATTGAATAAAAAAATTGATACTGAAAGAATAAAAGTACCACCAACAAAGTTACTTCAATCGGCTTCAGAACTATCAGATATTGACAGCTCACATAAAGAGAAGGAAAAAAAACAAATTACAAAGGAAAATTTACTTAATAATAAAATAAAGCTTTTAACACAAAAACAACAATCTGCAAGTATCAAAATTTTAATGTATTTTATAATAAATATTGTTATTATGATTATTAAATAACTTCATCCTATTTTTTGTAATTAAGTAGCAATAAGCTACAGTTTTGTTAGTTTAATTGCTAATTATTTTTATAAGAAACCTTTTGATATGTAATATTTCGTCGCATAAATCTTAATATTATAAGTATTGTCTCCCCTTTAAATAGAACTTTATACAATGTTAATGTACTGACTGTTGTTAATTAATTTAATGTTTCAAAGGAATAATAAGAAATTTATGTGTACTTTAAATTTTTGAAGTTTTGTTAATTAACCAAATTTCATAATTTGAAATTATTAATTAAACGACAGTTTATCTTTTAATTTCGTAATATATAACTTTATAAAAAAATATTAAACCATGAATATTTAAAAATATTGTATGCAAAGGAAACATGAAATTTTTTCTAAAAGTTTTGATTTTTTTTTTGCATTAATAAATGACTGATATTATAGTAGAATTTAAATTTCCTGTATTTATTTTCAATTTTGTCTTAGATTTTATTACATTTAAATTTTTTCACGCGTACTTATTACATTTCAGTTCATATCCCTTTTATGTTATATTTTGAAACCATTTGAATGTTTTATGAGAAACTGTCAACGAATCATTTTAAATGATTATAAGCGCCAAAATTGAAACATGTGAAGCGTTAACTGTTAATATCAGTTATCATTTCTAATTATTTTCATCACAATCAAATTTCAATAAAAAGTATAATATTTATGAAATATTAATAATTTAAAAAAAAATTATAATATTTATTTATTATTATTTACAATTAAGGGAATGTAAAATACCGACATTACAGTTTTCCAAATTTTTTATTCTTAATCTAGAAATTTTTACAATATCTCTATATTACTGCCTTCTATTTTTACTAATAAAAAGCCTAATTGAGAGATATTTTTGAAAATTTTGGAATAAAGATTAAAAATTTTGAAAACTGCAATGTCGATAACTATGTTGAAATCATATACCGTATTACATCCCCTTCATAGCAGTTCTACTTATTTGTTATTGGTAGCAATTTTAGTTACTTATAATCATTTCTCGTTATTTATAATCATTTATGATCCGTTTACTTGAATTAGAAAAAATATTACATTTTTTACTTATAATAAATCAAAATTTATTTTGTAATTATAAATGATTACAAATGTATGTAAATGATTAAAACTGTTATTCATTATTAATTATTAAATTTGATTTTAAATGATTATAAATAATTATAAATGACAATTTTTCCACTAGGAAATTACCATCAGTTTTTCTATAAACATAAAGAATATTAAGTGTTACATATAAATATAATAAATTCTAATAGTTTAGTAAAGTTTTGTATATAACATTGAAACATCATATATTTAAATAGGGCGTCTATATATATATATACTAGGGGGGGTCCCTCCTGCTCGCTCCGCTCGTCAACCCCCCGAATACACATATTCCAAAGTAAATAGAAGAGTAGGACATAATGAGTTGAAATTACATATTTGTGAATGTGAAAAAAGTTCAATAGAAAACATCGATACATAAAAATATAAGATATGAAGTTATAGAATTAGAATTAATAGAAAAAAGATAGTTTAACGCGATATTCAAAAGTTTACAATGAATCAAACATATATTTTTGAAATAAATTAAAAATAGAATAGTAAATAACATTAAAATTTCAAGTTATGATTGTATATAATAATATTTAATAATAATTATTAGCGAATAATAAAAAATAGAGTAATAGAATAATTGAAAATTATAATTATAAATAAATATTTTTATCTTCTTATGTCATAAATTTTATATATAAAATGCAAAGAAAACGCTCCCTCTCTGCATTTTTTATTTTTGGGCTTGAGACCAACATATATAAATATATGGCTGCATTAAGAGTGTTTTTTTTTGTAGATAAAAGAAGATAACATTTTTATTTTTTATTGTCACTAAAAAAGCGTACACTTTTTTTTTATTATTGCTAAATCAAATTTATATTAATTCAAAGTAAATAGAAGAGTAGGACATAATGAATCTAAATTTCATATTTGCGAATGTGAAAAAAGTTCAAAAGAAAACATCGATATATAAGATATGAAGTTATAGAATTAGAATTAATAAAAAAAAGATGGTTTAACGCAATATTCAAAAGTTTACAATGAATCAAACTTATATATTTTTGAAATAAATTAAAAATAGAATAGTAAATAACATAAAAATTTCAAGTTATGATTGTATATAATAATATTTAATAATAATTATAAGCTAATAATAAAAAATAGAATAATAGAATAATTGAAAATTATGATTATAAATAAATATTTTTATCTTTTTATGTTATAAATTTTATACATAAGATGCAAAAAAAAAACGTTCCCTCTCTGCATTTTTTATTTTTGGGCTTGAGACCAACATATATAAAAATATAAGATATGAAGTTATAGAATTAGAATTAATAAAAAAAAGATGGTTTAACGCAATATTCAAAAGTTCACAATGAATCAAACTTATATATTTTTGAAATAAATTAAAAATAGAATAAAAAATAATAATAAAATTTCAAGTTATGATTGTATATAATAATATTTAATAATAATTATAAGCTAATAATAAAAAATAGAATAATAGAATAATTGAAAATTATGATTATAAATAAATATTTTTATCTTTTTATGTTATAAATTTTATACATAAGATGCAAAAAAAACGTTCCCTCTCTGCATTTTTTATTTTTGGGCTTGAGACCAACATATATAAATATATGGCTGCATTAAGAGTGTTTTTTTTGTAGCTAAAAGAAGCTTACATTTTTATTTTTTACTGTCGCTAAAGAAGCGTACACTTTTTTTTCATTGTCGCTAAAAAAGCTTACAAATTAATTTATTATTGTCGTTGAAACATATAGATTTATTGTTTGTTGTCGCTAAAAAAATCTCATATAAGCATATAAATTTATTGTTTGTTGTCGCTAAAAGGAGCTTACAAATTAATTTGTTATTATTACTGAAATAGTTTTATATACTTATTTTTTATTGTTGCTAATAGAAGTTTACAAATTTAAATTTCATTGTAGTTATAAAAAGCTTACATATTTATTTTTTACTGTCGTTAAAGAAGCTTGTATAGTTGTTTTGTACTTTTACTAAAAAAAAAATAAATTATTTCAAATATTTATTTAATATGTCGTTAAATTTAATGCTAAAGAAGCGTACACTTTTTTTTCATTGTCGCTAAAAAAGCTTACAAATTTATTTATTATTGTCGCTGAAGCATACAGATCTATTGTTTATTGTCGCTAAAAAAATTTCATATAAGCATACAAATTTATTGTCGCTAAAAGGAGCTTACAGATTAATTTGTTATTATTATTGAAATAATTTTATAGACTTATTTTCTATTGTCGCTAATAGAAGCTTACAAATTTAAAGTTTATTGTAGTTATAAAAAGCTTACATATTTATTTTTCATTGTCGCTAAAAAAGCTTGTACAGTTTTTTAAATAATTTCAAATATTTATTTAATATGTCGTTAAATTTTATTGTCGCTAAGAGAAGCTTACAAATTTATATTTTATTACAAGCTTACATATATATTTTTTATTGTTGTTAAAAAAATTATAAATTTTTTTTTTTGTATTAAATCAATATTATTTTATAATCAATATTATTTTAATTATCATCAATTTGTTTTTCTGTAACCTTGAAAAATAATTATTTTATAATGTGAATATTGTATTAATTAATGTAAGGAAATAAAAATATTTAATTTACCTTATTTAAAATTATTTCATTTGCTAATATAAGGTCCTCTAACTCCATGTTTTCATCATTTAATACTTTAATGAATTCCAATCTTTTTACTTTTAATATGTATGAAATATCTATAAAATTTTTTAAATATATAAATATACATCTATATATAAATATACATGAGTGTATATGCATATAATATATTATTATAATTGTTTTTACTATTTTCTTCTATTTCTCCGATAATTTCTAGTTTTGTCCCTCTTTCCCAATTCACATATTCATTTTCTAATTTATTTAATAAAACATCCAATTTATATTGTCCATCCGTTATTGTTCCGATATATTCTGATTCATTTTTTTTATGTTTTTGTACAAAAGAATTTTTTTAGTACCCTTGTATTTCTAAAAAATAAAAAATTATTTATTCAAATTATTATATTTTTTTTCAATAATATTTAATTACTTATTAATCCAGGTCTTAATTTTATTTCTTCGAAATTTATTTTAATTGGTTTATTTTCCAATATGTTGTATTCGCCTAAATAAGTAATATTCGAATGATATTTTAATGTTAAGTCATATATTTGATTTCCTTTATTGTATCCTCTTGCTTTTGATACATTAACATTCTTTAATAATATTTTCTGAAATATTAAAAAATGTTTAATATTAAGTTGTAATTAATAATATTGTATATTATAAAAATTTACTTCGTTTAATTTTAGATTTTTTTTGAATTTTGTAATATTTTCATCGTAAATATTGCATTGAATTCTGAATCCTTCAGAATTATTTAATATGAATTTTAAAATCCTGAAATCAGTCTGTTTTTGTTTGTTAACAAAAACTTGTTCTTCTGAAATTTCTTTAATATATGCAACTAGAGATCTATTATATATAATCAAAAATATTTATATCATATATTATATTTTTGATTTTTTTAATAAAGTTTTTAATACATACGCTGATTGATCTCCTATTATAATTTTAGATTTTAAAAATCCCGTTGACGAAAACGGTATTTTTTTTTCTTTTTTGGAAATATGATCTTGGTATTTATCATCGCTTTTTCTTTTTAAATTTTTTTCACTCATGTTAATTCTATAAATAAATTATTTAATAATTTAATAAATGTTAATGATAAATAAATTGATTATACATTTCTTATAATGTATTTTTTTTTTAAAGTATTATATAATTGTGAAAGTAATTAAATATTATTAATAAGATATTATTTTTATATATTTATTGTATTAATTTTTTTAATGTTATTAATATATACTTTACATTTTTATGTATTTTTATGTGAAGTAATAAATTATCTTTTCGATGAAATCCTTTTCCACAAATGTCGCAAATATTATTATAATTATATGCATGACTTTGTAAGTGTCTTATTAAATGTTCATTTCTTATATATTTATTTTTGCAAATAGAATATTCTAATTTTTCAGGTTTGTTATGTTCTTTTAAATATCTTATATAACCTCTTTTATATTTTAATATTGTCCCACATATATGACAAATATATATTTTTGATGAATGAAATTTCTTATTATGTGTTGTGTAGCATTAAGAATTTTTATATGTTTAACAGATGTATTTTAAAATTATCTTTAAAAATTTACTTTGAATGTATTGTTCAAACGTGAAAATGTTTTTCTTATATTTCTCTTAATACTTTAGGAAATAATATTTGATTTATTATATAGTTTTGAAATAATAGTTTCTTTTAGTATAGAATATATTGAAAACCTTTTTTTGTTACATTTAAGAAAAAGAAAATATTTGCTTGTCGTAAATAACTTAAATTGCATTTTTTTCTTACGTTAAATATCTGTTCATTTTCATTTTAAAAGAATTTTAGTTTGAAAAATAAAAATAAATATGTCAAATTTTTTAGGCACCAAAAAAATAAAATCGTCTTATACTAAGCTTTCTTGAGTCAACTGAATTCTTTTATTTATTGTATTTGAACCCGTAAAAAAAAAAGGTATAGAAAGACTCTCGCGTTCACGCACATATGGTGAACACTCAGGGACAGACAGCTTAAAATGACCTATGGTCAAGTCGCGTATAATGTTAACGCTGATATTGAGAGGTCCTGCCTCTCAATTGTTTTACTTAAAATTTTTCGACCAATTAGAAAATATTTTGAATGTTTTTTATAAAAGGAGGTTGGCTTAGGAAAGCAATATTTTTCTAAGAGTTTTCTTTTTGGAAAAACTTTAGGCAGTCTATCGGCACATCTCGCAAGAGAAACACACAAAACTTTAAACTGTTATTTTAATTTGTATTTTCTTACTTTTCATTGTATTAAATCCTTATTAATATTTTAAAATTGTGAATATTTATTTCTATATTCCTTTAACAAAAATAATTACATTGGGTTAAGTCTCAACGTAATGTTGTAAAAATTTGCGTAAAAGACGAGACTTACAACCTCGTTTAATTAATTATATTAAAAATTAAAACGCAAAGACGTACAGCAATCCATGGTCCTTCGAGCCGGATTTAATAAATAGTGTTTTTGACTTATAAAAATAAAGAACATTGACTTTAAATTCAAACCAGTGAAAAGTTAACAGTTCTAAAGTGTAAGTGCTGTAATATTATATTGAAGCAATACAATAAATTGCTGAATTTAATCAATAAACGTTACGTTGCTGAAATATTTACGTACGTTTCATATTCAACAATAAACATTTGCCGTTTAACATATATTCAAATTTTAAATATTGTGTCGCTTGTATACTGACACATATAAAAAACGGCAAGAATCATCGTCGCTCGTATACTGTCGACTAGAAGAGAACAAAGGTCTACGCAATTCGCCGATCATCTTGGGACAATCAGCATCAATAATAGCTGTTCATACGTGCATTGGAATCAAAGGTCAATCAACACCTTCAACTAAAAGGGGTAAGCTCATAATATAAGAATCGCTTATTTTATCCTCTAATTACAATTCACGTCCCAATAATAATTTGTTCCTCTTCTTAAAATGGCAAACGCGGATAGAGTTAAAATCTTAAATCAAAAGCGCGGTAATATAAAAAGGCAATTAACAAACTTCCGTAAATATTTAGATGACTTTAAAAATGAATTACACTCGTCTGATGACTTACTGATAAGATTAAATAATTTAAAAAAGTTGTATGAATCGTTCGACGAAATAGAAGACGAATTAGAATTACTCGATGAAACAGAGAAAAAAACTACAACGAATGAGCGGTTTGAAACACAAAATAAATATTTTGATGCGGTAGTTGAAGCTGAACAATTAATAAGAACTCTAACAAACGCGGATGCCAATACTTCAACGGTAAATGAAAATACGCCACATACATGCGCGGAAAGAAAACGACACATTAAATTACCGCCAACATCTCTACCAACTTTTACGGGAAAATATGAAGATTGGCTGTCGTTTAAAGATTCATTTTTATCGTTAATTAATCAAAATGATCTTACTAATATCGAAAAACTTCAATATTTAAAATCGTCAGTAAAGGGAGAAGCAGCAAAGAAAATTAAAAATATAAATATTATCGATGAAAATTATCAGCGCGCGTGGGATCTTCTTCAAAGAGCGTATGAAGATGATCGTTTAATTAAAGGTAGGCATTTAAGTCTTCTCTTACGGCTGCCTGTTCAAGAACGCGAATCTGCAGAAGGTCTTCGAAGACTCGCGGACGATACCTTACAGCACATCGAATCATTAGCTGCTCTCGGAGTTAAAGTGACGGATGAGATATTAGTACGAAATTTAGAAGAAAAATTGCATAGGGTTACTCTCGAAAAATGGGAAGAATCTTTAAAGCGCGGAGTTTTTCCAAAACTTGATGAAATGATCGAATTCTTGTATAAAACTTCAGCACGTCTCTCTAAAAGAGATGAAGAAAAATTCGATGACAGTCAAGACATAAAAAGTGAAAATAAAAAACTACACGCACATAAAAAAGGAAAAGAAAGAAAAACGGGTAAACAAACATTTTTCACGTCGCCCAATACACGTAAATGTCCCGTTTGTTCTGAAGCACACCTATTATATCGTTGCAAAAAATTCCAAAGTTATAATATTCCGAAACGAATTCAAATAGTTAAAGATGCGTCTCTATGTATGTGTTGTCTTCGCCTTCATAACGCGAATGAATGCAAATTCACTAAATGTATGGCATGTGATAGTCCAAATAATTTTTTGCTGCACGAACATAAATATTCAAATCAAGACGCATGACTAATTGTTCCTACAGAAAGGAAAGAAGGCTGTATTTCTTCAACAACGCAAATGTCAAATCAATTAATGACAAGCGCACTGATAAAAATATATGACAAAGAAGAAAATTTAATTCAATGCAGAGCTTTATTAGATACATGCTCTACAGTCAATTTTATCAGTGAAAATTTAGCTAATACACTTAAATTACCAAAGAAAAAATGTCGCCTTTCTGTAGGAGCGTTAAATGAATTAAATACTCATACGAAACATATTGTTACTGCAAAAATTAAATCGATGCAGGGCCTTTATGAAAATACATTCGAATTCTTAACGGTTCCTAATATAGCCACTGCTGTCCCTACCGACGCTATTCCAAGAGAAAATATAGTAATTCCAGCTAATATAAAACTTGCTGATCCTGAATTTTATAAGCCTGCACGAGTAGATGTATTGCTTGGTGCAGGGCCAACTTTATCTTTATTTTGTGTTGGTCAAATTCATGTAAACAATAAAAATACAGATTTATATTTACAAAAAACAAGATTAGGCTGGATAATTGGAGGTAGCGTAAATACAGTAGGATTACAAAAAACTACGATGGCAAAATGTGCTTTAACCGATCTAAAAATCGACTTAGAAAGATTTTGGAATGTAGAAGAAGGGCCATCACACACTCATTTTTCTAAAGAAGAACTTGAGTGCGAAAAACATTTTTTATCTAATGTAACACGGGACAGTACCGGTAAATATATAGTAGCATTGCCATTTAAAATTAATCATAAGGCTCTTGGGGAATCTCGAATGCAAGCGACGAAACGTTTAAATATGTTATTTAAGAAATTCGAGAAAAATCCAGAATTTCAGAAAAATTATACTGCAGTCTTTGATGAATATAGACAACTCGGTCACATGACAGAGGTTCAAAATATCAATGAACCAGGATTTTACTTGCCTCATCACGCTGTAATTAAAGAGACTAGTAATACTACAAAATTAAGAATAGTATTTGACGGATCAGCAAAAACTAGCTCTGGAATATCTCTAAATGAAATACTTATGGTAGGTCCAACAATTCAGGACGATATTTTTTCGCTGTTATTGCGATTCAGATTACATAAGTATGTAGTATCTGCTGATATAGAGAAAATGTATAGGCAAGTATTAATTCGAGAGACTGACAGAAAATTTCAGCGAGTCTTATGGAAGGAAAACGGAGAGATTAAAACTTATGAATTAAACACGGTCACATTCGGCTTGGCTCCGGCTCCTTTCCTCGCAATACGTAGTCTCGAAAAATTAGCAGATGACGAGAGCAATGCACACCCACTAGCCGCTAAAATTGTTAAAAAAGATTTATATGTAGATAACATGCTCACTGGTGCTGAAACAATAGAACAAACTCGCAAAATAAGAGATGATGTTACAGCTCTATTGAAAGCTGGAGGATTTAACTTGCGGCAATGGGCATCTAATGAACCTAATATTTTATCTGGTTTAATGAGAGAACAAATTGATTCTAACTTTCAGCTCGATTGCGATCAAACTCTCAAAACATTAGGACTCATGTGGAATGCAAAGCTCGATGTTATCACTTATACAGTGAAAAACAATGATATCCTTTCAGCTAATTCAAAGCGAGCCATTCTTTCAGAGATCGCCAAGATTTTTGATCCTCTAGGTCTCTTAGGCCCAATAATTTTATATGCTAAATCTATAATGCAAGAAATATGGAAAGAAAAACTCAATTGGGATGAGTCAGTGCCAATTAAAATTTATACATCATGGGTAGAATTCTGCAAACAATTAAGCAGTATAAATAATGTTTCATTTTGCAGAAGAACTATAATTGATAATAAATCAATACAATTACATGGATTCTGCGATGCAAGCACAAAGGGATATGGAGCCAGTATTTACTTGAGATCTGTAAACAAAAATGGCGAGATAAAATGTCAACTATTTTGCGCTAAATCTCGCGTAGCTCCAGTAAAGGCGATAACTATTCCACGCCTCGAATTGTGTGCAGCATTATTACTTGTTAAATTATACAAACAAGTCCTAAATAGTATTGAGATAAAATTTGAAAAAATAATTTTTTGGACTGACTCAACAATTGTACTACATTGGATTAATTTATCGTGTCATCAATTAAAAACTTTTGTAGCTAATAGAATAGCAGAAATTCAAGCTAATACAGAAGCACAACAATGGCGACATGTACGGTCACAAGATAACCCTGCAGACTCTTTATCAAGAGGACAATTACCTGCTGAATTTCTTAAAAATAAATTATGGTTTCACGGTCCCTCATGGTTATGTAAAAATGAAAATACATGGCCAAAAATTGAACTTGCAGGTATCAAAGATATGCCAGAAATCCGCTCAGGTACTTGTCTCCTATCAACATATGACAAAAACGCATGCCAAGACTTTTGAAAGGTTTTCGTCATTTATAAAATTGAAAAAATTTGTATCTTTCACCTCATATTTGAAGCGTGGAAAGTCATATACTGGCATGTTGAGTTCAGAAGATTTAATAGAAGCAGAAAAAATTATTATTAGGCGTATTCAAAGCGTATGTTTTGCCAAAGAAATATATGAAATCAAGAATAACGGAAATATTAAGAAAAATAGTAAATTGATTTCGTTGTGTCCTTTTCTCGATGAAGAAAAAATATTAAGAGTAGGGGGGCGATTAAAAAAGTCACAGCTCTCTTATTCTCAACGACATCCAGCGCTACTACCTAATAATAATCACGTGACTACTTTAATTATTCGCGATTATCATTTAAAAAATCAACATGCCGGTATTCAAAGTACACTTTATGCTATAAGGCAAAAATTTTGGCTACTTGAGGCATAGATTACTGTGGACCTTTTTTAATCAAAGAAAAGAAACATCGAAATACGAAGCAAATTAAAATCTATGTTGCTGTATTTGTCTGTTTAGTAATCAAGGCCGTACATTTAGAAGTAGTAAGTGATTTAACTACTGAAGGCTTTCTTGCAGCTTTCAGAAGATTTATAGCTCGACGTGGAAGGCCCAAAAACGTCTACACAGACAATGCAACAAATTTTGTTGGGGCTAAAAATGAATTAAAAGAATTGTATGCGCTCATTAATTCTAAAAATTATCAAGAAAAAATGAATAATTTTTTAGTCGAACAAGAAATTATTTGGCATTTTATACCCCCGTTATCGCCGCACATGGGAGGTCTATGGGAATCGACGGTAAAATTATTTAAATATCATTTAAAACGCGTCGTAACTGATCTTTTATTTACGTTCGAAGAATTTAATACGTTTGCCATTGAAGTAGAAGCTATCCTAAATTCACGTCCACTTACACCAATGTCAAGCGATCCTAATGATCCTTCTGTCCTTACTCCTAGCCATTTCCTTATAGGCGATTCTTTAACGAGCACTCCTGAAGCCGACTTCAGTAATACACCATCTAATCGATTGTCACGATGGCAACTTATTCAAAAAGTCCGCCAACATTTTTGGACCAGATGGCATAAAGAATATGTCAACGAATTGAATATTCGCCATAAATGGACATCAGGTGAGCATTCTATAAAAAAGGATGCAATCGTATTGTTAAAAGAAGATAATACTCCTTCAATGCAATGGGCATTGGGCCGAATCATTGAAACTCATCCAGGAGAAGATGGTATAGTGCGTACTGTGACTGTTAAAACTAGCAGCAGTCAATTCAAACGAAGCGTAAAAAAGTTGGCACTATTACCTATAGAAGAAAATTACTTAAAGACTATAAGAGATAAATAGTTGATCGCTATACTCTCAACGGGGGAGTATGTTGTGTAGCATTAAGAATTTTTATATGTTTAACAGATGTATTTTAAAATTATCTTTAAAAATTTACTTTGAATGTATTGTTCAAACGTGAAAATGTTTTTCTTATATTTCTCTTAATACTTTAGGAAATAATATTTGATTTATTATATAGTTTTGAAATAATAGTTTCTTTTAGTATAGAATATATTGAAAACCTTTTTTTGTTACATTTAAGAAAAAGAAAATATTTGCTTGTCGTAAATAACTTAAATTGCATTTTTTTCTTACGTTAAATATCTGTTCATTTTCATTTTAAAAGAATTTTAGTTTGAAAAATAAAAATATAAATTCGTCAAATTTTTTGTAAGCTTTCTTGAGTCAACCGATTCTTTTATTGTATTTGAACCCGTATAAAAAAAAGGGTATAGAAAGACTCTCGCGTTCACGCACATATGGTGAACACTCGGGACAGACAGCTTAAAATGACCTATGGTCAAGTCGCGTATAATGTTAACGCTGATATTGAGAGGTCCTGCCTCTCAATTGTTTTACTTAAAATTTTTCGACCAATTAGAAAATATTTTGAATGTTTTTTATAAAAGGAGGTTGGCTTAGGAAAGCAATATTTTTCTAAGAGTTTTCTTTTTGGAAAAACTTTAGGCAGTCTATCGGCACATCTCGCAAGAGAAACACACAAAACTTTAAACTGTTATTTTAATTTGTATTTTCTTACTTTTCATTGTATTAAATCCTTATTAATATTTTAAAATTGTGAATATTTATTTCTATATTCCTTTAACAAAAATAATTACATTGGGTTAAGTCTCAACGTAATGTTGTAAAAATTTGCGTAAAAGACGAGACTTACAACCTCGTTTAATTAATTATATTAAAAATTAAAACGCAAAGACGTACAGCAATCCATTATGTTTCAATAAATGGTTATGTCTCTTAAATGATCGATTGCATTTAGTGCAAGTAAACATATTTATTGCTAAATTAATATAATAATACTTATTGTATTATATATAGTGTAATTTAATATTTTTCAATATTATTAGGTTTCATTATTTATAACTTATGTATATACGAGTAAATCTTCCATACTTTAAAAATTCATGTTACTTCGTCATTACTCGTAAATATGAGATAGCATATTTTTTCAGCAAATGTTTACTGATTTATTGAGATATCAGAAAATAATTCTGATTTAGTTTGGATCATAAGTACACATGTCATTTTATGGCGAATGGGAAAAAAAGGTTATTTACTTTAATTTTAAATGTTACCAGGTCATGAAAAATGATAAATTATCGCTATTAAAAAAAATGACTATTGTTCTTTTGATCTAAAATTCACACCAAAGCTGTATCTATGTACATACTTTTGGGAAAACAAGATCTTGGACGTGTGCCTGTTAACAAAAGTATTTTTTGAATAATTATTAAAATGTTACCAAAAATTTATATAATTTATTTTTTTTGAACATATGATATTGTAAAAAAGACTATTCAGCGATGACGTTCTAAACTATATCAAAAGGTAATATTAAGAAGCACAAACAGAAATTTATTTATTAAGAACGTGTGATTAGTGTAGATAAAGTTCTGTGTTACTTTGAAATTATAATTAAAAAACGTAATACATCTTTGAAAATATGTTTTTATTTTCTAATATGAAACCCTGAGCTTTTTCTCTGCGAATCTTTTCTCTGTTGTGAACTTTGTAATTTACTATTTTATAGTATTCAATGGAATTTTTTTGGTTTTGAAGTATGATTTCAAGTATTCTGAAAATCATTAAATTTTTTCTAATTATTACATTTTTTGGATTAACATTAATTACCTAGTTTCATAGATGTACCTCAAAAAGACTATCCTCTAAAGTGAGTAACACGGTTTTTTTCTTCTATTATAATATGTTAAAATTCAGAGAAAATTTATTTTATACGTGTGTCTGTAATTTTTTTTTCTAATTTATTGTAGGTGAAATTTTAACACTATGGAGGATTTACTCATATATATGTTCTCTTTTAAATATATTATGAAATGTTTTGTTGCAATATTTTTAATATATTTCAAGAAACATTTCATTAAATATTTTCGAAAGTTTTCGTGAAATTTAATTATGAATTTTGTAAAATTTAATTGCAAAATCTATTAAAAAAATTTTAAAACTTTACATGAAATGTTTTTTGAAACATTACATATAAGGTTTTCATTTGTTATAATTTATGTCAAATAGACAAAAAAGCAAGGAAAAAAATTTAAAACATATTTTTTTACTATATAGTATCATTACTAATATGCTATGTATTTCTATATTTACGTTTATCAATATTTTTATATAAATATATAGATAAACATAAAATATTATAAACATTCATCAAAGTTAAAAATACTTTTTTATAAACGTTTTTTCTTGATATTTGGGTAAGAATAGTTATATTTAAATCACAATTAAAAAAATAAAATTAATTAAAATATTAAACAATGTAAATTAAGTAACTGCTTGTATTTAAAAAAAATGAAAATATATAAGATGTGATGTAGTTTTTAATGTAATAAGGCATATAATTAAAAATCAAGTACAAAATATTGATATTGTTAAATGTGATCAAAGAAAATATATATTTCAAAAGAATGATAAATGATAAATAATGTTTTTTGAAACATTACATATAAGGTTTTTATTTGTTATAATTTATGTCAAATAAACAAAAAACTAAGAAAAAAAATTAAAACATTAAAAATTAAAAATTAGAATTACCAGAAGATTGGAAACAACTTACAGGTGTAAGATGTATAAAAATATATTTCAAATTTTCAAAAAATATAATTATTTGAAAATAAAATTCATATAGTTTTCTTAGATTTTAAGACAGCCTTTGATACATAGGGTAAGAAAAGTTATATTTAAATCACATTTAAAAAAATAAAATTAATCAAAATATTAAACAATGTAAATTAATTAACTGCTTATATTTAAAAAAAAATGAAAATATATAAGATGTGATGTGTTTTAAATGTAATAAAGCATATAATTAAAAATCAAGTACAAAATATTGATATTGTTAGATGAGATCAAAGAAAATATATATTTCAAAAGAATGATAAATGATTAATAATTTTTGTTTGAAACATTACATATAACATTTGTTATAATTTATGTCAAATAGACAAAAAAACATAGAACAAAATTTATAACATGTTTTTTTGCTATATAGTAGCATTACTAATATGCTATGTATTTCTATATCTATATTTATCAATTTTTTCATTCAAATATATAGATAAACATAAAATGTTATAAACATTCATCAAAGTTAAAAATACTTTTTTATAAACGTTTTTTCTTTATTGATATTATGTATTTAAAAAAAACGTTATTAAGAGCAGGCCGGATTCGCTGTCCTTGTCTAATGGGCATTTTTGTTATTTACTCAAGTTTTAATCGGTGTATCTTCAAATTAAAGGTCGAGCGCAATAGATATTATTATTATGAACATCTATGCACAAGAAAAAAAATATTTATCGGTTTGTTTTTGAGAAAAGTATGTAACGCCAAAGTAAAAGTTTATGTTTATAATATTTTCGCGTTACTTACTTTTCTCAAAAACAAACCGGTAGATATTTTTTTTCTTGCCCATAGATGTTCATAATAATAATATCTCGACCTTTAATTTGAAGATACACCGATTAAAACTTGAGTAAATAACAAACAACTTAATTGTTACTCGGTCGGTATCAGGTTCTACTCCGGCCTACCGTTAAGTACTTTAGTGCAATACTTTGTCATAGAACATATTAAGTTTGATGAATTATATTTTATTTTTTAAAATGTGATAAAAATACTTCAAAAACGTAATTGTATAGCAGGTTTTCTGTTTTTATAAAAATATATGTCAATAGGCAATATGACATGATATGAAAGTTTTATAATTAATTATTAATAATTGATATTATTAAATGAGATCAAAGAAAATATATATTTCAAAAGAATGATAAATATTTTTAAAAAACTTAAAGTAGAATTACCAGCAGATTGGAATCAAATTACAGATGTAATATGCATAAAAATATATTTCATTTCTTTTAGCGACAACAAATAATAAATTTGTACGCTTTTATAATCTTTTTTTAGCGACGATAAACAATAAATTTGTATGCTTTTTTTAGCGACAATAAAAATAAATTTGTAAGCTTCTATTAAGACAACAAACAATCGCTTCAGCGACAATAATAAATGAATTTGTAATCATTTTTAACGACAGTAAACAATAAATTTGTACGCTTTTTCCAACGACAATGAGATATAAATTTATAAGTTTCTTTTAATTATTATAAAAAATAAATTTGTAAGCTTTTTTTAGCGACAATAAACAATAAATTTATATGTTTGTATAAAGTTTTTTTAGCGACAATAAACAATCGCTTCAGCGATAATAATAAATTTTTAAGCTTTTTTTAGCGACAATAAAGATGAATTTGTAAGCTTCTTTTAGCGACAATGAAGATAAATTTGTAAGCTTCTTTTAGCGACAACAAACAATGCTTTTTATAAGCTTTTAATGCAGCCATATATTTTTATGCTGGTCTCAAGCCCGAAAATCTTTTATTAAGACAAATATGTAAATATCTTATTTCTAATTTTAAAAAGAACATGTTTTATTTAAATACAATTGTTAATAAAGTACCTATGGATATTAAGCTAAATTCATTTTGTAATTCATAGCTTACTATTGTAATTAATAAATTTTTTCAATAATAAAAATGAAGATTCAATATATAGAAATAAAAATATTAGAATAGAAATAAAAATGTTATATATTTATCTGAATAAAGAAAATGCAGAGAGGAAGCTTTGTATTATCAATTAATTATGTTTGCAATTATATTAATAAAATATTAATAATAATTTTTTTTTTCATTTTTGAAATTTAATATTAGAATACGAAAAAACTTCATATTATTAAATAGTTACAGTTACAATCATAATAATAAAATATTACTAATTATAATAATATGAAATTACTTATAATTGTTATTATAATAATAGAATATTATTAATAATAAGAATATTTCTTTATTACTAATTACTTAATCATAATATCATAGTGAGGAGGAGGGCATAATGAGGGGGGCTATAAAAAGTGAGGGGAGGGGGAGCAAATCGAGGGGGGGCTGAGGGGGCTACAAAAATTGAGAGGGGCGAGGGGGCTGAAGGGGAGGCCTAAGTTACGTTAATTTTGGAATAACCATTTATAAAAGAAATTACAACGTAATTTGAGGGGGGCTATGCCGACAGACATTTGAGGGGGGCTGATACAGGGCTACGAAAATTGAGGGGGGCCTAAGTTACGTTAATTTCGGAATAGCCATGTATAAGAAGAATTACAACGTAATTTGAGGGAAGGCTGAGGGGGGCTACGAAAATTGAGGGGGGGGGCAAGGGGGGCCTAAGTTACGTTAATTTTGGAATAGCCATTTATAAGAGGAATTACAACGTAATTTGAGGGGGGCTATGTTAACAGACATTAGAGGGGGGAGCTGAGGGTGGTCGGTTGAATCTTATATTACGACTATATATATATATATATATATATATATATATATATATATATATGTTGATTTATTATTTTTCTATTGATGTCATTTTTTATAAGCTTAATGATAATCATCTAAGACATTATCAAACAAACAAGAGAAAATGCATAAAAATAGTAAATACAATATTATTTCGCGATGGGCGCGACGAAGATGTGAAAAAAGTGTCAATCAAATTAGAAATTCTTTAGGTATATATTTCGAAATAAGTTATTAATACATTCGTTCACAGAAACAAACAAAATGAAAATATTTTATTCTTGCACAAACATGTATGTAAAAAGTCCTATTATTGTCTTCTTGAAAATTTCAAACAATTGCATTATAATATAATCTTGATTATTTTTAAATTCTTATTAACAATATTTAGTTTCACATACATTATTAAACTCTATACACCGATAAAATGGAGAGCTTAATCACGTATATCAATTTTAAATGAAGGATCATTAATAACATTTTTATTTTACTCTAATATTAATATGTGCTAAAAGAAAGATGTATATATGTATTTCGCAAGTAATAATATAATAATAGTCTGTAGAAATAGATTAAGTTTAAAATACATTATTCACTCTATAAAAGATATTTTGCTTTCAGTTTTTGAAGTTTTATAGACTCAATGAATTTTCCCTGGTAACACAATCTGTTGCAAGCACGATTGCGCAGAACTTGCGTGGTCTGTTTCCACATTTTAATGCATATCTGCTGAAATTTAATTGCGACTGAAACGTGCGTCAGATTTGTAACAGATTGCCAATCGAAACGTGCGATTCTAAAATAAGAATAAACACGCAAACTTGCAGCAGAATCGAAGCAGTCTTCCGTAAGAATCTTACAGCAGCACTTTTCTCCAGAATTACATAAGAATGACATAAGTTAAGTGCAATTATATGACGAAAATAAACACGCAATTTTGCAGCAGAATCGAAGCAGTCTTCCGTAAGAATCTTGCAGCAGCACTTTACTCTAGAATTACATAAGAATGACATAAGTTGAGCGCAATAATATGACGAGAATAAAGACGTAAACTTGTAGCAGAATCGAAGCAGTCTTCAGTAAGAATCTTGCAGCAGCACAGTTTATAGAATTTCAAAGTTAATTAATAGTTCAAAAATTGAAGTCACTTTATAGAATAAAGATAATGCATTGTATTTTAATAAAAAATTTTCATTGTGAATATTATTAACATTCAACTAACGAGAAAATGTTTATAAGAGTTGTTGACAGATTTTAAGAAAGCAAATGTTGAATTTAAAAATTATAATTTATAATTTAAAGAAAATATAATAATTTATAATTGCGATACATTTAATGCATTTCTTTAAACTTTACGTGTTCTTACTACCAATGCCTACACCTATAGGCACATATTGGCTAAAAGAAAAAAGAAGAAACGCAAAAAACAATTGACATATATACACAAAGGGGTGGGCGCTGATGTTATAGTATAAAATTATATACATGTAGACATTGGGGAGAACAGAGGAGACCATTGCAGCCAACTGTCAAATATAAAAAACGTAGATAAAAAATTTTTATAATATCTAAGAAAAGTTTTAAATAAATTTCTATCAGTAAAAGATGATAAATATTTTGGTTCTACATTCATACGTTATTCTGTAGTAAAGTTTTGTTGCAAGATTCTTATGCGAGATAGCTTCAAGTATGCTGCATGCTCGCGTGATTATTCTTATGATAAGATTGCATTTAACTTTTGTCCTTCTGATGTAATTTTAGCGCAAATTTAGCGACTTTCATTTGACGGTATTCGGTTCCAATCTCGACACTTTCGCTTTATTTTTCATAGTTTTTTTCGAATATTTTTCCCATTATAATAACGCACACACATACATCAGTGTTTGTGACGTTTTGTTTTTTTTCTGAAACGAAACAATATTTTATATTGGACTGATTTTTATTATTATCATATTTTTGCAGATAGAATGTCAGATATTGTGAATCCTATTTATGGCAAAAATTTAGTGTGTAAAGAAATTTTTAATAGAGAAACTAAAATATCCAATGATACATTATTTGGTAGCTCTATTCCACAAAAAAATTTATTTCAAACGACTCAGCTGATTTCAGAAACAAAAAATAATGACAGTGTAGGAGACATTACTCACTTATCTTTTGAAACACGAAATTTTAACAAACATGAAAACTTACACAATTGTAATTATGATGTTAAGGACGAAGACACAGACTCTAATTCATTCGAAGATGAATCACAACTCAACGATTTCTTTATTAATACCTCAGATAATGAACAGCCCTTTGAAGATATTGAAGAATCTTTAATGATTATCGAATAATGTTTTCTACTAGTAATTTAACAGTTTCCGATGTTATGCTAATGCTAAAAGGCATCACAATCAAATTTGGTATGACACGAGAACAAAAAATTGATTTAATAAATTTTATTAAATGCTTAGCTGGACCTGAATTCTCCACTTGGAATTTTTCACCGTATAAACTCGATAAGTTCATTGCACCGCCTAAAGATAATATTAAAAAACACTATTTTTGTGAAGATTGTAAGGAAACTTTATTAAAAATGTCGTTATCAGAAAAGAAAAAAGTTGACACGCAATGTCTTAAATGTAAAAAAAAAAATATATAATTAATAGCATGAATGAAATTTATTTTATATATTTTAATATAGAATATCAGTTACAAACTTTACTTAATAAAAAAAACATTCAACAATCTATATTTGATTTAACTAAAGAATCATGCATATCAAAAGATAAAATTATTACTGATATTACTGATTCAGCAGTGTATAAAAAAAATTTTAATACATCGAAAACTGTTTCTTTTAACTTTAGTCTTGATGGTGCTCAACAGTGGAAAAGTGCTAAAAAAGCCTTATGGTCAATACAGATGCACCTTAATTATTTATTAGGTGAAATTCGTTTTAAACATCCTATTTTAGTAGCATTATATCAAACAGAAAAAGAGCCTACTTTACAATTTATGAACTTATATTTATCTGCATTGAAAAAACAGTGTGATGTACTAGGTTAACAAGGAATACAACTTATAGATTACTGGAAAAAAGAAGTTTTCATCTTAAAGTTGGTTCCATTTTGTGCTTGTGTAGATACAGTTGCAAGGCCTTTACTACAGAATAGAATTCAGTTCAATGGGTATTTTGGATGCAGTTGGTGTTATCATAATGGGGTTTATCATTAACATGCAATGAAATTTCCAATGCCACAGCCCTGGTAGAATTTGATTCCATTTCCAAGCTATTTCTTAGTCATTTAAACTGCGCATATGCTAGAAACAAGCTTGTTTTAATTCCCAGTTCTTAGCTATCGATGTAACGCTTTTTTTCCCACTTTACCGGCATTTAATGGATTGCAAATTCTTAGATAGTTAAAAGGTATTAATTCACCATTAAACTTGGCTAGAAATAAAATAAGTTTGAGACAATATTAAAATAACCTGCGAAATAATATTAATCTCTTGTACTCTATTATAACCTCTAAATACAGTAAAGAGACAAGTAACAACAAAAAAGACGCAAAGAGACATGCATATACGATATTTTTGAAACAAGCACAATAAATACCGAATTGTGTTTAGACGTGCAGTAAGTCTTTCGGTATATCACATGCTTGCCATACGAAGAAAGCAGTACACCTATATGGTTTCCGTGTTTATGAAGCGAAGGCATCACTTTTTACAGTACAGTGCGCATCATATTCGTTGATAACGAATTGTGTTTTTGCAGAAAGTTTTTCGGTATATCACGCGCTTACCATACGAAGACAAGCAGTACACATTATGTATAATTTCCATGTTTATGAAGCAAAGGCATCACTTCTCATAGTGCGGTGCGTATCACATTTGTTAAGAAAAAACTATCTCCGTATATTTGAAGCAGTTGTAAAGTAAATGTTTAAGAGGAGGCCGTATCATTCTGTCCTTGTCTAATCTAAATTTTCTTTATTATTGATAAATTAAATATTTTCATAGAAAAGTAAGACAACCGCCCAATAGAGCAAAAGACAAGCAAACGATTCTTTTCTATCCCGCATTTATGGATCCGTTTGGAGCATTTATTTCCTGTAAAAATTTACCAATAGCATTTTCAAACGGGAAAGCAGAATTTGCCCACAATGGGCCCACTTTTCGGATACTTTCAGCTAAGTGTAAATGTCCGTGTAGATTGAATGTCATAATTTCTGTATTATACATAATTTCACACTCTCCAACAAATTGCAACATTTGTATTTCACAATTTCTAATTTTATCTTCAGTTATTGATTCTTTTAAATACGTATAAATACAATGGACGAAACGTAAATAAGAATGAAACATTTTATCCGGTAAAATTCCGTGTAAGCAAGGAGCACTCACAAACAACAACCATATTTTCCATTCTAAAGCCTTATATTTTGGGGTGTAATTTAAGGAACGTAAATTACGTTGTAAATCACGACTAAGCTTCATATTTGCAATTTTTTTATTTACATTTTTTAGATCTTCTGTTGATAATATTTTTTTCCAAACGTTAAATAATTGTTTTGTTACTCCCAATAAAGTTTGATGCATATAGTCAGGTGGTAAATTCCAAACAAAATCAAACTTTTGAAACTCTAGAAGAATTGAATGACCCCTGACACCAAACTTTGACGAGCTACCAGATGAAATTACATCGTCAACGTGATTTTTGTGAGCCTTATGATTTCTTAATTCGGGATCATCTTCCCTGGTAGAATTTGAAACATTTTAAATGGACTCGAAACTAGGAAATAGAAATTAAAAATGGGCAAAAATGTTTATATTTTAAATATCAGAAAATTATCAAAGAATTAACCAATTCTTATGTCAAAAAAATATTGTGACGATTACTCTGTCGGGATGTGAAAAGATCGTGATTAAGAGGAGGTCACGTATCTCTGTCCTTTTCTAATCAAAGAATTGAGTTTTTTACACAAACTAACAACTTTAGCAAAAAATGAAGAGAAAGCCGCATCTCGTAATAAAAAAAGCAATATTTTCTTTGATAAGAAAGAATTAATTTTATTGCTTCGTTTTCAAGAAAACCTTGAAAAACTTAAATCATAGAGGTTAGGGTGGACAATTTGGTTTTTCAAGGTTTTCTTGAGAACGAAGCAATAAAACTAATTTTTTCTTAGCAAAGAAAATATTGCTTTTTTTATTACGAGATGCGGCTTTCTCTTCATTTTTTGCTAAAGTTGTTAGTTTGTGTAAAAAACTCAATTCTTTGATTAGAAAAGGACAGAGATACGTGACCTCCTCTTAATCACGATCTTTTCACATCCCGACAGAGTAATCGTCACAATATTTTTTTGACATAAGAATTGGTTAATTCTTTGATAATTTTCTGATATTTAAAATATAAACATTTTTGCCCATTTTTAATTTCTATTTCCTAGTTTCGAGTCCATTTAAAATGTTTCAAATTCTACCAGGGAAGATGATCCCGAATTAAGAAATCATAAGGCTCACAAAAATCACGTTGACGATGTAATTTCATCTGGTAGCTCGTCAAAGTTTGGTGTCAAGGGTCATTCAATTCTTCTGGAGTTTCAAAAGTTTGATTTTGTTTGGAATTTACCACCTGACTATATGCATCAAACTTTATTGGGAGTAACAAAACAATTATTTAACGTTTGGAAAAAAATATTATCAACAGAAGATCTAAAAAATGTAAATAAAAAAATTGCAAATATGAAGCTTAGTCGTGATTTACAACGTAATTTACGTTCCTTAAATTACACCCCAAAATATAAGGCTTTAGAATATAAAATATGGTTGTTGTTTGTGAGTGCTCCTTGCTTACACGGAATTTTACCGGATAAAATGTTTCATTCTTATTTACATTTCGTCCATTGTATTTATACGTATTTAAAAGAATCAATAACTGAAGATAAAATTAGAAATTGTGAAATACAAATGTTGCAATTTGTTGGAGAGTGTGAAATTATGTATAATACAGAAATTATGACATTCAATCTACACGGACATTTACACTTAGCTGAAAGTATCCGAAAAGTGGGCCCATTGTGGGCAAATTCTGCTTTCCCGTTTGAAAATGCTATTGGTAAATTTTTACAGGAAATAAATGCTCCAAACGGATCCATAAAGCAAATTGTACAGAAATGGCTGGCAAAATGTACTTTCAAAAGTTTTATTGAAAATGATAAAAGTACATCAGGAAAGTCATTACAGTACTGCAAATCATTATTTAATTCGAAAACAATTCTAGAAACTTGTGCGCGGTTGCATAATGTAATATTGATTGGTTCGGCAGTTAGAATGAAAACAATAGAAAAAATGAGGAAAAATTTTCTTCAATTTAAAGCTACTATCACAGTCTATAGCAGATGTATTTATAAATCATTATCTTTTCATACCATTAAATATACGCGAGTAACAAAAACAAATGATTCTGTGATCGAGACTACGTGTAGAAAAATTATTCAAATGCATTATTTTATAAAAGCAGATTATGAATGTTATTTTTGTGGATATCAATGGTTGATTGCAAAAATCGATTTCAATGGAACTGATGAACCTACTATTAAGCAAGGAAAAAAAGAAAGATTATATTATTTTGAAAATCGATAAAATCAAACGCAAAGCATTAATGGACAACACGGTTCATGAATACATAACATTATTACCGAATAATTATGAATCTCATTAGCAGTATGTAGCATTTTTTTTATAATTTTCTATTAGTAAGAACTGAAAAAATTTCATTTCGAAAATAATGTATTATTTATTTCTAAGACCAGCCGCACTTTTTTTAATAAAGAAAAATATACCTGCAGGGCTGAAAACTATAAAACATTAATGGTTTTAAGAATATAAAGTTTCAGAAACTGCATATTACACTCAAATTTTTTGTTAATTTTTGAAAGATAATTTCAAATAATAATAATAATATTAATACTAATAATAATCATAGTGATGATAATAATAATAGAGCATCAATAAATTGCAATTAATCTTTTACATTTTTTAATGAAATATCATCATTTTTTAACTAAAATAAATTATAAAATTTGAAATATATATATCAATGGCAATATATGAATTAGAAATTCTTGATTTCAAAATTTTAAATGATAATTGAAATTTTTTGCAGAACGAACTGATGCAGTCTATAATTCCTCCTGAACTTCAAAATTCATCTCTTAAAAAAAATATATTAAATGATAAAACGAAAGAAAATAGTAGCAAAAAAACAAAGAATTCCTGTAGGAAATCCAAAGAAAGGAAAGAATTACCGAAAAAAAGAAAGTTGAAAGCAGTGGAAAACATTATAAAAAAAAAAGAAAAAGCGCAGTACAAAGGATATTTAATTTCCAAAGAATGATGAAAAAATGAATACACCGCAACAAGTTCATATGAGTACGTCAGTTGAAAAACAGTCAACGAAGGATGTAGGTCTTTTTAAATTAGCACTATTATTAACATTACAATTTAATCATATAATGATTATCAATAAGTGAATTTATGTTACTAAAAATATATGTAAAAAGTTTCAACTCAAGAGATTATATACTCATTTTTTATTTGGAAATTAAAAATTACTTAAGTAATATTTAAACCTATACTAAAATATTGCATTATATAAGATTACAATAATTTTTCAAGATAATGTCTTATCTTGTGACGTTGTTTAATTGAGTTATTAATTATGTAATTATGTATTTACAAACTGTAAATTGCACCAAAAATGAACAGATTTATCCTTATCTGCAGATAATCACAGGCCATACAGAAAGTGGAAAAGTATTAAACATATTGATCATGACAATGTGTCTATTCAAAAAATTCCTAACAGCAGCTGTACGAGTATTGAACATATTCATGATGACAATGTGTCAATTCCAAAATTCCCTAATAGCAGCTCTTATGGTACGACCAAACAAGATACTATGTCACAGTTCTCATCAGGAGAAAATGTAAGTATTTTACAAATTTATTCTTTTATTTAAATTGACATTTGAAAAAATGTTCATTTTTCATTTCGAAGTCAAACTTGAAAAAATAAGAAAGTAAGATTTAAAAAAAAGAAAATAGGTAGTTTTCTTTTAATTCATAATTACGTGAATAATACTTGAATATGACATAAAAAACTAATAAATATGAAAACAATAACAAAACCCTACTAAAAAATCTCAGGTGAGAAATCACCTGATTTCTCAGGTGATTAATCATGCCAAAATCTCATGTGACGATTTTTTTGGTTTTTACACGCTTCAAACCATGCTTAGTCAATTGCGAACTATTTTTGAAAATTTTTGAAAAATTGAACTTAGAAAATTTTTTGTAAAATAAGTCAAAATTTTTTCTAAAACCAAATTTAAAAAAAGTTCAAATTTTTAAAAAATTTTCAAAAATCGTTCGCAATCGACTAAGTATGCTTTGAAACGTGTAAAAACCAAAAAAATCGTCACATGAGATTTTGGCATGATTAATCACCTGAGAAATCAGGTGATTTCTCACCTGAGATTTTTTAGTAGGGAACCCTTTCAAAAACTAAAATACAGATAAAATATGAAAAAATTATAATCCAATTAGATCAATTTATCCGTTGTAATATAAAAGATAACGAATTAATAAACATATTTTTGAAAATATAATTAAATGAAATTAAAATAAAATTAAAATGAAACTGAAATAAGTAATCTAATTAATATATCTAAGTAAATATTTTTCCAGATAATTACGGATTTAAATGAAGTTCAAAAGAATTCCAAACATTCTAACAGTTTTTTAGATATTAGATTAGATATTTATTTATTTTGTAATAAGAGTACAAAAAGGCGTGTAATACATGAAATAGTAAGTAATAATTCTATAAAAAGTATTGCACATAATAAGATAAGATATCACAGTCAATTATTAAAATTAATATATAATACTGTATCAGTAAGTCACCATGTAAAAGTGATATCACAGACTAAATACACGCAGAAAACATAAATTACAATAAAAAACAGTCTTAAATATCTATCAGTTATTGAATTAAAATACATAATTTAAAAGAGGAATCACTGTCATGACATCAATAAATATAAAATTGGACAATACTATAAAAATAAAATTGAACAATACAATAACAAAATAATAGTAAATAATTAAAAAATAAAATAATAATTACATTTAAAAACAATACCGAAGATGTCATGACTTCTAATAAAAACAGAACCACTCATACTTTCCGCATACATTCATCCATCATTCACGCTAATAAATACATTTACACCTTAAATTTATATATAGGACAAAACAAAATAAATTAACACAAAAATTAAAATACTTAAAATTAATTTCACTCGAGGTCGAGTAAGTACGTCCTTAAAGCCGACTTAAACCTGCCGAGCGATGGAAGATTTTTTATATAAGCAGGCAGGGAGTTCCAAAAATGCGCACCTTGAACTTGAAAGGAATTTCTTCCAGTCTCAGTACGCATGAAGGGCGCCGCGAAGTCCTTGATCTCTCCCCTAGTGGCTACCCTAGGTACATATCTAGTGAAGAGACTCACTAGATACTCGGGAGTATTCATGCGCACGATTTTGTTCATAAGTACAGCCATAAAATACTGTCTCCTTGAATCAGTACGCAGCCAACCAAGCGCAGCTCTATGAGGAGAGATATGACCACCCAATCCTACGCCTAATACATATCTCACACATGAATTTTGTAGTCTTTTTAATTGTCTTCTCAACCCCTGCGAAGTATCAAGCAGAACTACTGAGCAGTAGTCCAGGTGCGGAAATAGCAAGGCGGCTACGAGTTGTTTACGCAGGGCCTCAGTGGTGTACCGACGAAAGAACCGTAAACTATACATTATCCTATTAAATTTTTTAGTCACCATATTAATATGTGGCTCCCAAGACAACTTAGCGTCAAGCACAACACCAAGGCTCGTAACGGTATCAGAGAAAGATATGCCGACACCTCCCTCAAGCTCAATCGTTCTTGGCTCACCAGCATAAAAGTCATTATTAAAACGACTACTGCCAAAAACGATAGCCTTAGTTTTGCTTGCATTTAATGAGAGAGAAGCATCGACAGCCCATCCCGACACCGCCCTGGCCGCCCTCTGCATAATACGAATACCTTCATTCAGATGTTCATAAGGGACCTGAGTATAGATTTGGAGGTCATCAGCATATAATATGTGCTTGACACAACAGGGGTCGAGCGTGTCACGTATGTTATTAATGTAAAGGCAGAACAACAGAGGCCCCAGCACTGAACCCTGTGGAACTCCTAGATTGGTTGTTAGCCAATCCGAATCCTCTTTTAAATGTGTAGAAACCATTTGTTTCCTACCTGATAAATAGGAGTTGATCCACTCGAGTGCAGCCCTAGAAAACCCCATCAATCTAAGCCTCGCAAGCAATTTGGAAGGGGCGATCGTGTCGAATGCCTTACTAAAGTCAAATAGGAGTAGTATCGTGGCAAGTTTCTTGTCAAGACCTGATCTTATGTCGTCTGTAAGTTTAAGTATGGCAGTCTGCGTAGAATGATGCTTCCTGAAGCCAGTCTGCAAAGAGTCAAGTATTTTGTGTGTCATAATATACTCCTGCAGTTGGTCATGGGCAATCTTCTCAAGAACTTTTGAAAGAAAACATAATATTGCTATGGGCCTAAAATCTTTAGGCATTTTAGGTGCAGGGCACTTCTTTAAAGGCACAATACGTGCGCGCTTCCAAAGGCAAGGGAAGACCCCCCGTGCAAAAGAGGAATTGAACAGAGTCACAAGATGCTCTTCAATAACCGGAAGTGCTTTAAGTATCACACTCTGCGGGATGCTATCCTCGCCACAAGCCTGTGATGAAAAATGCGAAATCGCAAGGATTACATCATTAATATTAATTGGCTTAAAGACAAAACCACTTTCACTACACTCAGAAAGAATCCTTTTACGTTCCGCAGTATCATCGTGTGGTGAGACCGACACCCCCGTAAAATGTGCATTAAGCTCATCTGGAGTGAATCCATTCAAGTCCCCTTGAGGTCCGGATAGGAGTCCCAGGTCTATTAACTCCTTCCAGACATTACCTCCAGCAAGAGCATCGAATAGTCTATTATGATAATAATTTGTTTTAGCTTGTTCCGTCCGTTCATCTATTGTTTTACGCAGCTGCAAAAATTCGGAGAGATATCGCTCCTCCTTCGTCCGTTTAAATCTACGATACGTGGTATCTCTCTTGTGCCGCATCTGCGACAACTCTTTATCAATCCAAGGAAATTTATCTTTACCAATTTTAAGTGTTTTTAGTGGCGCTAGATTTTGTATTGCCGCCGTAAGGTTGTCACAGAGGCGGCCAAGTGCAGATTCTGGGTCATCTGTACCAACTGTAAATGGCGTCCAATCACAGCCGGCCAAACTCTGTACCAATAAGTTTGGACAGATATCTTTGTAATTTCTATACTTAATTATTTTATTATCTGTCTTGATGTGATGACAAGAAATACATACATCAATTAAATTGTGCCGACTGTGAAAATTCGCCGGTAAGTTGCGTGCGTCAAGTACTGTGTCATTATCGTCAACAAGAATCAGGTCAATCCACGTGTGAAACGTTGGAGTGTGATGCGTGGCACCGTGCTGAACCAACTGTAACGAAAGCTCAGCCGACAATTTATTAATAAATTTGGCATCACTGCTCTCACGCAGGAGATCGGCATTCAGGTCTCCCATTAGAATTTTATGAGAGTATTCGGAAGCAAAATTTCTCAAGTTATCCAAAAAATCGGTAGTTTTAAAAAAGGAAATTGCAGGAGGTCGATAAATAACAGAAACCAACACGGCTTCGGAGCTGCCCAATTGCACGGAACAAAAAATATACTCAGGTACCTCCGGTTTACCTTCACTATGATTAGTTTGAGTATCCGAAGTAGCCAAAATAGTGCACTTTAAATTGTCTTTAACATACAAAGCAACTCCTCCACCACGCAAGTTTCTGTCCTGTCTGAATACTTTATACCCTTTGACCCGAATGACGTCATCCGAAACAGATGGACCCAGCCAGGTCTCACCCTGGTGAAAAAAATCAGGTGACAAGTCACCTGATTTATCAGGTGATTTATCATGCCAAAATATCATGTATCGATTTTGTTGGTTTTTACACGTTTTAAACCATGCTTAGTCAATTTAGAATTTTTGAAAAATTTTTGAAATTTTTGAACTTAGAAATTTTTTTGTGATTTAGTCAAAATTTTTTCTAAGACCAAATTATCTAAAAAATTTTTTAAGTTCAAAATTTTCCAAAATTTTCAAAAATTGTTCTAAATTGACTAAGCATGGTTTAAAATGTGTAAAGACCAACAAAATTGTTACATGATGTTTTGGCATGATAAATCACCTGATTTTTTTTAATAGGGTCAGCCACTCCAAATATGTCGCAAGAAGGACCATCACTCAGAAACTCACGTACCTGCCCAATGTGAGCCCTCAACGAAGTCACATTCAGAAAGCACGCTCGCAGTTCACCCTTCCTCCCTGTACGACTCTCAGAGGAGGCCCGGTGCAGTCATTGGGGAGAGGCCACACTCGACGTTACTCCATTATTTGTACCTAATAATTGGTTTGTCGACATATTTCGTTGATGTTCAGAGGCTTCATTATTATCACATATATTATTATTATTACACTTAATATTCGATGGAGTTTCAGAATTTACATTAATTACATGCACACCGTCTTTTAATTTCTTACTTTCTGTCAATAAATTATCTAAATCATTTTCATTAAAAAATTTGTGAGCTCTCTCCCCTCTCTCCCTTCTTACCAGAAATTTACCATGTCTGTGCCAAACAAATTTAAAGCCTTTTTCTTTGGCATACTTTTTTAACTTTTTAAAATTAACATATTTTTCTTTAGGCAAAAATTCATTAATAAATATCAAGCCGTGGCGTTTGATGGCTGGAAGACTGCCAAGGAGGGAGGGATTAAGATCTGCTGTCGAAAAACTAGTGAATTGTCGTTTAGCCTCAAACACCTTATGCACCAGGTTCTCCTCAGAAAGTCTAAATGAGAACGGACCCCCCGGGCCGCCATTGATCCCACGATCTGTAGACACCTCGTTTACATCATCATGTTTAGCGATTTTCTTAACTGAGATTACATTTGTACGCTTGATTGTCGGAAGAATGGTACCAAGAACGGCACAGGCGTAATCATCAGGCCCAACATTAACTGCTCAACAGTCAAACTCGCCAGAGATCACTAATGTACCGCTCCCAGAGCCACACTCCGTCTCAACTTGACGAGGTGCCTCCTCACTAATTACAGTATGAGTGTGTGGTGTTTGTGGCATTTCTACAGATTTAGATGTGTGTAATGTATGCTCATTCATTCCCGTGAGATCCGCGACGGCCTGCGCCACGCCAGCTACCCCGGTTGTAAGGTCAAAGAAACCCTTGTCCACTCCGTGAAACTCGTTATTAAGAAAAGTTTGAATATTATCAAATTTACAACTAATTGTTTTATTATATGTTTCAATTTTATTATTTAGAGCGGACAAGAAATTCCTTTCCGAAGTGACTATTATTTCCCTAAGTTTGCGATTTTCCTCTAACAGCTGCATCTGCCCAATTTCTAATTTTTTAATATATTCATTCTGTGTATCAATTTTGGACACAATATCCCGCAGGCCTTTGTCAAAATTTTTAACTTGGCTCTCTACAGCCAAAAATCGATCAAAAGAATTTAGTATTGTGTCAAGCCTGCCAGATAGTGCACCCTCTAGAGCAGATACAGCTGCCTGCAATGAGGAAGAATCTAAGTCACCTCGGACTACATCAGAATTATTTTTCATAAAATTATTACTATTATTATTATTACTCGGGGCAGCGAGCGCAGCGCCACCTCCCAATAGTTTATCAGATAAAGGCATACTTATTCTACTTCTCCCTCCATCCGCCGTGGCACCGCTGTTGTTGGACAAAGTTTGCGATGATAAAGCAGTTTCCACTCTTTCAGGCTGCTTCTGTGAGGTGTTGACAGATGTCACTTTCGAGTCAGTTCTTGATGGTGTAGAGGCACTGATTGGCTGATTAGGAGCAGCTTTGCGTGCGACCTGTAGAACTCCATTAGCCTTAATGCTTCCACCGGCAGAAGACCTTGAATTGTTTCTTATTTTTTCCATGCATCTTTTGCACTCGTATTTTGTGCCACTTTCCATTTTTGAGCGAGTCATGCATTTCGCATGACAGCGCTGCCGGCATGTAAAACACAAATGGAGCTTTGCCATGCCCCATTTATCATTAGTGGATAACTTACAGATCGCACAACTGTCCATAACTCCAACCTCTTGTGTATACTCCTTAAAGGGTAAGGTAAACTTCTATATTATTGGTCGAGGAGTAGGTTGAGAAATCAGCCACCAGGATCTCTGCCTGCAGATGAAAATTGCCTCCCAACTAACCTCAAAACTGCAACAATTCTAACCTCCAAAGTGCAGCATCCTGATGTAAATTATGAGATAAAATGCAAGGACCGCCAATAAAACTGATGATTTATAGCTGAAACGGTGCCTTGCAAATTGAGCGTGCAAGAATCTGTAAGAAAAACGCCCTGGGGCACAAAAATGCAGTACCAGAACAAAAACAACAAGAGTGAAAAATAAAGCGTGTTTAACTACTTACAGATGGAGAACAGTTCAACTGATAAAAGTAAAATTTTAAATGCAACGAACCTGAACGAAATTGTGGCAAATGTTGGCGAAATTGATCAAAACAATCAAAACAATCCTAATATTGGAAACGATCAAGATCAACAAAACTATTTATCAGAATCTCAATCACTTCAATCAGGTCCAATTTTTAAATCCGTAAAAGAGACGAAAATTTCCCAACAAAGTAAGAAAAAAAATAAAAAAGAAATTATACAACTTAAAAAAAAATTAAAACAAATGGAACATAAGTTGTCAGAAGCTTTGTAAAATATAGAATTATATAGGAATATTATAATAAAAAAGCAGAAAGAAATAGAAAATTGGCAGAATTTAAATGCGGAATTGCAGATGAAAATTTATGAAAAGCTTGATGAATATGGTAAGTCTTTAACATCATATAATGCCACTACACTATCTTATATATTAGCCATAAAATAATTATGTCTTATAATTAATAGCTAGTCGAGATGTCAACCCTTTTGAAAATATCGCTAGAGGTGAGGCTAATGTAGGATACCTTAGACCAAGTGATAATATAATAAGCTACATTTTTATCTCTTTCTGAAAAGATTATAAGTATTTGGCAATTTATCAAAAAATAAATTAATAATATTAATAAATCAACAAATGATTCATATTTATTAATAAAATTTTTTCTTTTACCAAATATAAAATGAATAAAAAAAATTGTGAGCTTTGTCACTTAAACGCTTGTGTAAATAAGAATTTAGTGTATTTTTCAGATAGTTTTAAATATCTTAAGATTTTTCGAATGTGATTAATATGGTTTCGTAATCTATTTGTAGATACATTGTGGTAATAGTATTTATTTATCCAAGATCGAATACGACAACGCTAAAAATAAAACGTATACGTACGTTAAAAAAGATAAAAAAGGATCAGAATATTCTGGGTTTGTTCGACATATTGCTGAAAGTATTTTTGGCTAAGACACTTTACAAAGTAGTTCAGTAACTGGCCAAAGACGTGGGAAATGTAAAGAAGCAAAGCCAAAACTAGATCCTACATTACTAGGAGCAGTCATAGGTAATTAACCATTGAAATAAAATATTAAGAGGAGGTCACGTATCTCTGTCCTTTTCTAATCAAAAAAATGATTTTTTTACAAAAACTAATAACTTTATCAAAAAATGAAGAGAAAGCCGCATCTTGTATCAAAAGAAGCAATATTTTCTTTAATAAGAAAAAATTAATTTTATTGCTTCGATCTCAAGAAAACTTTGAAAAACCAAATTGTCCACCCTAACCTCTATGATTTAGGTTTTTCAAGGTTTTCTTGAAAACGAAGCAATAAAATTAATTCTTTCTTATCAAAGAAAATATTGTTTTTTTTATTACGAGATGCGGCTTTCTCTTCATTTTTTGCTAAAGTTGTTAGTTTGTGTAAAAAACTCAATTCTTTGATCAGAAAAGGACAGAGATACGTGACCTCCTCTTAAGATGGTATCAGCGACTTTTTATAAGATAGTAGAAAATTTAGTAAAAAAATTAAAAAAAAAATATGTTTCAAATTTTTTATAGATGTTTAAAAACATAAGATCGCCGACTGAATTAAAGAAAGAAAAAAAAATAATACTTTCACATTAACAAAAAATATAAAAATGTTGATTTTTTCGTTACAAATTTAAATTAATAAAAAAATGCCATGTCACCGATTAAATAAAAAAATATGTAAAAAATTGATTACATTTGATACAATGAGAACACCAGCAAGCATAAAACGCAGATATTTTTAGTAAATCAATAAAGTTTGATCGAATTTATGAACATAGTAATTGATTACAAATGTTTTATTATAAACATTGATTAAGAAGAAAAAAATTGTTTTATTGTGAGGCCCCTGCTTTATATCATCTTAAAATTATAAAGAAAAAATTCAATTCATTTAAAATTTTTATTCAACTAAAAACCATAATTAAAAATGCAAATTTCAAAGCACGTTTCATATAGGCCCCTGCTTTATATCATCATAAAATTATAAAGATAAAATTAAATTTATTTAAAATTTTTATTCAACTAAAAACTATATTTAAAAATGCAAATTTCAAAGCACGTTTCATATTTTTTTTAGGAATATTTTGCTATTTTTTGGCAGTTGAAATGAAATTAGATCCAGTGAGAGTAGCACAAGAAATCAAAGCGACGGGAGAACATATTGTAAATAAAATAGCAGACCTCAATCGTGAAGAAAAGAAAAGGAAAATGCAAAAAGGCGATACCGAAAAACATGATGCAAAAATTTAGAAAAAGATTTTCTTGCGAATCCAAATGATAACGCAGATGACAATGAACGCAAAATAACTACGTCAATAAGTAGCAATGAAGAAAAACATTCTGATGTTCCCATTGATGATGAGGATTCCAATGATGATGATGATGATGAAGAAGATAGTACCAGTTGTAGTGATGATAATACTGACTCTGATGACGAGTCAAAAATGTAAAAATGAATGATAAAGTTTGCTAATCAGGGCGATTCCTCCGCCAGAGGTGATACTTTACTATGGGGGTAAAAAATGGTAAATTATCATTTTTATAGTCCATCATAATTTCATTTATTAATATTATTTATTCAAACAAATATAACATTTTAACAATAACAATTATATGCTTTATTAACACACATATAAATATACGAATTGAAAAAATTTTTACCGCTATAAGAGCGTCTCTAGCTGAGAAATCGCTTTCATTACAATAGTAACAATAGATTAATTGTGATTTATCATAATATAATTCATAATGTCATTATTTATAAGTTGTTTGTAAATTTTTCTAATTTGTGAGTTAATACTAGAAATATTTACTAAGCAATTTTTAACTGTACTATAGAGGTAAGAATGAAGTTAATTGTCATTTTTATAGTCTATAATAATTTACTATATTGATATTATTATCTCCAACAAATAGACCATCTTAAAAAGTAACTATTATATAATTTATTCTCAAATATATGAATATTCGAATTTACCATATTTTTACCCCTATAAGAGCGCCTTTGGCTGAAGAATCAGCCTCATTACCATAGTAACAATAGATAAATTGTGATTTATCATAATATAATTCATAATATCATTATTTATAAGTTGTTTGTAAATTTTTTTAGTTTGTGAGTTAATTCTAAATGCATTTTTCTTAAAAAAAAATGAAAAATATTTTTTATTCTAACTAATATTTTTTTATATTATTAATATAGTTCAATCTATAAATACATTATTGCAAAAAGTGCTTATATTTTTCTACAGTGGAATTTTTTACTTTTTTCAGCAATTAACGAATTTATTAAGAAACATTGCAAGCGCTGCTATGATGCCTCTTATATAATATATGTTGAATATTTCTTTTCTGAGAATTATTAAAATATTTTACGTGAATAAAAATAGTTTTCCACAATGCATTTTTGAATTATAAACGTACTCTGAAAATTTCATTACCCGCGGTTCATTAGTAACTGAGAAAAGTGAGATTCTATTTCAGTAAAGTATAAGTACCTTTGATGGATATCATTTTGTATTATCAAATAAATTCTTATTGTTTTATCCTCATAATAATGGAAAAAATTTAACAATGAAAATAATAAAAAGAAATCTAACCAAAGATATTTGTAAAACACAATTTGTTTTTATAAATTCTATATTGCGCACATGCTCATTAATTCCATTAAATAAATAATAGAAAGAACCATTGATTTCAAATAAAATAAATCTTTTTTTTCTTATAAATTACAATAAGAAATTTTCATTGTTTTATCTTTATCATAAATGAAAAATTTAAAAAGGAAAATACTAAAAAGAAATCTAACTTAAGTCATCTGTAAGCCACAGTTCATTCTTATAAATGATATATTGCAAATATCTCATTAGTTCCATTAAATATGTAATAGAAAGAACCATTGTTTTTAAATAAAATAAATCTTTTTTTTTGATAAATTACAATAAAAAATTTTCATTGTTTTATCCTTATGATAACTGAAAAAATTTTAAAAGGAAAATAATAAAAACAAATACAACTTGAGACATCTGTAAAACACATTTCATTCTTATAAATGATATATTGCACATATGCTAATTAATTCCATTAAATATATAATAGTAAAAACTATTGATTTCAAATAAGATTAATGATATATTTGTTACAAATTCTGATTATAAATGTCAAATTTAGTTAAATTATATGAACTACATGAACTAATAAATACAAATATTTGTTTGGATTTTACAAGTTTTTCCAGGTGCAAAAACTTGTAATGTCTTATCTAAATTTTTTTATTGGATTTCATTGGTAGTTTTCAACTGGGTAATATTGAAAAAATCAATAATTTATAAAAAAATTATATCTTTTTATTACTATTTAGTTTTTGAATAACACTAATTTAAAAATTCGTTTCATGATACAATATTTAAAAAAAGTTAAGATTTAGATTAGAACAGGACAAAAATAAATAACCTTTTATAAAACAAAATTTTTAAAGGTTTGCTTTAGACCTATACTTTATCGATCAAAAATAGTTTAAAAATCAATTTCGTTCGTTTCATGTGAATAAATATCAGAATTGTTTGTAATCCCTAGCG
>JAFFSR010000309.1:4120000-4122500 GCA_017163975.1 Anastatus disparis
TTCTCAAGGGAAAGGTAGTGCGAATATGTTGATGCCTTGAATAATGCCAACGATGAAGAATCTCTTAAAGATGATGGTAGACCGTTCCATAGTTGCGATGACACAACCAGGAACGATCTTTGGTGATACTCGGTAGATGAAAAAGGAATGGTTAACGGTCTCACATCACCCCTCAGTGTCCTCACAGGCCGGCTCCACAAATATCTAGAATAAAGATATGAAGGTGAGCATGACAAAAACATTTTGTATAAGAAGGTAGTAGCGAAGTAGTTTCTTCTACCCAAAGTGGATAACCAGCCTAGAGAGGACCTATAAACAGAGATGTGCTCGCGCCTACTTACACCATAGATGTAACGAATACCAGAGTTTACAACCCTTTGAAGCCTCAGATCGAGTTCAGCAGAAAGGTCAATATAGACCAAACAACAGTAATCAAGTAAAGGAAACAGCAAAGAACGGATAAGATGCTTACGTAGTGCAATGGTGGTACTTTTTCGAAAGAAATTTAATCTATAGAGCAATGAGTGACTCCTGTTACACACATGCGCAATTTGGTCCTTCCAGTTCAACTTACTATCAAGCCATACACCAAGACTACGAACAGAAGATTCAAACTTAATAAGATCACCGTTTATTGGAACACCAGTGATGTGTAATGAGGGCAGCATATTGACATAGAAATAAGATCCAATAATAATAGCCTTTGTTTTGCTCACATTTAATTTTAGATGATTTTTTGTCGCCCAGTTAACAATACTGACAGCTTGATCACTCATGAGAGCAGTAACAGAAGCCAACTTAGCAATTGGGAAGTGAATGTACACCTGAAGATCATCAGCATAGATAAGATGCTGCACATCGGCATGGAAGTCAGCAGCCACATCATTGATGTATATAGAAAACAACAGTGGACCAAGGACAGAGCCCTGGGGAACACCAGTATTTAATGTCACATAGTCAGATGCATTACCATCTGCATCAATAACAGCCTGCTGTCTCTCAGAGAGATAAGACGCAAATCAACGCACAACTGAATGCGAGATGTCAAGAGAAGACATTTTTCTGAGCAGAGAGACATGGCATACCGTATCAAATGCCTTGCTGAAATCAAATAGCAACAGCAACGTCACATAGCGTCTGTCCATATTGCGTCTAATGTCCTCAGTTAGTTTCAGTAGTGCGGTCTGAGTACTATGTCCAGTTCGAAATCCAGTCTGATAAGGGTCCAGTAGCTGTCGTATAGTCAGGTAATTGTAGAGTTGATCATGGACTAGACGTTCAAGAACCTTGGACATAAAAGATAATAAAGAAATTGGCCTAATGTCACCAAAAGCTTGAGGAGAGGAGATTTTGTTTATTGTAGTGACCAGTGAGATCTTCCAGCATGAAGGAAATAAAGATTCACGCAATGAGTCGTTATAAATACGACATAACAAAGGCCCAATGACCGGAAATGCCGCACGGACAAAAGATTGAGGAACAGCATCAAACCCTCTGGCCTGTGAAGTTGAATGACAAACAGCCATCCATACCTCCTCCAAAGTAACTGGATTAAACTTAAACATGGGTTTAAGTGGTTCATCTAGAGCAAGTGTATTCATGTAATCAGAAATGGAGGGGACCAGAGGATCAAACGCAACACCACCAAAATACCGATTCAAATCATTAATTGAAAAAGAATGTCGAGAGTCACTACTGCTGGAACATACGCCCAGGTTCTTGAGTTCTTTCCAGATCTGTCTTGCGTCAGTAATCTTAGATAGTCTGTCGTGGTAATACAGTAATTTAGCTGATTCGATGCATGAATGGGCCCGATCTCGAGCATCTCTATAACATATAAGATCAGCACGCAGCCTAGTACGTTTGAAGCGTCTGTAATGCCTATTTCTCTCAGAGATTAAGCGGTGATGCTCAGAGGTAAACCACGGACGATGACTCTTGCTCTGTCGAACACGCCTAACAGGCACAAACCGTGAGATAGCTTCATTAAGATGAGTGTAAAGACATTCAAGGCGAGCCAAAAGAGAAGAGTCACCGTTACACACAGCACAATTCAGCGATCGAAAATAATCAAGAATAGCAGCCTCATCAACCGCTTTATAATCATGATAAGTAAAATTATTAAGTGTAGGCCTAGAGAGAGACGACTTCACAGTCGCAGCAATAAAATCATGTCCGTCAATAAATGGTACATCAGTCTTCCAATAATCAAGCAGTAAGTCATTGGCATCGACAAGGCACAAGTCGAGCCACGTATCAGAGGAATAAGTATGATGCGTAGGTCCATAAGGCACTGAAAAAAGTGCATTTTCCTTAATAAGGCTCTTCTGGAACACAGAATCATCAGATTCAGAACACAAATTAGTGTTGAAATCTCCTAAAACTACCTTAGTACTATAATTGTGCATATGCAGATATTCATTGATGTTGATCAAGGAAGGAGTAAGTGTTTCCACTGATAAAGTTCCCTGCAAAAGGTCACTCCTGATCTTTGAGGTAT
>JAFFSR010000309.1:4130000-4142500 GCA_017163975.1 Anastatus disparis
TTGATCTCATTATCTGTTAGTGCAGAGGATGATGATGAGACGGAGGTGTAATGAGTCAACAGGACTTTGGATGAAAAGTACTGCAATGGTGAAGGTAAAATTTTATTGGAAAGTCCAATTTTATGTAATGTCGACCAACGATTTGATGAATTCGATGACTCAGCCAATCGATTTGAAATAAATTTGTTTTTAGCAGTATCTAGCGCATTTGAGACTTCTCCCGAAGTCTCCGATAGTTAGCTATAGATAACATGGAGCCAGAACGTGCAGCTGAGCGATACGCTCTATCACGCTCTTTCATTTTTGCACGAATGTCAGGAGTAACCCAGGGCTTTTTCTTCAACGTAATGTTACGAGTTTTTAACGGTGAAAATTTATCAATTGACGAGACAAGGACAGAGGACAAGTTAGAAACTAAGCTATTTAAATGCTGAATATTTGATTGAAAGATTTGATGGCTCTCTTGAGATTTTACATGTAGATCACGTGATATAGTCTGGTTTAAACTATCACGATTTATGTTTGAAAAATTTCTGAAAAATATCCTTTTAGCTTGATTCAGTGGCTTGTATATCCTCAACGTGATCGTGATAAGATCATGGCCTGCAATGAAAGGAGCTGATGATTTATCATAAGATAGCAATGAACTATCATCATTAATGATAAAAAGATCAATCCACGTATGAGTAGAATAATCAGTTGTAATTGTATGATGGGTCGGTTCGGATGGAACCAAATAGAGAGCCAGAAAATCAATAGTTGAACGAAGATTTTCAGATGAATAATTTTTAGAAAGTAAGTTTATATTAAAGTCCCCAGTTATGACTAAATTTTTAAATGTAGATAAATAATTAGAGATTTTATTGAAAAATTCCACAGGGAAAATAGCCTTCGGACGCAAGTAAACTACTGAAAAAAGAAGCTTTTCGGAACCAATTGTAATTTCAGCTATGATATACTCTGCTGTATTGTCAAAAACAGGGTCAGATTGTGACAGAATATTGACCTTATAGAGATCGCGAGCATAAAACCCGACTCCTCCACCTGTTTTTCCCACTCTATCGAGTCTAAAGAAATTATAGTGATCAATAGAGATTACAGAGCTATCATCTAGTTCTGTTAAAAAAGTTTCAGTTACTGCAAAAATGTCATTTTTAGATGACGTGATATGATGTTCAATAGCTGAGAAGTGGGTTTTGATTCTGTTTACGTTAGCATGAGAAATCACTATGTTATTGTTAAAAACTAAATTTGATTGGTTACTTTGTTTTGGAAAAGAATTTAGATTATTTGATGAATTTATAGTGTTAAAAGAACAAGAGCTAGCATTATAAGAATCGTGATAAGAATATTTACTTAAAAGAGATGTATTAAAAGGCGAATTTGCCACAAGAGAGCCATACAGTCCTCATTTTTTAAGTTCGACAGGCTTAAGTTTAGCCAACTGAGCTTCATCAGTAATAGGTATAAGGTCGCCTTTCAAATAAGGACGCATACATACCGTAAGGTTACGCACAATTGGGCGCTGATAGTTTAGCTGTTTATAGACAGCAAGAGCTTTTTTGAGCAGCAAATAAACTGGTTTGGGCTAAATCGGTCGAACAAAAATCTTTCTTTTCCCACCAACGCCAAAAACTTTGCCCGCAGTAGTATTACGCAGTTTAGGTGAAGCTTCGATGATTTTATTTCGAACTACTTCAGAGGAAAAACAACCTACAAATGAGCGAAAAGATTGAGTCTGGGAGGACTCACTGGACTCAGTTTCCATTTGAACAGGCTCTAGTGGTACAGGCGGCGTCCACTCACGTGTCTCCAGCAAGAAATCCGTGCCAAAGTTAAGGCCCATAGCATCAAAAATGAGCTTAACTAAATCATTGTTGCCTAATTGAACACTGGTTGGTATACCGGAAAAAAGGATCTCGCAAGTATCACGTAATAGTGATACTGCAGGTGATGAACATGATGCAATGTGATCATCTAGGCGCTCTGAAAGAACATCATAGTTTCTCTGAAGCTCCGTGATTGAACTTTTCACCTCTCCCAACTCCGTCTTTATGGCACTGACATCGTCACCTATTTTATTACTAGTTGCAAGTAATTTGTTAGTGACAGCTAAAAGCTGATTAGAAATTTCCATTTGTTTGTCAAATTTAGCAGCACAATCGGCCGCAAAGGCAGTAAAGTATTCAGGCTCGGACATTTTTACAGTATTAATAGGCTGGGGCGATTTAATAGAAGAAACCAGCCGAATAGGACTGGAGGCAGGCACCCGTTGCCGGTCTGCGCCCAAAACAATGCTGTTAGGAGAGGAGGAGGAGGAGCTTGACTCGGAGCAGCAGCGTCTCCTTGACAATTGCTCAAGAGGGTGGAGCGGAGAGACGGGGCCTCTTTTTGAGAGCGCTGGTTCGTTTGTGGTAAGTCTAATGGCTGCGAAGAGGCCAAGACTATATCCTCAGTAGCTGTTGCACGAGAGTTCTCGTCAGCCGGCTTACGTTTGTGTAGTTTTTGCTTTACACAGCACACTATAACGCTTTTGCTAAGGAACCACGATTTGTTACAGCATGAAATGTGGTAGATAGACGTACAATTTTTGCATAAAATAGTTGTATCAGTGCGTAAAACCGGCAGATTGCACTGAGAACAGATTACCATAATAGAAGATGAGCACACTGTTAAGCATTACACATAGAATCACTCACCTCAACAAGTACACTCTTTTACACTACTGTAAAGACGACAGCTGTTGAAACAAATGCGAAGTAATTAGCCAATAGCCCCAGTTGTTAAAGTTGATCTCAGCTTTATCGGCAGTAGTCAACTAATTGATTGATTGAGAAAGTTTGAGCGCCAAACTCAGCCAACATAACCTCAAAGACACGTTTCAGCTTAACCTCAAAAACTGGCAGCGATGAAGAAGATCTAATTGTTTAATGGTTGCAGAGCTGATAAATTTGTCCTTTAATATATCAATTGATGCTCTGCAGTTTGCGCTTGCAGATTACCTGAAACAAGACGCCCGTGGGCAAATTATGCAGCAACACAGAGACAATTTAGTAGGAGCACTTTAGAACGATGTGTATCTACTTACTTAGAGAGAGAGAGAGAGAGAGAGAGAGAGAGAGAGAGAGAGAGAGAGAGAGAGAGAGAGAGAGAGAGAGAGAGAGAGAGAGAGAGAGAGATAGAGATAGAGATAGAGATAGAGACAGAGACAGAGACAGAGAAGAGATAGAGATAGAGATAGAGATAGAGATGGAGATTGAAATTGAGATAGGGATAGAGATAGAGATAGAGATAGAGATAGAGATAGAGATAATGATAGAGATAGAGATAGAGATAGAGATAGAGATAGAGATAGAGATAGAGATAGAGATAGAGATAGAGATAGAGATATAGATAAAGATAGAGAGAGAAATAGAGATAGAGAGAGAGATAGAGATAGAGATAGAGAGAGAGAGAGAGAGAGAGAGAGAGAGAGAGAGAGAGAGGGAATGTATATGTTTATATATTTTACGTTATTATTAAAATGGTGGTCCTGAAAAGGACCATTTAAGAATAAGTATAAAATTTATTTATATTTTTCGTATCTTTTTCTTTCAGGAAATGAGTACGTATTTATTGAATATTTTGCGGAATATTGTTTATTTTTTTCTGATTTCTCTTTCTTTATAAAAGGTTCTTTCTCTTCTGCCGTAGAGGAAGCTCTATCGGAGTAAGTCAGTGCTGACGTAGATTTTCCCTGATTCTTTCCCATTTTTACACAATGTGTACTTATCGCAGGTCGAAATGAAAATGACGACTTTTATGAAATGTTTGATGAATATATGCTGTAATGAAATTATAAAAAAAGTTGTCGAGGACTATGAGAGTGAACAGGGATTGAATAGAAATAATTATTTAAATAGTTTAAAATAATTTATTTATAAAAATCCAAGAGTACAGAAAAATTTACTTTCTATTGATTGAATAATCATTAATTTTTTTTAAAAGTATAGGTTCTATTATATTTGTCATTCTTTCCACTCTCATTCTTAATCTCTCTCTATCACGCGCGGCTTGTTCCCAAAGCCCGCGTCGTGCTACGCGACTCGCATAGTCCCACACATACATGATACGTATACTTGGTTCTCCTTCTTTAAAATGCACTCCCTTCACTTCATTATTATTATTATTATTATTATTATTATTATTATTATTATTATTATTATTATTATTATTATTATAATTATCATTATTATCATTATTATCATTATTATCATTATTATCATTATTATCATTATTATCATTATTATCATTATTATCATTATTATCATTATTATCATTATCATCATTATTATCATTATTATCATTACTATCATTATTATCATTATTATCATTATTATCATTATTATCATTATTATCATTATTATCATTATTATCATTTGTGAGCGCCCGAGTATGTACGGCCCTGAAACCGTACGATACTGAAACATGCGCGCGCAAACACTCAAAAAGACCAAAGTGGTTGAACATGCAAGCGCGCGTATGTACGTACACGCGCTTGCATGTGTAAGTACCGCTGAGAGTACGCGGCGGCTCTCCCTTTCTTCTACTTAGTGAGAAGAGTGGGAGAAAGACCGAAGAGAGCTGATGCAAGCAGTGCGAGGAGCTTGGGACTCTTGACACTCTTGGATCAGCTCTCTCACGGACTAGACAGTCATACCTTGCTCAAGGCAACAATAGGCGATAGGCCAACACGTTGTTTTAAGCAAGGCAGACCTTAGAATTATTCAGATTACTTTGTAACAAATATTGTAACTTGGCTAAATAAAGAGCTTATCCAAGCGATATCCCTTTCCTATTAACCCTCGTGCAAAGCCCCGAATATTAAGGCATTTGGTCCTTAATAATAACGGGCTTTACACCTAATCAATTCAAATATTATTAACTAATATTTATTCAAAGTCAGCTATAGCTAGGCATGGCGTCCTAGCTATAAACGACTTTTAACAATAATAACGAGAAATACAGGGTCCGCAATAGCTAGGCATGGTGCGCTAGCTATTAACGGTTTTTTAACGCGTGCTTAAGCAATAGATATTGAATATATTAATTAAAAAATAAAGGGAAAGGTTACATTGGCGCCCACTGGTTCTCAACCGAGGTTGAGAAAACCCACGCGTGAGTAAAGTCGCGTAATTGCAAAGTGAAACAAATTTCTTTTTTATTTTTTAAAATCGTAATAAAAAGTCGTCGTATGATTCCAAACTTCCTAAATAGTCTGTTCCAAGGAACAGACTATAATAGAGTAGAATTTTTTGAAAATAGAATCCAACATTTAATCAATATGAATAATCAAAGAAATGATTTCATGGTGGAATGTTTGAAATCAATAGACGAAAGACTGGAAAAAGTAGAAAACGAAATATTAAATATAAAAAAAAATACGAGTAAGCAATATAAAGAAGTAAAAGGCGAAATATTGCAATTAAAAATGAATATTTTCTTAATAACAAAAAAAAATGGAAAATTTAAAAATATAATAGAAAAACAAAAATAAATACAAAAATTAAAAAATTAAAAAAAAAAAAATCTATAAAAAATCAAAAAATTAATAACAAAAAAATTTATAAAACTTAATAAAAATAAAAAAAAAAAAAAAAAAGCGTGAAAACGCAAGAAAAATGGTATATAAAATATCATCAGTATAAAATATAAGAAAATAATTATGTAAAAGAATTCTCTTTGTTCTGAATAAAAGCAAATAAAATATTGACCAAAAATTTGCTTGATATTAAATTGTTGAATAGAGTATTCGTCAATGATAATGAAAAAAGACTTGAAGTTTGCGAGGTAAAACCAGAAGATTGAGTGTTACAATGTACACATTAAATTTTTTCTTAAAATCTTTTGTTATAGCCGCGCAAATTCAAGTCCAAAACGCGAATATCTCTAAGGAATAGAATAGTAAAGTCAAAAGGTCAATAGCTAAGTAATAGACAGAAAGAATTCTTAAACATAGGTTCTCAACGCGAATGAGAACAATTATTGTAATAGAGAATACGCTCTTTAATAAAATTAAAATAAAATATATTAAAAAATTAAAAGAGCCAAGATAAAAAATAATTGTAAACGAAATTAAAATTTTGAAATTTAATTTTGGATAATTTAAATTTATTGAAATTAAAAATAGCTTATTGAAAAATTAACTTAAATAAGAAAGTATTGAAATAAAAATAGTTAAAATTTTAATTTCGGAAATATTAATAAATATTGTAAATTAGAATAAAAATAAAAATCAAGATGGCGAAAAGAAGATCGGAGATACTGATGCAAGAATTCGATAATCTTGATAAAACCATAGAAGAAGACGTTAACACAAAACAAAACGAATGGATGAAAGCTGTGTCATACGAGTTGACATTGTTGTTTAACAAACAACAAGAGTTAGATGACAAAATTACAGCTAGTCCAGACAAAGCTATAGTCTTTAACTTAGAAAAACCGCAGACGCGGGAACAATAAATTTTAAGGAACAAATAAATGAATTATCAAACAAGATAAAAAACTTGTCAGATGATAATATTGTAATTAAAAACCTCTTAAACAAATATAAAAAAGAGAATGAAGACTTAGTCATTAAAAATCAATCCCTAAATGAAGAACTTATTAAATTAAAAAAACAATAAATGATGATGAAGCCATTAAAATGGTTCGTGATAATTTAACTCAAAAAATAGATGATACTGCTCAAGAGCAAGAAGTGAAAATTAATGAGTTAAAAGAAAAATTAAAAAACAATGGGATTCGAACGCAAAGTTCAGAACCTTACAATAATAAAATAAAAATTCCTTTACCAAAGTATGAAGGTAACGAGGTTGAAAGACCTATGAAATTCTTAAATGAATTCGAAAAATATATTGCATTGAAAAAATTAGAAGAGGAAGAAACTCTTGAACTTTTGCATACTGTTCTACAAAAGGATGCAAATGAGTGGTGGTACATCTATCAAGATGATGTACTGACCTATGAAGGTTTTAAAAATTTATTTCTGGATAGATATTGGAATGAGGATATCCAAAGAACAACTCGTAGAAAAGTTGAGTTTGGACAATATTACGAGAACGGCAAATTAAGTCGTATGGCTTATGCCACACAAGTATATGGTTTCGCCAAAGAGTTAAATCTTCAATACTCTGATGAAGAATTAGCTGAAAAAATTAGTAAACATTTCAGCAGAAACGTTAGGCAAGCTATGCAATTCTCGCAAAAGAAAGATAAAAATACGTTATTTAAAATTTTATCAGATTTCGACAATGATGATAAACTGCAAGAAAAAAGAGCAGTAAATAAAAATAATAGTCAACAAAAAACATTTAACAAAAACGAAAACACTAATAAAACATATAACAATTATAGTAATAATGCAACAAATCAAAATAACTACAAACAAGAATATAAAAAACCTCAACAGGATTCTAGTATAAATGTTGCTAAAATCGAGGAAACTAAAAACAAACAAAAAAATCAACAGCGTGAAAAATTAAAAACACCTGTTAATAAAAAACAATTGCAAAAAAGTACAAGGAATTAGATGTCTTAAATATAGACATAAGCGACGAAAATAATGACAAAAATCAGGAAAACTGAATAAAGTTGCACCTGAAGTCAATAATACAAGGGGTCTGGTCACAACTAATGGAAAATCCCCAAAACTAATATCTTCTATGCAAGAAAGCATAAAAGATGATTTAATTCACGATATTAACGAAAAAGAGTCAAAAGAAAACAATATCATATGTTGCCCAGAAATTGAAATAAAATTAGAAAACATAAATGTCAAAGCTCTAATCGATTCAGGTAGCGAAGTTACCTGCATATCGGAGCAATTTTATTTTCAAAATTACGAGACATTCAAAAAATGCCCTTTATTGCCAATAACTGGGAAGTTTATAAAAACAGCCACAGGCACAAAAACTACAAGAATAAAGAGGCAGTTATTAATAAAAACAAAATTTTAAAATATAGAAATCAAAATAATCTACCTAATAATTCCGAAATTAGTCAAGGATGTTATTATCGCATATGATACTCAAAAGGCTTTGAGTATGATTATAAACACGATATTAGAAGAAATATTAATAATAGTAAATGGTAAAGATATAAATTTATCTTATACCGAAAAACAAATAAATTCTTTAGCATACTCAGCTATGCAGATAACCGAAGTGTATGAAGAAGATAATGATCATAATTCATACGACTTCGCAATGGAAAACGAGAATCATCGAATTCTTAATTCCGAAAATTATTTTAATACAACTGAACTCACAAATGATGAGATTCAGGAAAAAATAAATGAATGTGATAATATCACAAACAAACAAAAAGAAGAATTAATATTATTAATAAAAAAGTATAGTAGAGTGTTTAGAAAGGCTCCAGGTCTGTTGAAGTCATATCAGCATGATATTAAACTGAAAGACGATCATCCATTTTATTCTAGACCTTACCCGATTCCTATAAATCATAGAGAAAAGGTACTAAGGGAAATAGAAAAAATGGAAAAATTAGGAATTATAAGGAGATCAAAAAGCCCTTATATAAATTCTATAGTTACAGTAATTAAAAAAGATGGCACTGTAAGGCTTTGTTTAGATGCTCGTAAATTAAATGAAAAAATAATTGACGATTACGAAGCTCCACCCTCAATAGAAGAGATTTTTCTCAGATGTAAAGAGAAAAATTTCATGTCAAGCTTAGATTTAACAAGCTCGTATTGGCAAATTGAACTAACAGAGCCAAGCAAAAAATATACGGCGTTTAAAATCGATAACAAAGTATATGAATTTAATGTAGCAGCTTTTGGCATAAAAACCAGCAGCGCTGCACTATTGAGAGGACTGGACTACGTAATAAAAGATATGCAGGAATTTGTCCTAGCTTTCGTAGATGATCTGCAGATTAGGTCATCAACATTCAAAGAGCATATGGATCATTTAGAGAAATTATTTATTAAAGCAATTAAATATAATTTGACATTTAATTTTAAAAAATCAAATTTCTTGAAGCAAAAAATTGAATTTCTTGGACACTTTATAACGTCGAAAGGAATAACACCAGATCCAGAAAAAATAAAATCAATAAAACATTTTAAAACACCAAGAAATGTTAAAGAATTACAAGCATTCTTGGGGTTTGTAAATTTTTACACGAAATTCGCGAAAGGTTATGCGAATGAAATATTGCCACTAATTGGCTTATTAAAAAAAAATGTACCCTACGAATGGGGGGCAAGGCAGCAAAAAGCCTTTGAAAGTATAAAGGATCTTTTCTCGGAAAATATCATTTTGAAATTCATAGATATGGAAAAACCTTTTATACTAACGACAGATGCAAGCGATTACGCAATAGCTGCAATCTTGTCACAATTAGATGAATATAATCATGAAAATATTGTCTGTTTTATTAGCAGAACATTAAAAGGTAGTGAATTAAATTATTTCACTACCGAGAAAGAATTATTAGCTGTTGTATGGTCCTTACATAAGCTTGACACATATCTGAGAGGTGCCAAAGAAATAATCGTAAGAACTGATCATGAGGCTATTACATTTTTAAATAAATGTAAATTTAACAATTATAGATTAAGAAGATGGGCCTTATCAATCCAAGATTTTAATATCAAACCAGAGCATATACCTGGAAAAATAAATGTTGCCGCAGATTTTTTAAGCAGACAAACATCTGATAACGCAAAAGATGATGAAAACGAAGTATTAATTGCGAATATCAGAAACAAATTAAAAATAAATAAACAATTAGAAAAATTGTTAAAAAGCTTTAAAAAAGCGCAAAATAATGATGCATATTGCATCAAAATAGGAAAAAAATTAAACGAATTAAAAAATGATAAAATAAAAAATCATTATAAATTCGAAAATGATTTTTTATATAAAAAAGATGAATCAGGATTAAAAATAATAATACCTGAATCACTATTATCAGAATGAATAATAGAAATACACGATTTTTATGGGCACATTGGTCCCAAAAAAACGTATAAATTATTAATAGAAAGCTTCACAGCTCCTAAATTAAAAAAGCATGTATACAGAATTTTAAAATCATGCATTACTTGTCAAAAGACAAAATATTTAACAGTAAAATATAATGCAGAAATGCAGCCAATCGTAGTAAACGAAAAAAATGAAATACTATCGATTGATTTTTATGGTCCATTACCAACATCTATAGGAGGCGTTAAGTATATTTTAACAACTATAGATGTATTTTCTAAATACGTTGTAATGCATCCCATTAAAAAGGCAAATACATTAACAACAATTAGAAAAATATTTAATGATTATGTGCCAAATTATGGCCAACCACAATCAATAATGACCGACCATGGGACACAATTTACGTCCAAAAAATGGATAAAAAAGCTAAATGATGAAAATGTTAAAAACATCTTTTCAAGCATTAGACACCCACAGAGCAATATCGTGGAAAGAATCCATCGTGAATTAGGTCGATTCTTTAGAACTTATGTGAATAATTCACATAAATCATGGGCGTCATATGTGCAAAAAATTCAAAGCATTATGAACGAAACTACCCATAAAACAACAGGTTTTACGTCAATGGAATTACATATGGGCAAAAAACCAACCAGAATATGGGAAAAGTATTTTAAATTAGAAAATACTGAGGTACCATATGATAGGAAAATTTTCTATGCAAGAAATAAAATGCATAAAAAAATAAAAGATAGAGCAAACGCAAAAAATGCGAAAAGTACTCATTATCAGTTTAAGTTAAATGATAAAGTACTGCTCAAATCATTAAACGTATCAAGTGCAGATAATGATAAAATCGCAAAATTTTTTGAGATATATGAAGGTCCATATATTATAAAAAACATCATTGCACCAGATACATACTTATTAATCAATGAAAAAGCCGTAAAACGTGGAAAATTCCATATAGAACATCTGAAACCGTTCTACGAAGCCAAAGATTAATTAAAAAATAATAATAAACATAATTAATTACAATTATAAATAACATAAAAGTGAAAAGTCCCATATAGAACATTTAAAAGAGTTCTAAAAGTATTTTAACTGAAATATTATTTCGAAATAATAAGAGACTAAATAGCAAAAGAATGCAAAAAAACATAGTAAAAAGACACAGGCTAGTAACGTATACAAGTATGTATGCGTGCGAACACTTAAAGTACATAAAAGGTCAAAGTCAATATTGAAAAATGTACAGAGTTAAGTGTAACGAATGTACACACGCATACATATAATTGAAAATAGCCAAAAATTTCTTTCTATTAAAAATAAGTTGACGACACAGCTCATTGTTAGTCACATCGTCAAGTGAACTGCATCGTCAAAGTTATCAATCTTTATACAAAAAAAAAAAAAAAAGGGAATATGGCAACGCGCTATCGCAACTCCAGTGCTCAAACCATGACGTACTTCAACGTCAAGCACGTTAGTACGTTAGTAAACGAAAATAAAATTAAAAATCAAACAATTGATAGTGAGTGGGACAGTGATCCGACGATGCGGAGCGGAAATCTGGGCATAATAGTCTATCCAAGCACCTCGCGTTTCGTCCAGCCAAATCCCATGGATTTCCACGAGCCTGGGTACTATTACAACACACGAAATACAAGGATTAACAAAACCACGAACACACCACAAAATAAAAATTGGAATGAAAAAACAAAAAAAACTAATAAAAGAAAAATAATTAACAAAAAAGATGAAGAGGAATTATTTATAGGAGAATTTGAGTCAAAAAGAGGAAAAGGAAAAATAAGAATTTTTTACGCTGGACACAAGTTAGAACAATATAAAGTAGAACAAAAAGGTGTGAATACATGCAGAGATGATTTAGATGAAGAAGAAAATTTTGAAGAGTGGTTAAAAAAAAAGTGAAAGAAGAAGTAAAAAACAAAAAAGACAATAAAACCAAATATATAAAATAGAAACAGTGAAAATTTAGTATTAAAAATTAAAAGTGCTAAAAACAAAGTTTAAAAATAAATAAATTTAATTAATATGGACATACAAAGAGTGAAAATGTGATAAACAATAAAAACAAAATGTAAAAGCAGTATTTAAGTTAATTTTAAAAGAAAAGGCCAAAGTAGTATATATATTTTTGTTGTTAATTATGTAAAAAGAAATTCCGCTTACGTAAATAATAAAACTAAAGTTACTATAAAAAAAAAAAAAAAAACTACGTGATGAAAACGTGAGTTTAAAATTATAATAAAAAAGTAAAACAAGAAATAAGGTTTAGTTCTAGTTCTGCAAAAAGAAAAGTGAAACAAAAAAGAAAATAATACTTAAAATCAAAACAATTAAAATAAACATTTCTTTTAAGTTGGTTTAAAAAAAAAAAAAAAGAAAAAGATTTTTAAGTTTAAGTTTTTTAAATAAAAAGAAAAATTTAAATTTAGTTAAGTTAAAAATAAATAAAAAACGCATATAAGTTAATTT